>VXBT01003830.1:0-142890 GCA_013400235.1 Oriolus oriolus
TTCTCTTTGCCACTGACAGCTTTGGTACTCCTGTTTCTTATGACAAAGAGAAATGTAAAATCCTTGTTAACAAAAAGCACTGTGACTATGATGTGGTGGACAAGAATGAGCCCTCAAAGGAGTGTTTCACATTGGAACCCCTCATCCGTGTGGGCTAACACCTGCTCCAAACCTCTCTGCACCGTGTAATTCCTCTTCTTTCAACAGATGCTTTGCCATCACAGAGAAGCCTGATGACATGGGAAAAATCTCATAAAAAAAGAGCACTTCAGTAGCTGGCTTCTAGTTTCCTAATTGTTCTAATTCAGCTTACAAGATCCATAATCAGATAAAGCATCTCATTTCTATCAAAAGGTCATATTCATACTCTTAATACTAGTTGTTAAGACTTCATGTTTTAAGTGATTTACAGATGCATAGTTAACTTTTAAATTAAGTAGGATTTCATTCTACTAGTTTCCTTTTTTGGACCTGTATTCGTTTGTTTTTAAATTAGAGCCTTATTACCTATAAAGTACCAAGAATTTCTGTAGAATCTGGGTGCCAGTTTTCTTACAGATGAAGATGGCTTTCTTAGTGCAAGAAGATTTCTGATTTGCTGAGAACACCAGTAAAAGTGTGAATGACAAAAAAAAGAAATCTAGCACAGGCTTTGTATCTCATGAGAATATATTCTTTAAGGTTATGGGACTGGGAAGAACCAGCATATTTGATGGTTGTGATTAGCACATCCTTCCAGAAGTTATCTGTGGGTGGGGAAGCCCATCTTCCACTGCAAGGGCACCTCTTCCACCACTTGCACTTGAAGCAGAATCTGAACAGCTCAGCACAAACAAGAGCTGACACTGGAGAAGAAAGAAAATGAATTCCAATGGGTTTACCAGGCCAAGGAAATGTAGTGCCTTGTCCCAGAGGTTCCAGAGAATAGGCTGTGTGAATTCACTGAGACTCAGAAATTGCATACAGATGTTTTAAAAAATAGACTTTTTAGTGTCAATGTGCAATTGTATTGGCTTTCCTATTACCAGAGTAGCTGGCAATAACGAAACTGCCTTTTTTTTTTTTTCCCTCAAATAAAACTAATTTAGCAATAATCTCCCTTGCTCTGAGCAGAGAAATGCTCAACAAACATTGGCACAGGTAATTTTTACTGGTTTGGGATTTTTTATTCATGAGATTATCCATCTGCAGGAAAGCAGGCTAGTACATCATTCATTCTCTGTTTTGAATTTTTTCATTATTAACGTACCACCAAAAATTAGTGAAATGTGTAGGACAGAAACAGAGAGGTACAAGTTCTGTTTTCCATCCTTCACAGCAATGAGACTTAAAGAAAAACTTGTTGAATTTTGGTAGCCTCCTCAGAAATCCCAACGGAACTTCCTCTCCAAATGAGAAATATTTTTGTGTTAGTAAGACACTGGAGAATAAGTTTTTGCCATTTTTATATCCACAGGTCATACCATACAAAATCCCCTTAGAAACAACTCATTATTGTCAGAGTAAGTCCAAAATGCAGATTCTTAAGATTTTATAGCACTCAAATTCAATCTGTTGACATGTATATGAGCAGAGAACCATGGCAATACCACACATGTATTTAATCTGAAGCATATTTCACATTTTAAGGATTTCAAAAATAAAATGCTAGCTGTCATTTTTTGAAAACAATTACATGAAATTTGTTGCATTTTCTACCCTTTCAGGTGGTCATACCTTTTTGCTTTCTCAAAGAGGGGGAAAGCAATTCTCCTAGCTCAAGTTTGCTCTCAGAAAGCGATAAATTACTTTCGAGAAGTATTCCAACACATTGTGGGGGTTTTACTGCACGGTTTCCTGGGCTTACTTCTTCACACCACTGCATAGAGCATACTATTATTACAAACTAAACAGCCCAAGTCTAATTCTGGTGAAACCTGTCAGAGATGCAAGTCACAAAATCTCTCTTGGTGTTCTGTTCTAGTTGCTGCCCATCTCAGTCAGACAGGAAGGGTGTAGGAGAAGAAAAGGCAGGAAGCAGGATTTTACACATTACAGTGGAAAACAGCAAAGAAAAAAGAGAAGAAGTCCCAAAAGCCAAGATATCCTTTGGATTCGGCTGAAGCACTCTGTGGTTGCTCTCCCCATCCCAGTCTGTTCTGAGTCCTGCAGCAATAACTTCCAACCATGGCATTTAGTCTTCATGGAATCAGTAACTAACAGGTTTAGAAAATGGAGAAAAGCTCATGCTCTCTAAAAAGAGCTGAAGTACAGTGCAGGTGGGATATACACAAAATTAACTGAATTTCCCCAGAAATAAGTCCAAAGGATGCTGACCTAGGTAACTGGTGGTATAAAATTGAAGTTAAGCCTCCTTTCATTTTGTGCATGCATGTGCAGCTTGTGTTCAAGATGAAAGACCAGATAAATTTGCTACCACCTGGAAGACCAAAGGCATGCTTCCAGTGCCACTGTGGCCAGAGCAGAGTCTGCTGTTGCACCATGTAAGTTCCACAAAACCAGAGGCACTAGTGGATGGAACTACAACAATGCTCCCACCTCCCACCCTTCCTAGAGCTAATTCCTTAAGTCACGGCTCCACAAAAAGTCTTTTTCATAGACGTATGGTCTTCATTTGCCTAATCAGCTGCAGGGTCATGATAACGGGCTGTGTTTGGAGTCACTGAGGTTTTTTTAATTTGTGGAATAAACTTTTCTGTCATTTTTCTGGTTCACTGAAGATTTCTAAGATCTTTTTGTTACTACACACCTTGAGATGGAAGTCAGAAGTGCAGGATATTTGGCATTTCCCATAAGCTGGAGATACCTTTTTAGCTGAATCTGCCACTCCTGTTCATTTTGATTTACTGCCTCTGGACTTTTGTTCTCGCTGGTAGAGTATCTGTGGCCACCTCCCTCAGTTCTACCCACACTTCAGAGATGGAGGTCTCCTCGTTGCAAACATGGCCTGGCATTTGTGGCTGGCTCTTTAGATCTTTTTGTATATGTCCCGTGCTTAGCACTGATCCTTCATCCTGGGATCATGATCTGACAGGATTTTCCAGGCTAGCTGAGAAATTATCCGGTGTTTCAAAAATGCATTTGCACCAAGATAAAAAATTAAGTTTTTCTCATCCCACTGAGACTGCATTGAATTAAAAGCGAAATTGGACTCATGGATGGGGACTTGGCTACATATGGAAGAAGACAGGTGTGTTCAGATCTGAGAAGAAACGATATTATTGTCTCAAGCTTGGGCCTCCCATCCTGAATTGTGATCTCAATTCAAATTTTTGCTCTGCCACCTGTTACCTGGGACAAATTGCTCACACTGCCTGTGTGCCTTGCTATAAATTTAATACAATTCTTTGATAATTCCTGTGCTAAGAAAAGTGTCCCTACCAGGATAAAACTTCCTTCTACCACCTTTACAATATGTTCTTGTGTAAACAGTGCACTGTATATTTTAGTGTTGTTTGCTTGTGCTGTTCCTTAACACAGTTGTCCTTTCTCATGCACAAATGTGAGACTTTAATAAAGTAAAGCCAAAGTACATTATACGTGGCATTCTCAGTTTAATGTCAAGAAGAGTTTATTTGTAAAATCATGTTTACTTATGATCTGTGAGCTGATATACCTTATGTTTCTTCTTGTTTTTACCCTCTCAACAGCAGTGATAGTCAACTTCCATCTCAACTACTGGTTTAAGTGACTGGATACACAAACTGCTGTAATGTGTCCTGCAGTTACTCTCTCCCACAGAAAGCTGATCCCTCTCAAGAATGTGAGAGTAGTACTGAAATGCTGGCCTAAAAAACAAGGTTCTTGGACTGTTTTCATTTTAGCACACCTCTTCTAGCTCTTAGCTGTGCATAGGTATTAGCTGGTTTATGGGGCTGTTTTAATAACATTACTGCTCTGAAATCATGCTGTATTTCTCTCTGTTGATTGCCTTGCACCAAAACACACAGAAAAACCCAGGCTGGTCATCTTGCATTACTCTGATTATCTCTGTTATCACTGAGAGGCAACCAGAAACTCCAGCTGAAGAATGACTAGAGTAAAATAGCAAGGTAAACCTTCAAGAAAGTCTCCAAGACTTTTCCCTGCCTTAGGAAGAAAGAGAATACTCTATCCATCAGCCTAAGTGGAAAGGAGGCACAGAAGTGGGCAGAGCAATGATATTCTAAGAATGTTTTTAGTAAGAAATTAACCAGCTGGGATGCCAACGTAAGATTTCAACAGAGCTACACCTGTTAGAGATACCTGTTCCCCACCCAAGTAGGGCACCTATCATCCTATACATGAACAACATGAAGAAATGTAATGTTACGTGGGTCACAAATGACCCCAGTAATCAATACATGAATGGACTATCTGCATAGAGTTTGCTGCTGTGAGTGGTTTCAGCACCACAGCATTTTGTTAGGGTTTCTCTGAATTCACAGATCATGCAAAAGCCTTCTTCATTGTCCCTTAACACTGCCCAGGCTTAGGCAGGTCACTCTCTGCTGTGGTCCAAAGAAAACTGCTTGCGAATTCCCTCCACAGCTTGCATAGCTCTCTGCATAGCTTGCACCTAGAAAACAGGGGGAAGTCCTGCAATGGGAGCAGCTGAGCAGTCTGAAAAGTTGGGAAATAAAATACACAAGCATGTTGGTTGGATTTTTAGTTTTAGCAGAGTTGAGCAACAAGCGCATCCTCCATCACTCAACACCAACCCAGCAAGCTGTCTTTTCTTTCATTTTGGCTGTAACAAATTCCGTAAGTTTCACTCCAGTACACCAGCATCACAAATTTCCATGTGACTGGCAATTTTTATTCACATACAAGAACTGCTGCAGGGCACCTGACAAACAAAATATTGCGTGCCAAGTACACAACATGCAAGAAAAAAAAGAATTAAACAGCTCAGTAATTTTAACAGAATAAATGCAGTGCAATTGAATGTTCCTTTTATTCCAGAATATCATGGAACATTTGTTCTGGATCACCTTTGAGGACATGGAGGAGCCAATACCTTGAGCAGGGTTCCGTGCTACTTCCCACAGTATCATCAGCCAAGAGGAAATTGTTACTTCTCAGTACCTAAAGGTTATGACAGGCCAGCATACAAAGCTAAGGCACATCCCTAGGCATCCCATAGATGTACATCAATTAGGTCAGGCAGCATAGGAGCAGGACATGAGAAGGGAGACTGTCAACTCTCTCCATCTTCACTGCAACCAACACAAAAGGCAGCTTTGGCCTAGGATCAGGATGTAATACTTCGCTATCCTACTGTGCCTTTCCCCACTCCTTTCACTGGAAAATGCACATGGTCTGAAACACTGACAGTATCCCAAACCACAATGATGCTGTTCAATTGGCTTCATATGTATTTCTGAGAGATTCAAAGGGGATATGTGGGCTCTGTTGATTTCAATAAAGAGATTCCCAGGGCTGACATGTCCACTGATTAGGAGTCAAGGGCATGCTAGTTACCCTCCATTTCAGGGCAGGGCATACATCAGCATTACTAAGTCTGATTTATAAGTGGCAGGCTGATTGTGGCAGCTTCATCAAACCTATGAACACCTGCAAGCACTTAATCTCTTTTCTGTCATCCTGAAGAGTGATGGTCTAGTAACTGAAGAAAAACCAATTTACTCAACCTACTGAGTTGAAAGCCAGCTAAGGTGTCTCTGGGAGTAGTGGTCTCACTGTGACCTGCATTGCACTAATTCTGGCCTTCTCCCATGGACTTCCTCAGCTAGTTCTCAGCTCTGGAGTTTGGGTAGAAGACGTGGAGTAGCCAATCCAACTTGGAGTTCAACCTCTGTTCCCAAAACCACACAAGAAGTCACCACAATTATGCAGTCAGGGTAATTAATTCAGGTATTGCAGCTGTGCAGCTGTGGTTATAAGGGATAGACTTCATCATCAAGAAGGGCCACTCAGCCTGAAATACTTGAACCTGGTAGGTGAAAGCTAAGCAAAAGGGGACCATACTGGACCTCTTTGCTATCAAATCAATGTCCTAAGCAACTGGGAAATGTGTCTGCCCCTGACATATCCAGCCTCTGCAGAAAAGGGACAGTTTCTCACTGGCTATAAGAATTAAGAAATAGACTATACAATGCCTATTTCTTCATAGAGGACCTGAGCATATGGATCTTCTACATGATGGAAAGGTGAACATTGAAGAAAAGGGTTATCTAGGACTCATTTTTTAAACCCTAGATGGTTCAAACTAAGCATGCAATTTTGTTGTGCATGACAACCATCACGTCTCTAATGGTTTTCTCAGGGCAAGTGCTAAGTATTCCTTCTAGGCTTGAAAAATTCTTCCTGTAACTGCCTCCCAAATCTGGTGTGGCACAAAAGTCACACCTATTTCTCCAGTGTCTGTCAGAACAAACCTTTCTTCCTGTATTTAATTGCCTTATCTTAATTATGCCCACCCCATGAAGTCATTCTGCAGAAACTTCATTGGTGCTAGACATGCATGGTCAGTTTGCTCAAGGGCTGTTATCACAGATTCCCTCTCTATATAAATTCTCTAAGAAGATGAGCTTTGTACAGGCCATCTCCTTGCTGGAAGTCTCATAATTCTGCAAGAATGGTGAGTCCTTACATCTTGCGTGGTAAAAGACCACGGCCTGTTGCTACAGATTTTAAAGGAGTTTCTGTTGGGTTTATCTCAGTACTTGGTAATCTAAGCAACTTGGAGAATCTATAAATTATGAGAGAAAGAGTATGTATGAGAGAATGTATAAGTTATGAGAGAAAGAGTCAAAGAGAGGCAAAGGCAGATAAGAACTTGGGGTGAAAAGTCTGGATAGTATCTGAACATTTTGTTAAACTAAACAAAAAAAGGTATCTTGATTTTTTACTCCTTTGTCACTCTGTTGTGGTTTTGTGGGTTTTAACCTCTCTTCTGCAAAATAATATGCTAGATTTGCCTCCTCTCATGTCTCAGGGATGACTTCTTTTTATAAGTCACCAGTCCTACTCTGTCCAAAACAACACACTTACATACAGTATGTGTATGTGATTGTTTATTCCCCGTCTACCTTTCTTCTCTTCCCAAGATCTTCAGTTAATCACAGCTAATTCCATCCTAGAATTCTTGCATTTAGTTCCTTCATATCCCCAAAGGAAGCCCTTCAAACATTTCAAACTAATATTGAAGGATAAGCCACTAGCTGAGAAACTTCAGCTGAACTTTCAGAAAAAACCCATTGACAAAGGTCACAGAATATAGAATAATCTAGGTTGTAAGTGACACCTGCAAGTAAGGTACAGGGCCAAGACTTGAGTATTCAGCTTCAGCTAAAGTTATTTCACTTGTTCCTAATCCTTCAATATTAGGGTGAAACATTCTGTAGTTCTTCAGACTGCAGTAAAGAAGTTTTTGCAGCTATAAGTGAGGTTAGTGGAAGAAACAGATGGTGACCAACCCTATAGAGAAAAAAGGACAAGAAAAATTAATGAGGTGCGGAAAGGAATAGAACACACCTTTTTCACAAAGGGTATCTGGGTCTAGCAGTCAGTGCTTGATTTAACAGCTTGGAAAGATAGACATTTTTTTCCCCTCCCATGTGATGATCTGCCTCTGCTTCTTCAAAATGGTTCAGTATTCCTGATAAGTGTGGGAAAGTATCTAAACTGCAAAAGACAATTGGATTTTGATTTGAAACCACAATGCATTTTCCTGTTATTTATCATCAAGACATCTTAATAGTTACTTAAGGATTGATATGAATTCTGTTTTCTTGTTCAGAATACCATCTTGGCCTGCCTTCTTGCTCTTGCCATCAGCATGCCACTGTCTGATGCTTCTTGCATCCTTCTGCCATTCAAGCCAGGGATGTCTAATGGTGTCGTTGTAGGTAAGAAGCCAACTGCCCTCAACTTGACAGACATCATCAGAATCACTGCTTGATTTGATTTGTCCATTCTGTGCAATTCATCACAATTTAGAAATAAGTGGAAACGATGGAGAGAAATCAGTGGGAAAGGGGAGGGAAATAATAAAGGGGAGGGAAATGGGGTATGGAGGGAGTGGAAATTATAATATGTTACAAAGAGAACAGGTTATCTGGGGAGCTTCACACAGACCAAATTACAAATTATCTTTTTCCAGGGAAGTAACATAGTTTTAGTTTACCCATCCGCATGAAGCAGTAACTCATATCTTTACAATGGAATCACATCTAGAAATCCAGAGAAGGGAGAAGGACCTGTATGTAAGTGTGTGTAGTCAGTATAAAACAGGAAACAGATTTACAAGTATTCAGCACCACACAATTTACTCACGTCTTGCTTTTGTATCCAAAAGCAAATTATTAAGAGCAGAATGGCTGTATCCCTTGAGTCTGGATCTGATCTTCCTGAACACAGCTAGTCTGTCAGTCTACAGATGAGTGGAGCTGCAGGAAAATAAGTTCCCAAAAGAGAAGCACGCTATTTTTTGCACACAACAAGAGCTGATGTGTACCAATACACAAAAAACCCCTAAGTGCTCTAAAATACAGCTTTACCTGGGAAAGCTGGTGATACTACTTGAAGAAATGAGTTAACATTGCCAAAGAAACAGAACATTTATAGGCAGAGACACAGCCTAGAACCCCCACCACTCTATTTTGTTCTGTTCTCATAAAATCCTGCTTTCCAGTTCAGTTATTTAGGAGGTCTATCCTGTGACTGTTGAACAGGAACTTTATACCCAATATTTGCTTTCTTCCTGCAGCTGAGGACTGGGAAAATTTTTCTAGCCATATGTAGTCTTGCTTTAAATGAGTCGACAGGACATGGTGTTAATAAGCAGGAAAGTCAAAGCCTTTTAAAATCCTGGCCAGGCCTGTCTTTAGTTGTCTTTCTGCAGGGTACTACAAATTCCATACTTGAAGATGAACTACTCCAGGAAACCTGACACTGTTAAGAACCACAGGAGACAGAGGGACACAGGTCACTCTCCTCCATGCATTAGGATAGCACACCCTGCTCTGTTGGGGAACCTCCATGTTTGGCAGATAGGGATGTTAACGCGAAAAGCCAGCAAAGATCCCACCCATTCTGTACATGCAACAGTGTTGTTAGTGCCATAGGTCTGACACTGAAATCTGCTCATACACTACATTTTCAGGTTGCCTTGACGAGGAAGGAATGGTCCATGAATTTAGTTCCAGCTGGAGGACTGACTGCAATGATTGCTCCTGTTACAGGGGTGGTATTTCATGCTGCACTAGGTGAGTTCAGAGCAGCAGTGGGGGGTTTCCTCTGATACAGCACAAACCACTTCCCTTCACACAGGAGTTCCTGAGAAATAACCATAACCTGTCTCTCACTTACTTCCTATCACAAAGTTATGCATTAATCCAACATCGTCATCACTGAACATGCAAAAAATTCCTCTGAAAAATAGAGGTTGTGTTTAACAAATAATTCTTGATTTAAAATAAAAGAAGAATTTCATTCTTCTCGGGGCTAAAATGTCACGCAAGTTACTGATTCAAGAGAGAACAAATAGTTACTTAAGAAATTTCTATTGATCCTAGTCCAGATCTTCCCAAAGCCACACTCTGCCCCGCCTTCCTTTGAGATGTAGCTCAAGAGACATTGGCCTGTTTGTAATTTTTCATATAGCGATAGCCAACCACTCATGCAATGTTAGCTCCATACTGTGGGTGAAGAGAAAAAGCAGTGATACTGGAATTGCAAATAAGCACAACAAACATCCCTTGGGTGTAAATCAGACCAGAAAAACGACAACTCTCCCCTCATCCTCCTTAAGCAGCAGGCTAAGTAACATTTGAGCTCTGTGTGAGTTCCCTTTTCTGCTCTCAAAAGTCTCCTCAGCATAACCTCTTCATATCAAAGGTGCAGATATCACCTGAAGTGGAAGCTGCTTACTTCTCGGTCTCATCACCTCTTTTTCTTTTCCCAACAACAGCTATATGACGCCGGTCAACTACGACAAAGAGAAATGTGAAAGCATTTTCAACAAGGAGACTTGCTCATATAAAGTAGTGGAGAAAGATGATCACTCAAAAGAATGCCCAGTCCATTCATGGGTGGGGTAACAGAAGAATGGTGGATTGAGGGGATATTTCCTTTTATTGTTTTAATGGTTCTCTCTCACAAATTCAAAAACACTTAAAATGCAGCTGTTGAGTGAAATCTACTCGTAAAACTCAACATATAATGAAGCTGAGCATCTGCTCACAAAAAACTCCCCTGATTTCACTGCCTTATGATTTATCATGAAGAAAGAACTGACCTGTTCCTTCCTTGAGGTCAGATGTTAAAGGTGACATTTTAAAGCATCCTCAGTAGCTGCTAATCTGTATTCTCTGGTCTGTTTCAGTGTCATATTCTCTGGTCATGTTTCAGGAGCATATTCTGTAGTCTGTGCACAGTTGTGTCTTAAAGCTTAAATAAAGTCAAATGAAACATCAGAAATTCATGTGACTTATTTTCTTCTTTGAGGATGAAAACCAAAAGAATTAAAATTCCAAAAACAATGGGGAAAAAAAAAGAAAAGCTACTTTAAAAAACCCCCAAACTTTCTGAATACTCTGTTTCCTTACATTATTACCTTTTGTCCAGTATAGCTCCCTGGAGACCAACCTATGGACTGCAAGACCTACCAGCTGCCCAACGTAACCCAGTACTATTCTTCCGTTATGCTGACAGCACAGCAGATCCAGTCCTCAGCGTGAGCTTTGGGTAAAAGAAAGGGTCCTTTCTTCAGATTAACCCTTAAGAAATTAAAGGTTTTAAACTAGGCTATGGGCAGCATTGTGGCTGCATGGAGTGACTGTGCTGTACTGGGCTCAGACAGGGAAGGTGCTCAGCAAATCCACAAACAGTAAATGAGAGGGACACGCTTGCCAGAATGAGCTCTCTTTTGGGGCACTGCTTCATAATCTTTATAGCGCATTCGTTCAGTTGCCTCTTTCCACAAGTGACTATGAGCACCCTACATCTCCATGTTCTTTCTCCACAACAGAAAGTGTGTCAATGCTTCCACAGCTCCTCGTTTCAAATTATGGAATGAGCATAATATATGAGCACTGCTCATATACCTCATGAGCAGTGCCCAATCCTGCTGTCTGCAGGGGAAAGGCAAACTTCAGCTTGTATCAGCTTTAACTTCACGATTCACTAGATGATCTCCAGAGGTCCCTTTGGATCCTAACAGTTCAGTGATTCTATCCAGATTCAGTGACATTACTGAGAGACACTGTCCCCACTGCAGCTGGGCACTGTGCTTGTTTACTGCCCTTTGCAAGCCTGTGCTAAGAGAAAGTATAATTGAAGGCATCTTCTAATGACACCATGCCTAGCACAGACTCCAACACTTCAGGGTTGAGGCTAGAGGACTTGAAAATAATTTCTAAGAAACTACTGCACCCTGGCACATTGAAATTGTAGGGCTGCTATTTCTAGTTTTCACCAAAGGAGGTGACACAGAAAGGGGAGAAACGTGGATAGAGAGAAATATTTTACCAGGGAAGGCTGTGATAAGACAAGGGGTAAAGGTTTTAGAACAAAAGAAGCTACATTCAGATCAGACACAAGGGAGAAATTCTTTAATATGAGGATAGTGAGACACTAGAAAAGGTCGCTCAGAGAACTTGTGGATGCGCCATCCGTGGAAGTGTTTAAGGCCAGGTTGGACGAGGCTTTGAGCAACCTGGTTTAGTGGAAGGTGTCCCTGCTCACAGAAGGAGGGCTGGACTAGATGACCTCTAATGGTCTCTTCCAACCCTAACCATTCTATAGATGTCTTTCTGTATGCAACAGACTTCCAGGTGCATTGTAAAGCAAGTCCATAGAGAACACCAAGATGTAAGTAAGTTGTGACCAAAAATTTACTTTCCTTTTTAAAGCTGACTAGACATATCCACCCAAATTCCAGAAAAGCCAGCCTGAAGTAGCACTCATACATGATCAAGAGCTATTTAATCACATTTTAAGTCCACCCAAGCACCTTTCTCCATCATCTGCCAAGTCTTCTTATGTGTGGATCTACCCTGTTTGCTATGATGAAGTAGGAAAGGTTCATTTCTTGCATAATCCAAAACACCTCTCTGTCTCCTCTTGTCTGCTCCAAGTTTCAACATGGAAACAGATGATTTTACCTATTGCATCTAGTTTTGGAACACCAGAAGCAGAGCAGGGACCTGGCTCCCTTCTGTAGCAAGGAGTCAATCTGAGGGAAGATGACAAAACCCTCAAAACTGGAAAAACAGAGACAGAGCATACGAAACTCTGCTTTGATCTTCCCACTTTTGCCAAGTTATGTTTTGCCTTGGTATTTCTCTACTTCAGCATTCATATCTACAGTCCCATGCAAAAAACACATCAAAACCCTCAAAACATTTAGATCATAACACCACTAGCTCCACATAGTGGAAAGAAAACATTCACAGGAAAGTTTTCTCCACTGCCCTCTCAGGTTAAAGATTCAGGAGGCTCTGCAGAACCCTGAGGGGCAAATCATCCCAGGCAGAGCAGAACAGGTTGTGTGCTCTCTTACCCCAAATTTTCCTTTCATCTCCTGAAAGCGCACAGCTTTCCTGCTAGAAAGAGAGGCAGTTTTGGATAGCTGGCCCTACTCTCCCAATAAGTCTTTTTAAGGCAAGTCTTTTGAGTATTAGAAAGGTGTTCTTGTCCTAGAAATGAAATGCAGTGCTTAGCCTACCAAAGCTTTTAAATCAAACACCAGAACACACATATAAATCTGATGCAAGTTTTCCTATTAAACAATGTTTGCCATCTGAAGCTTAATAGCTTTGTACCCGTTCATATTTTGTGTCAATAAGATTTTTGCCCCAATCTTAAAAAGAAAATCCAACTTAAACAAGGAAAGTGCATATCTCATTTACATTATGCATACCAAAGAAGCCATAGATTTGCAGTTCACATTCTGCTCAGATAATGGATTTTAAAATCTCAGATAAATTCAATTCATGACAATTTCGCTTGTTCACTTTGCTCTTAGTTGACTCTTCTGTTGGTATGCAGGATAATTTGCATTGGCACCTTTTCAAAGCCTGAAAGTTTCTGTTCAAATCTAATGCTGTGTGCATGTTTCCTTTGGTCAAGCTGTGGTTTATTTAAGGGTGAAACTGCCTGGAATTGATTTGCTTTATGACAGCTATTTACATGAAACTGCAGAACATGCAAGTCATATGACCAATCTAAAACACTCAGCAAGACTGGGTTACTTTAACCTTCTTCCCCACACTCAAAATTCTGTTTTCACATTTTATTTATTTCAGGAGGTCTCAAGCACTGACCCATTCTCTTTACACTTCTCCAGGGCTTCAGTGCTTTTGCACAGCCAGTGCTTCCATGAAGGACTGCTGTTAAACTGCAGTCCTTCGCCATCATGAGATGATAACCTCCTTCAAAATATTCCAGTATTTTTTCCACTGTAATTCCAGAGGCTTCTCCCATGGCTGCCCTGATCTGCTAAAGATGGGATGAATCTATGGGGACAGGAACCAGTAGTTTTGTTTAGCAGCTAATTAGACTGGCACAGAAACTGAAAATGCTCATTCCCTAAGTTGTATAAGCAGAAGTCACTCCAGTTTGCTGTATGAAAGACAGGGGAGCTGGATTGGGCTGAAAACCAGTTTGGGACTCTGTAGCAAGAGTGCTGCCCTGAGCCAAGTTGCAGTCTCATTACAGTACAACTCTAATGATTATGTTCATTAGTGTCTCCCTGAAGCACTTTGCCTCTCCTTTTCAGCTTCTAGTTTGGGACTTGCTTGATCTCTCCCAGCAGCACTATCCCACAGTCTCCCCATGTTCTGCATATAGGGGAAGCCTTCTGGGGGCTGCAAGAGCTTATTTCCTTAGGGTGCTCTCCTGCTCCTGCCCTAAGGGGTGCTGTTCTGCACACTGAAGTTGATGGTCAAGGAGAGGTGAGCAAGGGTGTGACTTGGTGCAGTATTCATTCAAAATTCTTTAGACTTTTGAAGTAATAAACTGGATTATGTAACACAAGTCTCTTTTTTTCCCCAGCTCAGTTTGTTCCTATCTGTATTTGGCTGTGCAAAGGAGGCTATTGAACAATTTAATTCAAAGCATAGAGAGTATTGTCCTCTAATATTAACAAGAAATTATAATGGGTTAGATAAGAGATCAGCTCTGTAATACTACGAGAAATCCTGGCAGGCATTTGTGAGCATAACACCCAGAAGTTCAGTGTCTGATCTCGCTACAGGACTTGCCTCAGGCCTATGTTTTTAAGACAGAATTGCTGTTGAGCAGCCAATATCTGTCATTAACACGTCTTTTCACTTTCTTCTATTAATTTTAAGTTGGGGACTCTTCAGTCTCTCTACAATAAGAAAGGATTCAAAAGTTAGAACAAGCAAAATTGTATCAGGGATGGAAAGTGGCATGCCAGCCAAGAATTTCAGAGAGGACCTCAGTTTTTCAAGGTTAGTGAAATGTACTAGGAGGTTGACTGAACAGACTGTGGTAACTACAGCCCAGCTACATTAGCACAGCTTATTTACGTACAGATATGACAGCTCCAGAATGTTCTTTTTCTGTTGTTGTCAGTGTTTTGGATTTGTTTGTTCTTTTTTCTCTACTGTAAATTCACTAGTCACTGCGTTACAGCATAGCACAGTGCTCCTGTGCTGGAAGGAGTGGATGGAAAAGTTGGAGCTACAGAGAACACAAAAACCTAGATCCTGATCCAGCTGGCAGACTTGACCTCAATTTCATTTTGCTCCACTGAGGTTTAGAATGTAGGTGCCATTTTAGACCTGTCTTTAGTCTATAGCCAAGGAGACATTGTGACTGGGACTGAGTAGTTTTAAGAATGCTTTTTGAACCTGAAAAAAGACTGGCTTGCCTGAATTATCCTTACTACAGGAGAAGAAAAGGTTAGCAACAACACTGCTTCAGAATTTCATTCCAGGAACAGATGCACCAGCACCTCTGACTGTTAACAGAGAAAGGCCAGGAGTTTCCCCTTGAGCACAGCAGTGTGAGTTGAATCAGATATGATGGATTATGAAAACATCACTGGGAGTAAAAGGGAAAGCTTAATATGAGTTATTAAATAGGCATTTCTGTTTCACAGAAAAAAAATAGTAAGGGGAATCATTTGGTTTGGGAAGAAAAGTAACTAAATAAGTTTTCTTAGAAGTAGAAGCATCGATAGGACCAACCTCATGCTTTAAAGCTTCTGTCAACAAACTTTTTTCTTACAGAACTTCAAACTTCATTTTTCTTATTTCAGTTTCTGTCTATACTGCCCCTTTTCCACTGTATTTTTCTTGTCTTTCAAGAATGGAGAAGGCAGGCACCAGAAAGGAAACTCCTAATCTTTCGAAGGAAAATCTGTGCGCAGTTGATAGAGGCTTTCAACAATCCGTGCCAGTAACCATACTAAACATCAGCTTTAAAAATACACTGATGTGCCTTGTATTAGTGCAGCACCCTTTAACTCTGAAGGTAATAAACTTCATTTGCTAACCTTACCCCTTCTCCACTGACTATCTCTCCATGTCACGCCAGCTCTGACACACACGTGCCTGTTCCCTGTGCATTGCAGTGCGTTCTCCATGACAGGATGAGAAAGGAGCAGAGAGGTTTCATAGATGCAGCAAGGCCAGCAAAACATGAGGGAGCTGTTCTGGACTCAAACTAATTAGCAAGGGCTAATTCCTGCTGAAGGCAAGTGGGAATCTGTGGCCTAAATAAGTTTGTGGATTGAGAACAAAACCACTCCCTCTCTAGTCCCAGTACAGAAGGAAGGAAAAAGCAATGTTTACCTCTCTTTAAGGTAACATAGGTGTTGCACCACATTTGTGTTATGCCATTTTGCTGACCAGTTTAAAGAAAAAAAAATCAGGCATTTTGCATGAGGAGCAGTTAGAGAACTCCATTTTTGCTTCAAAGGGAGAGTGTTCAGAGACACTGCCAAGCAGGACAAAGGGGAACATGCACAGAGGCTAAACAACTTGAAACACTTCAAACTTAAAATAAAATAACTCCTGCCCACATACACAAAAAGACTCATCTGCCCCAGACCAGTAAAGGTGGGAACTGATGGGGAAAGAAAGTAAGAGTTAATAGAGAAAAGTCTTTTGAAAAATGCCACTCAGGAGAGGACTTGGGCAGTGTGCTTTTGCATAACCTAAAAGCATCAGGAAGTCAATCTTGAATCCTTTGTACAGAGGGAAGACAGTATCACCCACCACAAGGCCAGACCAGTGCCGCAGCACCCCTAATAAGTAGCAAACTGTACTCTCACTGAAAAGGGCCAGGTCACACAACTAGCAGTTTTGGGGAAAATAATAAATTTCATTTGATTTCCCAAGAGCTGCATGAGCATTAGGTAGGGTCCTACCTAATGACTCACTCCCATGGGTTCAGCTAAAAATAGAGTCAGCCAGTTGTCAGAGCCAGTGGGAACATCAGTTTCCCTTATTAACTTCTGTAAAACAGATTGACATGAACCACTTTGAAGTCAGGTCAGATTTATTTTTGTGCTTTAACCCAATTTTGAGGCCCACCATAGTGTTTAGTAATTAAGCAATACATTGATGTAGTTTTGAAACACAGGGTAAAGCAATAGACATCCAGCAGATCATGCCTAAAGCCACTAAAGTCTTCTGAAGAAATGTTTTCAATGTGGGCAAGTTGCAATACAATTATAGAGTTGACACACCCTAGTCAAAGCCTTGGTGATACGGATCCACCATCCCATCACCACTGTCATTTGAGGGGGAATCGCAGCCCAGTCTCTTCAGAAACTCTCTTCAGGCAACTCCAGGCCTCTCCTCAGAAAACTCAGGATCCTTCTAATTGACAAAATCTTCCCAGGGCAGAATTGCCTCCTTGGCTTGGCTCTGAGTCCCTATTTTAGCCAAATCACTACATGATTTGACCAGTTTACTTTGGCAACTTCCCTGACAGACGCAGGAGCGAGACAAACAGGGAAAGGAGGTGCTGAATGTTCCTCTCACTGCTTCACGGAACTCAAGATGGGGACACTCATTAATTGTTGCTGTTCCCCCACAAGCCAGTGAAGGAAGTTGTTTGACCTAAGTCAGTGCGTCTAGAACTGGGCTTCGAGCACTTCCAGCACAACAGAGCCCCAGGGAGAAGGTACAGAGGGAAAGCAGCAAACTGACATAGCCAGCGTGTTTCAAAGGCACTCAGCCTTCGCAGCCATCACCTGGGCTGAGAATTTATCCTTCCCTTAAAAGATGATACGTGCTTAACACTGCAGCCCCAGAAGACAACTCCATTTACATCTGCACAACTGAGAATCCTCTCTCCTCCTTTTTTTAATAATTTGTCATGGAAGACCTTGTTTGTCTCAAGAGGAAAGGTCCAAGCAGATCAGCAAGAAGATGAACAGAGACAGCTTCAGCCTCTTCTCTGTTCCAGATCCCACAGACAACTCACTCAATGTTTCAGGCTTTCATAAGCATTTGGGTTTTTATTGTCAATTCTGCAATCCAAGATGCTTTAAGCTGCCTTTTTTTTTTTTTTTAGGAAACAATGCACACAGAATATTTTAATATACACTTCAGTTTCAGGAGGTAGAGCTAACAGCACCTCTGGAAGCAATAGCCTTGGTCACAATTCAGTTTCCTATTTTATGTGTATATTTTATACTTATAAATATATTTGTCTAGCTGAGAAACAGCAAAAATTAGATGGAAATTTTTAATATAGTTATTTCTCTCCAAGAAGAAAAAGATAATTAGCTAATTAAAATAATAATTTTAAGTAAGAGAACAATTCAGAGTCCATCATGCCCTTCAAGTCAGAATTGCTTATTACATTTCCTTGCAACTATACTCTTACTGGAGATATTATCCACTGTAACACTTATTTCTCTTCTGACACAGCACAAGATTTCTCAAGAATTATAGCAGGGACAGAGCAGAAGTGAGTCTGGCCTCTAGCTACACTAGACCCTAATCAATTGGTTTTAATTAAAATAAAACAAAACTCACAGTAGTATAAGGGCTTTGTTATGTTTTCACCTTGATGCCTTTGCTAGCAAATTATTTTGAGCAAATAATTCTGTTCAAAGAGAAATTCATTTATTTAAAGACTACCAGAGAAAGAGTATTTCCTCAAAGCACTTCATTAGACACCACAACTGTTTCCTGCAGCAGAACTGCACACAGAGAGCACAATCTGCCAAAATCATAAGGTTAACACTAAACTTGACATCTGTAATGCAAAGCTAAAAGCAAAGTACAACAGAAGCTCTAAACTCTCTTGCTAAGTTCATGCAAACAAATAAAGAGAAGGAACTTACATAATTCAGATCTTCTGTCACAACAAACAGTAGCCACTTCCTCCACAACTGTCACTTGACTTCAGATCTCTCAGGAGACCACACTTGTTCTGCCATTGCCCCTTTTGTCCCAAAACCACTTCCAGTGCAGCTTTGTTTCCTCTAGCTGTTCGTCAATCAGTGGAAGCTAACGAATTCAGGCATACCAATCAAGGTGCCTAATTAAAGCCAGGTGTGCTAAAAGAGCCAAGCTAATGGAATTAATGCAATTCATTAGGCTGGGAATGCTCTGGTAACTTTTGAAACTTGTTATGCCTACGCTCCAATTCAGTAAAGCATTGAATCCCTGCAGTCCTAAAGTAGCCACAGGGATCTGTGCTAATTTTTCTGGCTGGTTCTGAGAGGCAGCCTCACATACTGTGTGTTTTAACAGTCTAATGTCACAAAGACCTGGACACCTGTGGTAAGATATGTATTGAAGGAAATGTCCTCATTTTACTGTTGCAGAAACAACACTGCCTTTGGTGTCTGATTCCAGCTGTGTTTGAGGCACGACATACATACAGTGAAATAAAACTGGAACTTTTTCTTTCTTTGCCTTCCTCAGTCCTTAGCATTGTTTCTGGACTCAGATAATACACATCTCATCTCATTTTTGCTGTCAAAAAGGTGCTACCTGGTCATGCTGATCTACCTCTAGACCCCAGGCCTGGCTTTCCTTCAACAGCTGAGAGATACAGAACTACAGCTAGTTTCTGCAGGTTGCTAACTATGGAAGTAATGTGTCTCGTATAAAATAATTGAAAATATAATAAATCAGTCTGAGAACAGTGGACTTTCCACACCACTGCTCTGTATGAATGGCCTGTCCTGGACCTCCTCATAGCAGGTCAGTTGAACAATAGTGTCCTTTCCCTGCTGGTCCTTGGTGGCCTGCCAGTTCTGGAGGCACTGCTTTCTGGTGGTCAGGTTTCTCCACTGACACCAGTGCTGATGTGGATCAACCAGTGTATCTGCTGGAGTTTCTTCAGATTTACACTAGCACAATGGAGTTCAAGATGCCAATGTATGCCAGTGCACAAAGTGAGCCTTTGCAAGACTTTTTGAGGTGCCACCCTCTGATTGATGATTGGAACAGGTTAGAGAGTCCATTGGGAACACATTTACATCACCTCCCTTTGCACTGACCATTGTTTCCTCCCTGTATATAAGTAGATACTACTCCTCATTACTAAATGTGAGCGGCCCATGCAAGTATGGTAAGTTATCAGCTTTGTGTGTGTGTATGTAGCATTTTTTACTCTGGAAGTATTTTTAAATTTGATTTTATTTGGAATAGTAGGACTTGTTCATAACTCTGTGCCAGATCTTTGGAAAAAACCACTTAATTCTAAAAAAAGATCCTTGTTTCCCTTCTAGAAAGTCTTGCTGGCTTTTTGCTTGATCCTTCTTTTCTCAAGAACTCTATGTGTTCCTGCTCGCTGTTACCTTAGACCAGCCAGAAAATATGGTAAGAATGGCAAATATATTAGACATCCCTGAGACATTAATTGAGAGATTCAAAGGCTTTTTTTCTTAGAAATGTTGGAATAGCATAACACGCTCTTGTCTGAGGAATGATCCAAACAGATTCTTACTCAGGAATCAACCCACCCAGAGGCCTCTCTGGACTGAGAAATTCAGTAATTACACTCTGGGCTAGTGTATGACTGAGGTACTTGCCCATGTGGGAAAAACCCATATACTTTTAAGCAGCATTGATTAATTTGAAGGGGGGCACGTGACACTAAAATCAAAGCAAAGGCAACACAGCTGTTGTTTAAATTCGGTTTAGTAGAGCAAGTTGAAGTATAATAAGAATTGGGGAGGAGGAAGGAGTGAGAAAATAAAGTCTAAACCTGTATGTTGAATATTAAGACAGGGCAGAAAGATCCTCCTGTAGCCATAAGCTAAGGTGTTTTTCAGATTCATTGCAATAGCAGAATAATACACATCCGGTGTGTGTTTGCAACATTTTATCATGCCGTGTCACACACTCATGCACACTGCAGGAGCAAAGACATGGTATCTTTTCTGCAAAACGCAGGGTTAGGCTCTTCCCTGGTGTGACTCTACAGAAATCAGTGCTTTGATTACTAGTCCACAAACATAAGACCATGGTCTGTGTCTGTTGATTTACTGACTATTATTTTCTGGTGTGTTCTAGCAGGGTGCCTTTCAGACAGAAACCTCTATGTTTTCGGTGCGGTGTGGAAGAATGAAGATTGTTTCCAGTGCAGGTGTAAGATGAGTGCAATGACTTGCTGCAGCTTGTAAGTTTACCCAAATTATTGTTTGTTTATTCAGAAACTGGTTGAAATATTCAGACTTTAAAAACCTCACCAAAAGCATGCACTGAAATGTCATACTCAGGTGAGCAAAACTCCTCTTCCTGTTTCCCAGCTAGCTCTAATCACAATCAGCAGAATAATCTGTCAATCACATAGACTTTTTTGGGAAGAGACGTGATAAAACACAGGGTGTCTCCAGCACACAGTTCTTCCTCATCACCTAGTCCTTCTTTTGATTCAGACACTAACTGGGTGTGTGGTCCCCTTTAGCCTCTGTTTTCTTACTCCTTCTATTCATCAACTTGTCTCCAGATACCTAAACACCCCACAACACATGAACCTGTGGGTTTCTGTAGCTCTGCACCAAACCACTGGCCTGCCTGCAAGCATCTATTCAGATATTCTAACATCCTTCCCATGCTGCCAAGAGCCCGCACTTCCTCCTTATCAAAACAGGACATACATGCTGATAATTTGTTTTCTTGTGTGTTTCTGCCTCATGGATGGCAGTGAGTCATCAAGGAGAGCTGTGTCTTCCTGAATATAGTGATGTGAATTGATTATCTCCCCAGAAGACTAGAAAAATCCTTCTTTTAAGGGGAGGGAGAAAGAGTCCCATAAATGATCTGTGAGGAAGGCTACAACCCAAGGAACTTTTGGAGGGAAATATCCCCAGATTTTCTCAGCCATAAGAGGGAGGGAGTTGGCCTGTGCTGAGAAGAGGCCCAGCTGGGATTCATTCATGCTGAGATGATTCAGCACTCTTTAAATTGTTTGTTATTATCAAGAAAGTTTTAGCTTGAATGGGGAAGACAGAATTAATCTGTATTTTGCCTCTGTGTGGGAATTTATACTTCTCCCTAACTGAATGACCAGTAAGAGCTGCATTTAAACAGCAACAAACATTGGGAAATCACTTCATCCGTTAACAGCCACAATCAGGGCTCTGTATTCCCCCAGTGGTGATCCATAGCACTTGTTAAGGGTATCCACAGGTCAAGTCAATCCATGGTTGCTCCAGGATGGCTGTAGCTCAGTAAGTATCCTTCTCTGACCATGCCTCAGCTGCTGATTTTCTCTTTGCCTTTCTCAATGACAGGGTTTTAATGCCCAAGAAGTATGATAGGGTGAACTGTGTTGGCCTATTCCACAAGAAAAGCTGCTCCATCCGAGTGGTGAAGAAGACGAATCCTGACATAAGCTGCAAAGTCTACAATGGAGTTGGATAAGACCACATGATGCATTTCTCCTCTGTCACACCTACCCCAGTAGCTGAATACACTCCGGATCTCTCCTTTAGAGGAAAGCAGCAAGCAGCATGGCTTCAAGAGAAATGAGTTTGCCTCCTGACTTTCACAGCTCTAATTGTGCCATATCTATCTCGTTTCTGACACTAGGTGGTTTGTCTTACACACATTTGTAACCAAACTTTACCACAGGCTTTTTTTCCTCTTGGGATCCAGAGTTAAATAAATTTTCACATACATCAAATCACTGTAGTCACTGATCAGTCTCCTTGAAAACAGAAGAATTCATGGTATCTATAAATGTTTGTAAATATAATTATTGATTTGGAAATCATCTAGCTTTTAAACTAACAGGTATTATATAAATTGTTGCCAGACACAGGGATTCATTATGCTATTACACTTATTGACATTCCCCCAAGGACACGTGTACTAGAAGAATGGGATGAAACAAACCAGAAAAACAGCCCCTTGAAAGCCTCCCATCACCTTGATGCCTTGTGTAGGTCACTCCATTAATGCAGATGCATAAGGGAACATATTCTCCAGGAGATTATGGGTACATTACAAAAAAGGCAATCCCATGCCTGAGCGTCCAACCTACTGCAAAGAAATGCCATATAAATAGCTCTGTAGCCTTCCATACCGGGGTAGAATTTCCTGCAATAATCTTGTTTGGATCAAAGTCCACTGACAAACAACCCCATGAAAGCTGTTTTTATAGGAAACCTAGACTATAAATCATGGTTAGCCTGTAGACTTCAGGCACTACACTGTGCCTGGTACAAAGTCCATGAAAGTAGTTAATATGAGAAATACCCTATAAAATCTATTTATACAATATTAAGAGCAATTATAAAAAGAGTGGTGTACAGCTTAAAAGGCCCAGATAAATAATTTGAGTGTGTTCAGTTTATTCAACACTGACATCATAGCTCTTTTCTTCATCTGCCTTCCCTCTACCTTCCTGAAGTGTACTACAATTAAACATTTCATCTGACGGAAACAACAACTTCTTTCAATATCTGTTGTGGAAAACCACAATCGCATGGTCTATTTGCAAGTGTGGTGCTGAGAACATACAAGTAGAAAACCTGCACATAATAGGGAAAACATCTTACCAACTGTCAGAAAAAAACCCATCTGTGGCAGTCAACAAGGTGATTCCAGGAAGCAGGTAAAATGAGAAATGCAAGTTATCTGCTTAAATCTTTGAGCCTCAGGGTTAGTTAGAACTAGTAACAGCTCCCTTTGATCACATCTCTCTGTGCCTTCTTGGGGCTAATGGCATGGACGTCACTGCATCTGGCTGTGACCCGTCCAGTCTGGGAGGAACAGACACTGGAGGGGCCCTCACTTCTCTACCTGTGGAGGGTGGATCAGAGGATTTCACCCAGTTATATATAAATATGTACATATATATTTGTGTGTATATATATCTATGGAGGTAGATGTAGATGTAGATATTGGTATATACACAAGGGGTCATGCTATCAGCTTCCTAAATGCTAGATTCATTTATAAGGGCCTGTCTAGGGACCCCTAAGTAACAGGGCTACTTTTCTGAACGTCATTTAAGCAGTTCAGAAAAATTCCTGCGATGATACATCAGTTTCATAGCTCCCCCCATGGAATGAAGGTTATGAACAAATTGAAAATGGCGGATAATGGTTAAAATAGCAATTCCGCTTCAGAAAGAGATAAAGATTCTGACAAAATAAAGCCAAACCAAACTTCTCTGAAATATCTACAAGGATGCCATGTAGCCCTGATAAACTTAAAATATGCGTGGACTATGTACTGTTCCATGGTACATTTTCTCCACATGCTTTTGTCATCAAGTGCCTAGTACTATTCTTTGTGGATACTGTTTGCTTACTGTTTGGCAGTGCCAGAGAGAGCAGGACTCCAGATGCTGGAACACAATTCAATTTGCTAAATGTACTGTAGCAGAATTGGCCTCTGAAATTTCATGCTTAGAGGAAAGAAGGAGACAGAATGTCAGGGCTCCATCAAGGAAGGCTGATATGGCTGAAGATCTGACACAAGAATGCTGGAGGAGAGCCTCAAAACATCCAGAGTCCAGCTGTAATCCCAGTTCTGTGACAATCCTGTCATTGCAGGGAAATGCTTAATTGCACCCAGTGAATGTTGGTTGGTAGAGGCCTTGCTGTCACTGTAACCACTTGCAGGGAAGAGTTATTTGGCCAGAGCAGAGAGGACTATTTCTTCATGCACCTCTACCCCCTGCTCTGCGGCTGCAGAGCAAGCAGGACAGTTCTGCAGTGCCTTCTCAAAACAGGAGCATGTGCTGTGGGTGGAGAGTGGGAACAAGGCTTCTTACTGCTCTCTGGGAACTAGGACAGCCCCATGCCATGTCAGCTACAGTTTGTTTATCCCATTCCCTACCGACAGCAAATGGGACTGGTCCATTAACAGCACCTGACTAGCAATAGTTGGGACTACAGAACTTCCACATTGCTTCCCAATGTGGAATTTCCATTCTTATGCACCCTCATACAAATGCTCTTGTGCATTTCTCAAGTTTTAATGGGCTGGGATCCTCACAGAGACTCTCTACAGACACATGTTCAGTAGTCCCCATTGGGAAGTGAACCATGGCCTGATACAAACCAGCCAGCTCATGTACCAGAACCCATTTTAGCAAGGTGCTGAACCCAGACCCACCTGAGGAAATTTGCATCAGCATCTTTGTCTTGCTGCTGCTGTTCTCACTCCAAGGTAGCTCCAGTATTGTCCCCTCTGCGCTACAGCCTGGACAGCTGCTGCTTGGCAGCTCCAGCCCATTGCACCTTTTGGCTTACACTCTGTGGCTGCTGATGCATCTAAGTCCCAGCTTCACGAATGTCTGCAGGGTAGGAATGACCCAAGTGCTGCTCCCACATCAGCTTATTAACAGCAAGCATTTTCACTCTGCAGTTTGGATACGATGTTGAAAGACCATGTGTGCAACAGGACTCTAATGCAGCCGCATTCACCTCACCAAAATGGCCAGAACCTTGCTAGAGAAGCTCATCCTAAAAATCTGTCAAGAAGAAAGTCCCAGATGACATAGCAAGATATTGGTGGTTAAGTCATTTCCTGATCCTTGGGCAGCAGAGCCTTGAGCAGTGTTTCAGGAACAGTGATACAGCTGTTTTCTATTGGCTTTAAGAAGAGAGCAGATGTTTATTTGCTAGTTTGCAAGCTCTGCTCAAATGTCTGAATTGAGAGAATAAAAGTGGCACAATATATCTTTAAATATTTTGAAAGTGTACAGGCAAGGCTGGCTAAGGAATGCTGTAGTTGAGGGGAACAGAAGAACAGCTTCACAAATCAAAATATCCCTCAGGAAAAGGACTGTTTCCTAATAGTTTTCCTCCCCTTTCTTTAATGCTTTGAACAGCAGAACAAATAAACATACAATAAATAAATTAAGGAAGAAACAGAAGTGTACAGGCCAGCCAAATAAATAATTTCAGCTTCTCTGTCTCCAGTAAGATAGGAAGAATCTTCTACTTCCTGCAAAGCTGGCCAGAAGCTCAAGATCTGTGTGGGCTGATGCTTTCTCATCCTGAGCAGAGCCTGCACGTCCCTTTCCATAGCCAGATTGGAAAGCTTGTCTCCTTCTGAGGTGCCTGGGTGAAAGGGGGATGTTGGGATATGGGGTGCTGCTTCAAACTAGTTGGTAAATAAAGCCTCTGAAAAGGAGGCTGGAAAAAAAAATAAGTAACACAAAATAAGAAGCAGCTCAAGCAACCCCTGATTTAAAAATCATTAACAGTAGACAACTGTCCAGCTTACATCATTCATTATACAGATTCCTGTTCTATGCTTCTCTGCACCATAAGACATGAGAAATGCCAAATACCCTACTTCTGCTTTGATTATATCTCTAATGATGAAAGCTGTCTGCTAAGCTCTTGAAGTAGATGATCACATCTGTAATAGCTGTTACCAGAAAAAATGAGAGAAAGAATACAGTATAAATGAAAAATTGTTTCCACTGTTAGTTTAGTTCATAAGAGCTTGCACTTATTTTGATACTGAAACATTTGATTTCTGTTACCACACTACATGCCTGGAAATAAAAATACCTATTTGCTACAACTGCTTATCTCAACTTTAGAAAGGCTCCAGAACAGCATTAGCCACTGGACTAATTATGTAGCTGACCATAGCTTAAATCCGTTTTCATATAAAGACGAAAATTAGGTTATTCTGGTATAGCAGTTGGAAACACTCTGTTTGTGTATTTTCCCAATGCAAGAGAAAAATTTGCAACTCTGATTTCTGCCTTGGTTTTTGATGAGAAAGACCTGGGGAAAAAAAATTACAGAAATCTGGCACTTCTGCAAATCCCTTTCCCCCATTTATTTCCAACTTTCTCAGTGCTCTCTCATTTCTGAGTTCTTTTCCTGAGTAACAGTGTGCCTCTACCCCTTTCACAATCTAAGGACTTGTAGTGTGCACCCTTCTAAAAGAAAATTTCAACACCTGTCTGTGATGGAATGGAAAATCTGCGAAAACTGGTACTGGCCTCATAAGTATGAGGCAAAATTCTCTTTGGAGCCGTT
This sequence comes from Oriolus oriolus, assembly GCA_013400235.1. Taxonomy (NCBI): domain Eukaryota; kingdom Metazoa; phylum Chordata; class Aves; order Passeriformes; family Corvidae; genus Oriolus; species Oriolus oriolus. Next base: position 26,414 of record VXBT01003830.1, read on the forward strand.
GCCTCAGCAAGGAGAACAGGATTAGGCTCTATGTCTGTATTTTGTCCCTTTGTTTTCACTTGAGATCACACTCATGTGCAGCATGGGGGCATGCTGTGCTTCAGATACTTCACAGCTCTTTTCTGAAGTTGTTATTCCTCCCAAGAATCCCTAGAATTTGTGTATTTATACAACAGCAGAGGGAGCCAGAACTTCAAAGTCAGACCATAATCATAAAGCAGAATTCATTGGCTAAGTTGAAGGGAGGGAAGGAAAGAGGGCGGGAGAGAGAGGGGGAGAGGGAGAGAGATGCCATCCAAATTACCTACAGAAACAGCCAGCAGAGCTCCTGGATTGCTAGGGCACAGAAGATCTCATTTCACTCCTACAACATTTCTGCTTTCTTCCAGAACTGAAATGTGCATCAACAGCAGTGATTCTCTCCATCAGTAACTGGTAAGAATTTTCTAAATTATCTATTTCAGACCGTCAAGAGCTCACATCTCTTTATTAAGGTTATCACCTGTTATTGTTAAAAAGCAGATGACTGCTTTTTGTTGTTTGATAAATGGAGACCGTTTGACTTGTCATGAAAGGCCCAACCCTTGTACCTACTGAGTAAAGCTTTGCAACCTTTTGGGGTGCAAGAGGGAGGTGGCAGCTTCTCGAGGGCCTTTGCAGCTCAGTGTGCTCCCTGCCACCCTGCAGTGTGACAGAAAGAACCTTCCTGTGTGCCTCTGGTCACTGGAAAACCCTTGTCATCTCCTAGTCCCTGAGATTTCTTGGTCCTCACGCAACCAGTGCAGCTTCAGACAGGACACAACACATCACTCTCCAGATATCCTGACTGACTGTCTACTAAGGTGCCCATTGCAATGTTTTATGGATTCACCACTTCCTTTGATAAAGATCACCTTTGTGAAAATGTATTTTTTTTCTCTTGGGTAGCAAACGCGTCACAAAGGCGTTTACTCTTAAGAAATCGGGGACTAACTACCATTCTCCAGTCTGCTGGTTTGCTATTCCCAGTTTACCTTTGTGAGCTGGCTCCATGTCTTTGGTAAGGTTGTTACGAATTTAACCAGAAAATAAAAAGTTTGAGTAAATGCTTGTGTAAAACTTCCCTGCTTTCTACAGGATCAGAGAAGATTAGCTCATAACAGAATTTCATAAGCTCTAAAAGGTTTCCCTCTGAAAACATGCAGATGTGAGGAGGGGAGAAAGAATTCACTTTCCTAGATATTTATGCTACCCACTATGTTATAGACTTGTAACGTATTAATGTACACAAGGTGTTCTATACCCTAATTATGCGGGTTCTAGGAATCTTTATCATATATAGCTGTTTTTTTAATGACCTAAGATAACATCACTGTGAGATGTCTGTGCAAACTCAGTGACTCGTTTCCTCTTCTAGTTAAGTGTTGCTTGCCTGGGAAGCTGTGATAACACCCAAGTGATTTTTAACCTTTCCTTAGTATGTAAGGCTAAACAGTATGTAAGGCAAAACTGCTTTACTGAGAAAATGTCATTGGCAGCCTAAAGGGGATACCATTGTCAGTCAGTCCCCACTACCTCAATTAATATCTGTAACATGAATTCTGGCATTCTGTTGAACCTTTCCATTGCTCCTTTTTTTTCTAGCAGAGGACAGTGGCTTTACTCCCAGTAATTGCTGTAACTCTTTAAATAAGCGATACAATCACTGCACGTCTTTAGGAATTGCTTCTCTCAGAAGTTTTATGGACTGAAAGCAGCAGTTGTTTGAGCAGCTAGTTAAATTCTGAGGTAGATAAGCAAGTGCTTCTAAGTACCAGATAATGAAGCCAGACACTGCAAACATGTTTTTTTCCTTTGACTAATGTCTGATGTGGAAATTGGTTTCCACTGTCCATCACAACTATGGAGACTGTTATTTGATTACAGGCAGTGGGTGATCATGATCAGCTTTGCAAAAATGACCCACCCTTTTCCAGTGGGCACATAGAGCCCAGCATCTGTCGCAGTCCCCTGCTTTATCCTGCCCTCCAGGAAAAAAAGTTTTTATAGGGGTTTTCATAGGATGTCTTCAAGTCCAGAGGTCTCTCAAAAGGGCAGTCATGCATTAACTGCTTGAAGCCACTTATGTTCTAGCAGTGTCCTTGAAACCCACTGAGAGTTTTATTTTTCTTCCCTGAATAATTTCCACAGAATTCCCATTCTTTTCAGGAATTTTTCTGGGAAGTACAGGATAGTGCCCTGAGGCAAGACTTTTGAGCTGACAAGTGATAATTTGGTTTCTTTTTTTTTTTTTGAGACAAGCTGAGTGATATTTGTTAGTTTAGAAGGCTGTGCTGTTTACCAAGACAAACCCTTCAAACTTTGCCTGCTCTTCTTCCTTGCTTCCAGCACAAACAGCAGAGTGATGAATGTCTATAAAAAAATGTATGTGGGGAATTTAACTTACACTAAGATTAAATCTGAAAGCTCATTCTCTTCTTCCTTCTGCATCCTGCTAATTTGCTGCAGACTTCTGTGACATTTGCTTTTTAGAGAAGCTGTCTCATGCTGCATTAACTAGAGAAGAAACTCTCAAGAACATCTTAGTTTTTGTTACTGAACCCCATGTTCATTAAGAGTTCTGAACAGGATTCCTCCTTCTTCTTTAAAACAAATGAGCAAAAAACAAAAAAAAACTTTCCCCCTCTCTGCCTCAACAAACTGATTTAGGAGATATTCTTCTTACTCCTACAAGCCAAGTACATATTGCTTCACTTTCTGGAGACAAAAGCTGTTTTTTCTTAGACTGTAATCTTATGACTATGTTTTCTGGGGTAATCAACAAACCTTCAATATGATGAGGGTACTAACACCCTTGTTCTCACTGCACTGGTGATTTGGTATATTAGCTAACCTTTGATTTAAATGTCTAAACAGAATATGAACACATTGCTTATTACTCGCTCTTGGTTTAGAATAAACTGAATGGCAATCAAAAACACCTTGAAAGGCAAACACATCTTTTGGCAGTAACTATCGTTGAGGATCTGCCACCCAAGGATACCATAATAGGATGCACAGGATAAGCTCACTACAATATTTCTATTTTTCTGGAACTGCTTTTTACATTATGGTTGCTGAAATAAGAGTTAAAGAGCACTACAGACACAGGTGATGTAGGCATTGACTTTTCCCAAGACATCAGGTTGGCAGGTGATTTAAAGCAGCTCATAGTGCATCACAGGTTCCCTTGAGACACTGGACAACAACTGATGTCCCATATCCCTCTCACAGTCCCCTTACCTGTGATAAGAGGGTGATAATTCCTTATTTACCTCTGGGCAGTACCATAAGACTGAATGCCCAGGAAGTGCCTGCCAGTCACCTGGTGGGGGCCACCATGGAATGCAAGATGTTAAAAGAGAGGGAGCTCCTAACCCAACAATACATGTTGCAGAGCCTTCAGAGATGCTCTTTGTCCCCATCACGCTTACCATCAGTGCCAAACTCACAGCCACACTCAGTCTTTGGTATTTCTCTTGGAAATGTGCCCCATAAACCTGTGGGATCTGGCTTCTGCTTTTCAGGTGGCTCCACCACTTTCTTTTTCTTGCTTCAGCATTATTAGTTCTTGCTGATGCCTTAGCATGTCCAAAAGTGTCTGGGACCCTTTAGAGGGCTTACTCTGTGGGACACAGATGTTTGTAATAACTGCACATATTTTCATATTTTTCAAGCAACAAAAGAGAACCATGTGTTTATTGTCGAGGATACTGCAGCTAAGGACATGAGGCTGGGACTGAAGTAAAAAGCTCATGTGTTTTGTTTACAGCAAAATCTATTTGTCCTGTCCAAATGCCAAGACTTATCTTTTCTGACTGGTACAAAATAATATTGCAGGCTGCTGATCCCTTTGCTCTGTTTCACTTGCAGCATCTCCACTGGCCAGCAATCATTAAAAACTATGGGGCTGGTTGGTGGTTTTTCACTCTGTATCCATTTTCACAGTGGAACAGATCACCGTACCCTCCCCATATGTGAACATGGAATCCATACATCACCATTGCTTCTTATTTTTCCTCCAGAAAATGAGTCAATCTGTTCACATGGATTAGGCAACAACACAAAAGTGAGTGGATGGAAGGAGTCACTCCTATATCCTCTATTTGGAAAATTTTCTTTGTCCCTCTTTAATTAAGATTTCAACTACTGAGGAAATTAAAGACTATGAGAAAGAAAGGGCTAGTATATTTTGCTTGTGTGACTGTCTTGGCTGCCTCAGATGGATAGGGATAGATGACAGAAGTATATAGAGAGATACAGTTAGATAAATCAACAGGTCTAGCAAAGCAGCAAAACAATTTACTGTACCCATTTATTTTTGATGATCAAGCAGAACAATGAACTCAAAACATCTTTTTATTTACTGCACACTATTGCTTTCTTTAGTTCCTGAGAGGCAACATCTCTAGAAACAATGAAATTCATAATGGGGAAGACAAGGCAAAGAAAAAGTTGTAGGATAGTGGGTGCTTTTTAGTACAGTACTGGTTATTTTTAAGCATGCAGTTGTTCAGCAATAAATGCTACTCAAATGAAGTGATAAGCTCACTATACCATGTTATTTATGTATTCATATCCTGATCAGTTGTTTTTTTCTGAAGCTCAGATGTTTTTCACAACCCCACAAACTTGTTTGAGTGACATTTTATCATTGAGGAAAGGGCCATGCAGTGGTTAAATAGTGTCATTCCCTGAGTATTTATTTACTTTTCATACTACAAGCCTTTGTACAGCATGAAACTGCTTCTGGCCTGATGAGAACTCCCAGCAGAGTCATATTTTTTTTCTTAGATTCCTGGACACAGAGGATTTGGACTTGAGGGTCAGGATTATAAAGTAGCCTTTGCTATGGCTTACAGGAATCATCTGGGAGAGTCGAGGCAGTCCCGTGAGTGAGATTTCCAAAAGTATGCAGCACCAATTAACCCCACAGGTTCGGCTCCCTGAACCCCACCGAAAGTCCCAGCTCATGGCTTGCAGCAGTGATTATGAAGCAGACAGATCTGTCTGTGCAGGAACACTATCTAGCAGATAGAACATGCTTTTACAACAAACTTGTGGGGGAAAAAAAGCGAAATTATGCTGAGGGAGAATCAATAAAAATCTTCCCAGAAGGAATTAAAAGACATTTTCAAAATCACTCACTCTTAAAGCCAAAATCGGGGAACTGGGCCATATTTCTGATAAACCCTGTCACGGTCATGTTAGGGGAGCTGTCATTGCTTCGTGGCCACTGGAGTTTATCGGGAATGAGGAAGCAAGAAATCTGGACTGCAGTTCCCATGACCTATCACAGCTGTGTAGAAGCTGGAAAATGTTGAAATTATTTTGAATTATTTTAGACTTTTAAAAAATTGTCCCATGATATCCCTCCAGAGAATGAGCGTGGATTTTTGCATGGTGATTTTCTTGCACAAATGTGAGTTCTGGCTGCAATCACAAACGCATTTCACAGATTAACTCATATAAGATATTTTAATGTTGGCTTTATGCACCTCATATGCCCTGCTTTCACACTGATGTTTAGCTCAGCTGAAGGTAAATGCAGCCTCACAATGTCCTCTGCCCAGTTTTGGATCAGAACCTTGCAAAACCAGAATTGCACACAATTTTTACCCCTGGATGGGTTTTGATCTGGTTTTCTTGTATCACCACTCTACTGCATTAGTGATGTCCAAGATACAGCACTGAGTTAAATAATGAAGTTAAGATGTTCTTAAATCCATGGGACAACTTCACAATGAATAAACATGGTCATAATTCAATAGAGTTGCACAGATTTTCATACCACAGTGTAGCAAAGGGCTCCATTTTATAATCTAATAAACTATATAAGAGAGAGCTGCAGAATATACATAGAACCCCTGGCATTTGCTTCCCTGTCTCCCTCGTTACCCTTTTGACTAATTTCTTGCAGCGTAACTAAACATATTTTTTCTTTTCCTTTCCTTTGCAGATATACCTGGACCTTCCACCGCCAGGCAGGACAGATACAACGCTTTCAGGCTGGCTCCAGAAGACTCAGACTGTGTTTGACTACCACCCTTTTGGATAAATATTTTGGGATTCAGGATGAATAAGACAAGGGCTGTTAATGAGGTTTTTCATTTCCTGAGCAGCAAGAACTGGAGCTCAAGCCGGAGCTTTCCTATGAACATTTCTAATCAGTGCATGAACATCACCGACCTTACTGTCTTTCTGGCCACCTCTTACAGCTTGGAGACTGTTCTGGGCATTGTGGGAAACATCTGTCTGATCGCTGTCATTGCCAGGCAGAAGGAAAAGGCCAATGTCACCAATATCCTGATTTCCAACTTAATAATTTCAGACTTGTTTATGTGTGTTGTCTGCCTGCCTTTCACTGTTGTTTACACCATGATGGACTACTGGATATTTGGAGAAGTCATGTGCAAAATGACCTCTTTCACTCAGTGCACAACGGTATCAGTGTCAATCCTTTCCCTTGTCCTTATTGCTTTGGAAAGACACCAGCTCATCATAAACCCGACTGGCTGGAGGCCAAATACCTCCCAAGCCTATCTAGGAATTGGGGTAATTTGGACTTTAGCATGTCTCATGTCCCTACCCTTTCTGACCACATCCGTCTTGTCTAATGAGCTGTATGAGCAGCTCTCACACTTCATGAATTTTTCCACTGATAAGGCCATATGTATCAACGCGTGGCCTTCTGAGCAGCACAAGCTTATCTACACTACCACTTTACTGCTCTTGCAATATTGCATCCCTCTGTTCTTCATTATCCTTTGCTACCTGCGTATCTACTTACGCCTGCAGAAGAGAAAGGACATGTTTGAGAAGAGTGAGTACAGCAACCGAGCAGTCCAGCTGAGAAGGATAAACATTTTGTTAGCATCCATGGTTGCTGCTTTTGCTGTTTGCTGGCTACCACTGCATGTTTTCAACACCATCGTGGACTGGAATTACAAAATCATTTCGCCTTGCCACCACAACCTGATCTTCTCCTTGTGCCACCTGGTAGCTATGGCTTCCACCTGTGTCAACCCTGTTATCTATGGTTTCCTAAACAGCAACTTCAAAAAAGAAGTGAAGTCACTGATTCTGAGCTGCCAGCATAATTCAGTAACAGCCTCAATGGAAGAATATGATCATTTGCCTTTATCCACCATGCAGACTGAAATTTCCAAAGGCTCACTGATGTTGAACTGCAGACACAATTCTATTTAACAAGCAGAAAACATTTCAGAAGGGTGCAGTGACACCACACACCAATTATTACCTGTGGGTATATAAAGCAGCTGGTGATGCCACAGCTGGAATTTGAACAGGAACCCATCACTACCTGATTTTTGGAAGAACAGGCAAAGTAATGTTGTAAATGTTTACAGTTGCTGCTGTGGTGCACAAGTTTTTCATGTCAATGAGGTGGTACCAACACTGAGGACGCTGGGCTGATGTATAAGCAGCTGCTTTAAGATCAGTAACTAAGCTGTGGTTGCACGGAGGCTGACATGGGATTCATCAGCTAAGCTCATATCTCTACCATGCCTGCAGTAGAAAACCAGATTTCCAGTTTCAGCACTGTAGGCTGCCAAAAATTGTGTTGGAGAAGACTCTCTCAGTTTTTCAGTATTAGTAAGATTTTTATGCACAGCTGACACACCAGTGGAACAGAGATATGTAAATATCTAATTTTTTTTTGCTTTACCACCTCTCACAGCCCATTAAATAACAGCAATCTTTCAGGAGATCTTCACTTAAAACAACTGCCTGTTTCTATGAAACTTCACTCTCTGCCACAGGCTTGAGAATAGTCATTGCCTCTGCAAGTAGGGACAAAGAACAAGGACCCTGGTATGTAAAAAAGATAGTCACTTATGAGGGATGGCAGCAAATGAAAACGTTATTCAATGGATTAAACTCAAAATGCATTGAGATGATACTGAGAACTATTTTTAAGCACATAAAACCAGCTGTAGATCTACATGGAAATGAGTCTGGTTGAATTTGTCATTCCCACTGCTGTCAACCACTAAGTTCTGCAATGCTTAAACTTCATGCCATGATGGTACAAGATGGCCAGATTATAGGAGCTGTTCCAGGACTTGGTAGCAGCATGTCATTCTGCTTCAGCATCTTCTTGGTACTTTAATTGCAAAGTATCTAATTCAGAAGGTCAGAATGAGCATGAAAACCTGTTTGTGGAAATCATGTGTTTCCAGAGTGGATACACTTCCAAAGAAATAAGCATATGCATGGAGTATTTCACTTTTCTTAAATAAAACCAGATGTCAGATATCAGTCCCACTGGCTGGCATCAGCAACAGAGGTGAAGCTGAAATTCCAACAAATCAAATGGAAGGTCAATGAAAATACACAGGTGGAATCCAGGTCAGGCTGAAGCCAAGCCACATGTAAATAGGTAGTACTGTCAATTGCTCTGCTAAAATGAGGGTTGTATTTTTTCACATCTGTGTTATTTGTAGCCTTTGCTCATGAAACCTACAAACTACAAACTCATTTTAACCTCTGGAGCCAGAGATATTGCTCAGTGACTACTAAGAAACCAAGGCATACCCAAGAAGGCCATACTGAGCTATAGATTAAAAAAAAAAAAACAGGCAGCAAGTGCAGAAAGGAGACCAACCAGTTTGATGCGAATGAAATACTGAAGCATATTCTGTCCTGATTTGTTAAACTAACCTTAGCAGAAGACTGGACTAGGTGGTCACCTGAGGTAATTTCCAACATGAATTGCGCTATGATAAGTGGTGGTTACTTGTTGCAGTCAGTGGGTTTGCATGGAGTTTAAGATATCCATTGTATAGTTATGCAAAAAACTAGAAATTCCTTAGCTGGCAGGTCTCTGGTTAGACAAATTGGTACAAAGTTAGGTGAAGGAAAGACTTCTCCCCATGAACTGACAGGATGCTGAACAGAGTATCTGAGGACAAGAGCTGCTATATGCTATAAGGCAGCAAGAGCTATCAGTAAGTATGAGATCATATCCACAGCTGGCAGAAATAAGAGTTAACCCCTTGCCATGAGCTGGGTGCACAGATGAATTCTTGTGTGCAGAATCTTAAGGCAGAAGCGTTTTTGATGCAGCCACCCTCGTAATTCTGGCCAGAACCTGTGTATCTTAGTAAGAGACTTCGTGTGTGATTACCTTTTGTATCTTCCTCAACTATGTGGCAAGACATTTTTGTTTTTTTCAAATGGGCTTCTGCTTTCTTATTTTCTTCTTTGTTACTTGACATGCTATGATGAGAACTTGTTTCTCTTGATCAGTTTGCATGCAATGTGATTTCTCTTGATCAGTTTGCATGCAATGTGATTTCTAGACTGGAAATTAAGTCTACTAGAAACACAGAACAAGAGGACTCTCATTTTATCTTAGATGCATCTTGAAATTTGCTACTATAGCCAAAACCTCCATGAGATGCTAAGTAGCACAAAATACAGTAGCTCTTCTGTGAATTATATCAAAACTGTCCTATATTACTTCAGGGCTTAAATACTGTTTCAACTTTGTGATTGTTTTGTGTTTAGAATCTATTTGAGTCATTCTGCCTGTTTTTCGCACTTGTTAGAATTTCAGCATTTAACTAGGTAAGATATGTGTCAAGCTATTGTAAGAATACTCTGCTAAACAGGAACACAGAAAATTACCTGATGTATGGTCTTAACTTTTCAAGCACCAGTGTCTTAAATGGAAACACAATTCCCTTTAGGATTTGTACTTCCATGAACCTGTCTTTGTCACTAGCTCTAAGTGAAAACTTTTGGTAAAGCACTTACAGTATATGAGAGACCTGCCACTCGAGCTATGCACTGGCATTGTGCATCAGATCCGAGTTCTTCCTGCAAAGGGTAGAAGTAGAAGCGAGATCTGACACTCTGTTTAACTGTAATTCACATGGCCATTTATTTCCGTGAACACAAGTAGATACATGAAGCAAGCAGATCCAACTTTACACTAACACAGACAAACACAAACAGATGTTATCTTCCTCTTGTGATTAAGGGAAGTGTCAAGTTTGGACTCAACTGTTGCTTATTGCTAACTGACTTTGGACTGCATAAACTACAGGATTTAAACACTAAAAGCCACCAAATTGCACAAACACATCCAACTGCAAAAACGCAGATCGTCAGAACTCCCAAGCAGCTGCAGTCTATCCATCTACTTACATACCATCCTGAGACACACGTTTTTCAACCTCTAAAATTTGCTACATAACTAAATAAACTTTAAAGAAAACTCAGAAAAACAAATATATCCAGGTACTAAAGGACTGAATATGTAACAGGAAAGGTGCCTGTATCACTTCTTCATTCTGTGCATACACCAAGGCTTATGCTGCTGTACACAAATGCAGTAGAGGATATTACCCTGTTAGTTTGTGAGAACTGCTGTAGCAACTATTCCCCATTCCTTTTGAAGGCAAAGTCACAAGGCTGGGTGCAATTATGCCTGCATGGTTGAAAGAGCCATTTTATTTGTCACTTTGAGGCTTTATGGAGCCAAGGGAGGCTAGGTTTCTTTGGTCCCAGCAGAAAATAACAGAACAGAAATAGTTTACATATGTGTTATCTATCTGTAAATAACATATACTTTTCATATGTAAGAAGCATTGACCATTTTTGTGTTCATTGTACACAGTGATGGTTTTGGATATACTCTAAAGTTCTGCTACTGAGTCACAAAAGCAATGCTGAAGAAATAGGCAGGAGTTGTGCAAATCATGAGTTCATACAATTTTAAGACTTTACACTGCCTTTTTTAAAAAAAGGTTTCCATGATCTTGCCTCTTGTGACACATTATAAGAAGATAGTAAGGTTTTCAGGGCAAGAGAACAGCTTATTTCTGTGATATAAGTAGCACACTACAGGGAGTCTTATAATAACAAATAAAGTAATGTTGTCTGTGTCACTTCTTTGTGCCTGCTTCTGTAAAATGATGTAATACTCTTCATGGTATAAAATATGTAAGATTTAGTCCTCAACTAGTGTTTTTCAAGAGAAAACAAGTGTATTGTGTGATAAGAGCCAGTGATATGTGAAGGATTAATAATTTGACACATAATTCCGAAGGACAATGGTGCAGTGCAGCCAACAATGGAGAACAGGCAAGTACCAAAAATTCAACATGGAACACTGGAATATTCTGATGCCAGAACTCAAATCATCCTCACAGACTTTTCAGATTGCACAGGAAGCTGGGTCCTATGTGGCAGACTGTCCTGAACCCCGACCAGAACCACAGCCCGAAAGTAACTGACACTGCTGGGATGAAAACCAATGTGAGGCCTTCAACAACATTTTACTGAACTTCATAAAATGCTTTGACTGGGTTAAAAGTAATGGTAAATTTCTCTGACCTGAGTTATCTGCCTTGACACAAAGTAAACTGAGGTACTAGAAATGACTGCAGATTGTGCTATGACCGGGTGTGGTTTATTAAACTTGCACACACAAGGGAAGAGTGCAATGGAAGTCTCTTACAGCCTGGAGTGGTGGTGCGTGGCATAACCTGCTACAGTGGTGGGTATCAGTGCTGTGACAGCCACCAGTCACATCTGCAGCATAGCTGCAAGTCTGCTGTGTGCAAACACGGGTGCCCACACGTCTGAGGCCTGGCAGTCTGTGAGAGATTATTGTGAAATAAAATGTCATACCCTGAGGAACACTTAAGAGATTCTTTTGCTTTGACCCATGCATCTTCTCACAAGATCACCTGGCATTTCATTTTATAGGACATTCTCTTCAAGTTTATCAATCAAACACTGGCCTGATTTTCATACTAGTATTGATTTCAATGTAAATTGCTGATGCTTAGCACGATGTATAATCTGAGTTTACATGAGCATCAAAATCAACAGAGCTCTTAGGATCTTCCCTCCCTTTCTCAGTTTGCACTGTAAAGTCACTTCTTCGAACTCAGAAAGTCGTAAGTAGAATAAGCCTGAGATTTATACATCTGTACTATGCCTTGCCTGCCAGACAAAGCTCATTAGGCCTTAAAATTGTTTTGCTGTCCGTCTAATAAATGCTTATATGAAGCCCAGTAGCAGCACAGAGATTATATGATGGAAACCTGTGTTGAAATTTAATTCCAGAGATGTCTACCTTTTGCTTTTTTCTTTATAGAACTTTATTTGATGAGACCCACCACCCTTTTTTAAAAAAGTACTGAGTTAAATAGTCCTATAGTATTCACCACATATGATAGGAAGTACTTTGTTCAATAGAAATTGCAACACAGATTACCAGATGTAACACTAGAAAAGAAAGCCATGATACACATAAAATGATGGCATAATAATAATATGAATAAATATTTGTAGTGGAATATCACAAGATGCAAACTGACAGTAGAAAGATGGATTTTGTCAGTCAAAAGGTATGATAACAGAGAACATGGAACTTGTACTCTAACTCTTTAAAATAGGAGTAGATTTTGTTCTTAAATTCCCAGATAAAAAAATCTGTCTTTGAATATAATAAGTTCAGTTCATGAATTACTATGTCCCATATCCAGTCTATGGGAATGTGAATCCTCCCTGTTGGAAGCTAGTGGGCAAATATTACTTCATCATTCGTAAATATTCGTCTTGATTCCATTTCTACAAGGTGATTGCATGTAAAATGCAGTTGTCAAATACCATACCTTTAGTAGGGTAATGAGCATTGATTCATCTGGTTGATAGGCTGACTTAATGACTAAAATTAATTACGTGCACCATGTGTTCCTGTATATTAAAGACAGATTGTAGAAAAGTTCCTGATGTCCTAAAGACCAGGGTAACCACTTTCTGGAAGACCCTGCATTCACAGCAGGGAGCTGGAAAACACAGGAAAGTTAAGGTCTTCTCAGCATGTGTGTTAAACTCAAAGGAATTTACACAGTCAAGCAGAGACTTTTGTTTAAACTTACAAATACACAGACTGCTCCAGGAGCATAATATACATGTACCCCCAGGGCTATGTTTTGAGAAGGCTCCCAGGCTATAAAAATAGCAGAAGCTGGCTAGCACTGTGGTAAAGGTTTTTAAAGCTGGTGAAATCAACTAACACCACCAGTCCCATTTGAAATTCAGCGTGTGCTGAAATCCGTCAGACAAACGCAGCCGTACGGTCCCAAATTGCGCAACGTCCTTTCATAATAACCCATATTTCCACAAGCCACCGCAGCAGTCCCACATGGCATATGACACAACACACAGGCATGCACAGCTTCACTCCAGACAAGCTCATCTCCTTGAGCAGACAAAAAGGCCTTCTGTTAAACCTACAAACTGCTAACACAGTTCCTCTGCCTCAGAAGTAGCCTGTGAAAGGTGGTTCTTAATAGGATTAATATATTTTCCATGCACTGCAAGGAAAAGCTTCATGGCATTGTAGTTGCATTCAGCATCTGGGTGAGTTGTTTACAGACACTCCTGAATAAGGAGTATCTTGTTATTTGTGGGAAGGAAGCATGGAATTACTTGGCTGGAAGAAAATAAAGTGTTCTACCTGTATTCAGAGCAACTTGCAAACAAACTCCAGATCCAGCACACGCTCAATTATTTGCACTGCAGAATGAATATATTACATTCCAGATTTGCAAAGGTTAAGGTTTAAGTGAGGACAATATGACCTTTTGTGCTTCATGACATTTTCACTGATCAGTTTTCCACAAACCACAGTTGGTTAGAACTACAATATGCAAAGCATTCCAGGATTAAAATATACATAAGATTTATCATAAACACACAGTTTCTCAGGATCTGGGCCTTGGAACAAATGTACACAGTGCATTTAAAAAATAATTCCTTAAGAAAATTTATTTTTTATTTTGAAAATTTCCAAGCAGCACCTAACAAGGACAAAAAAAATAGTCCCTCATTCTGTAAACAGCTTGAATGCAGAAAAAAAAATGTTTACTTCAAATTATGTCAGGAATAGGAGTATTTTGGTGTTAAATTTCCTACTTGCAGTACTTCCTAGGTCAACACATTAGTTTCACTAGAAAGAACAAAAAGGAACAGTAATGATAAACACTGCAAAGCACACATGAATGCACTGTTTTGACTGATAAATGATATGGCTTGTGGCAGTTCAGAACCGCTGATAGCTTCTCTTTAGTTTAATAAGGAGGAACGTGCCTTGTTTCAACCAGCTTAACTCAGTATCAATTTTTATAAATAGAATTCACCTGAAAGAGGTAGTAGGCGGCATCTGTGCACACAGAGAGAGTACTTGAGCGTAAAGGACAGGTTTAAGACATTAACCATAATCCTCTTGTATCTAGGAGATCATGCAAAGTCTTTATTAGTTTTTTTTAGACTTGGAAACAAATCAACTGATGCTGTTGCTATGATTCAGCCATCAGCTTGACTGGCTGCATTCACTTTTGTCTGTATAGTCTGTTATTAAAGGTAGGGAATGAAAATAACCACTCTGGTGCTTATTTTAAGCATACTTATCAGCAGCAATCTCCTATATTATACTAAGAGCAAACACTGTTTAATATATCCTTTTATAACTAAATACAAATTACTAAGAGGTATGTGATCAATAAGTGGTACCAGCTTCCAGGAATATCATTCTTTATGAAACTTTTTTTTTTAATAGCATTTATAATATCTATTCAGGAAAACACTGTCAACTGTTTTAATAGAGGTTTACAAATCACTGCTCTGTTAGGAAAGAATGTCTGTGTTGCATCCTCTGTTAATATAGTTCAATTGTAAATAACTGCCAGCAGCATCTCCTACAATGAACTCCAGACCTCCCAGTGCCATGATGATACACAGAAACTAAGTGTAGGCAGCTACACTGAATTTCCACCTGCAGGACCACATCAACTCGGACACCACTGGAGGTTCCCTGCATGCCACAAGGGCACGCATGGACATTCACGCACATTTTCACAGTGCAGACACAGCCACAGAGCACCTGCTCTTCGCCACACAAGACAGCAGGGACGTGCAGATAACTAACTTTTGAGAACAGAATACACTAACAAATTAAGTAGGTGTACACATTACCTTTTTCTTTTCAGAGTCCTGAAGACACAGGCAGGTAATTTTGCTTACCTACATGTGCTACAAATCCAGCGTTCTGCTGCTGCAGAAGCTGTGCAGGGAAGTGAGGAGGGGTCTTACACACACTGCTCATCCACCAGCTATCCAGCAGTCCAGCGAGAGTGCTGGGGAAGGGCATGGCCTTGCCCAAGCTGCTGATGCACACCTGATGGAGCAGGGTTTTGGGGAGGCACAGGCTGGGCAGCTCCCACTCTGTAGGCAGCAGCAGGGATTGGGAAGGTGAACGGCTCATCAGTGGTGACAAAATCAAGAGTATTCCCACATGGTCACAGCACGATTTCAGATGGACCAGGGAAGTGACACAAAGCAGAGATATAAGGTTAGGCAGAGCTTTGAAGATCCTTTCTTGCAGTATAGATGCTGAAGCTCTATCTAAATCTAATATTAAATTCAGCTCCAGAGTGACATGCTGAAGTCACACAGGGAGCTTGTACCTGAGCAGCTGTTGAACCCAGTCCTACACCAGCACAGTAATCAATAATCCACTTCCACCTTAACCATACCTAAATCTCTGAAAACTGCAGCTCCAGCATGTTCAGTCCAGAATAGACTCAGGGGTAAGAGCACTGGAAGGGAGATGGGGCTGTACAAGGTGACCTGAATATGTATGGGCAGTCACACAACTGGAACAATTAAAATTATTCCCCTTCTTGGGGAGTCACTTGATTTTGAAATTAACTTAGTTTGAATGAGTTTATTTCTTGCAGGCTCTGTAGTACTAATGAACCACCCAGCCCCTGAGGAACACCTGCCTGTGCAGAACTTGATAGATATGCTTTCATGCAATTTTAATTCTTATTTGGCTAACCATTAGACCTCCTCAGCTGCACCTAAAGAAAGCAAAGGTGTTGTAAGCTCTCTCTCCATGAGAAAAGTACCCAGGATGTACAGTGAGCTGCAGACAGAGGCCTGATTTTTTCAGTTAATTAACATGAGAAAGTCCTGCTTTCTGCAAGAGACGGCATAAGTCAGTGTGCAAATGTACAACACGATGGATCCAGGCATCATGCTGGTCTCTTCTCAGCTTTCTCCCCACACACTTTTTCATCATCCTGTGGGCTGTGACATTACATCCTGGCAGAGCTGGGAATTGCATAGCTGAAGTGATATGCATTTAAAAATAAGACTTAAAAAAATAAACATTCCTTAAAAGCCCAAATTTGTTATTTTTAACTGTGTCTTATCATTTATCCAGTTAATGCAGTGGCCCTATAAAGAATTTTATCATCAAAAAGAAAGAGACAGTGACTTTACACATGGAAAAAAAAGCAGAGGGGAATGTTGGGGGCTGGGATTTCCTAGATGAGCTTTACCACCAAAGTCAACATTGTGCCTAACTAAACCCACAGTGTCTGGATTTATACTTTACCTATACTGAGGGGACTGTGATCAGAAACTTCGCAGAAACAGAGCAGCTGAATTTGGAAGGGACCTTTTGATGCTACCTTGTCCAACCCCTGAGCTCAAGCAGGTTCACCACAAGCAAGATACTCAGGACCATGTTCAGGTGGGGTTTTAATATCTCCATGGATGGAAATTCCACCACCCCACTGGCTGACTTTGTTCCAGCGCTGCCATTGTGCACAAGCAATCATATTGCCGCTTCATCTGTCTGTGTTAAGCTAAAATCTTCAGCACATGAAAACCAGCAGCAATTGCAATGCCTGCAGCAACTGCAATGGGATGTGATTGGCTTACACCTACTGGAAGTCTGTCCACTACTTTGTTTTCTTTCAATCCAAGTTCCTCACTAGTCTTTGATACTGAAAATTCAGCCCTAGTTCAGTTGCTGGCTGATACTGCCCATCTAGGATCACACTAGCTCACAGGCCACTGTGGAGTCTTAAATTTTATTACAAAATGTAGTGCCTTTGAACTTCTTGTTGAAATTTAGACCTAACTTTCATGATTTTGTTTCCTTAAAACAGTAGATTTTGTTCGGTGGAGGTATCTCATTGGGCAATGCTGAATGTATAACCACAATGATACTAACTCCAAACCCTATGATAGAACAAGTAGATTTTTTTTTTTACTAAAATATGAATCAAATACCTCAATGACCAACAGTTTTATTAGGAATCTCTGTTTGAGCAACTCTCCTTTCAAAAACTCTTACTTGTTGCTTTATTTCATATCCTTGCAAACACCTTCAAGGTTAACATGTGGCAGCATTTTCCATTTTGTCATTTAATCAAGCAGATTTTTTTCTCATTGGGTGCAATATGAAGTTCATGGGTCTCATTTGCCAGGGTATTCTGGTATAAGGAGATGGCAGCCAATAGCAGGAGTGAAGGTCATGTCTGATACCTTCACAACAGAAGGATGGTGCTTGTCTTGTGTTACTTTGAGGAGATCATCCATCCAGTTCCTTGTGAAATGGACTGGACGCATTAGACCAGCAGAACACCAGGTTATCTTTTCTTTTGCTGAGGTCCTATTTTTTAAAAGCAAATTTTTTCCTAAGCTGCCCTGATTAGATAGTACTAATAACATTAAGCTAAATTGGTTCCTTGGGACATGTCCCAATTAAATGGCTATCCTAATTAAGCACATCCTGATTAAGCAAAAGATTCTATAATTATAATAATAGCATGTAATAAAAACTGGCCCATAGTTCTGTTCAGACAGAAAGTATTTTGCAAGCCTTATTTACAGGAACCACTTTATCCAGTATTGAAACACAACCAGCTCTTGGGTGAAATGTAACATCTGTTTAACAATGTGCTGTAGAACTAAACAGGCTTTCAGAGAAGGAAGATGAAAAATTCTGCCCCATACTGACAATGCAGACAATGTTACGATAAAGCAGAAGGTACTTAGCATGTAATTTGGATGAAGTATTTTGACTGATCTTAGCAGAATTGCTGCAGTATTTACAAGTGATTCCCATTATCACAAGTTCACCAAAGAGGGTGTTTTATAGAAGCTTCTAACAAATATTTAAACTCCATACTAAGTGGAGGAAAAGTACCCCACATTGAACTTTTGCCTTCTAAGTTCTGAAAAAAAAAAATCTCATTCCTCTATTGACACATTGGAATTTTTATCAACTTAAAATGCTGAGGAGAGTGCAGAACAAGAAGCCAAACAGAGTCTGGTAGTGTGAAAAGTCAGTTTTCTCCAATGAGCTGTAAAGCTGAGCTCCTGACCCTCTGTAGTTATTGCAAATGTATGGCATGTTTTTTGAGCACTACTGTGCCAGAGGGAATTCCGATTATGTGTTTTGGATGCTGTTCATGCTCCAGCTTGCCTAATTGTATTGGTCTGGCTTAGTTCCTCTCTTGATCACAGTGGAGTAGGACAACTTCATTTTTTTTTAGTTTGTCCTACACAGCACTGTAAAGAAGATGTTGAGTAACTCTCAGTAAGTAATAGGAGTTGGATAAACAAACATAAACAAATATATTTACTTATTAAAATTACCCTTTTTTTGGCTGCCTAGTGACAAAGGAGCAGAAACAAAGTGTTAACATGAAACTCATACTCCTAAGTGTCAGCTGACAATAACTGAATGAATATAAATTTAAGCAGTCATCAGCATAAGGTAAATTATCACTGAACAGAAAAATTAGTGAAGTTCACCACAAACCATTATTCCAGAGAGTACATATAACAACTCCCTGCATCTTTCCTTATTGTCCTGCCATTTTTACGTCTGAGCATTTGAGGGCTATAGAGATATTATGGTATTAATTATTCAATATTAGTTCAGTATTGTGTGGACATAGAGTTTTTAAGCTACACACCATAACGTTGAGGAGCAGAATCTGGTCCTTGCATAAACTCGGGTGTATGTATAATGCAAGTGCACAAGCTGCACTGAGGTACTGCTCCCCACGATATCAAGTGAGATGCCAATCTATGATACTCCTGAGGTACCATTTTAAAATACAATAGTATGATGCCTTTTCCTGGTCTTAAAATTAAGAGAGCTGAACACAGTTAAGAGGGAAAAGGGTTTTACCTTGGTATTTATTTAAGGATCCTTAGGTGTGATGAAATGCACATCGAAATGCACCCCAAAATCCCCACTGAAGAAAATGGCCCCACCCAGTGTGATGTGTGTACAATTATATGCCTTGCAAAAATTAGCATATCTATCAACGATTCCCCAATGAGGGACTCAGGTGAGACCCCCCCCCACCCAAGGGACCCTCCCCCTGGATGGGCCTATCTTTGTTTACAGAATGAGTTCTGGAGAGGACCTTGGTTTCTTTGGGCTTTTAGAATGTTTAGTCCCTAAACTTAATGAAATACTAGGTCTAAGGGGAGTTATTGAACTTAAAGAATTATAACTATGTAAGCTAAAGGCACAAGAAATATATAAAGCTATATAAAAGAGTGTATAAAAGGGGGTATAAAAGAAAAGCAAAAAACCATCATGGCATCAGGGCTGCTGGTGCTGCTGGAGGACGAGGACAATGTTGTCCTCTCAGCATTACAGTGAGCTCCTAACACAAGGCAGCTCTGAGAAGTGCAAATGCAACCTGAGGATGTGTTGTAGAGCAATATAGTTGCAATTAGCACCAAGAGTGACTCTATGCAAGGATGTAACGCAGAACACAGAGACCCACATTGAGGAAATATCTACGGAAACCAGAACAGGCTGCAAAGTAAGATTACTAGAATCAGAGAAACAGCCAATCTGTATACCAAAAATGATTAAAAGAGCTTCACTGTTCAGGATGCAATTGACATTTGTACCTGCATCAGGCAAATTAAATTAGAAAGGAAAAGCAGCTGCAGTAAAAGGGCAACATTAAGATGAAAACAAGCTAAGGCTGGGCTTGAAACTGAAAGGCTTTCATTGAGGTACCTTCTAACCATGTTAACTTTTCAGAATAAAAGCCTGGTTAGCCAGTAAACAAACTTACCTGGTGCTGTAGCAGATGGTAGTTGTAGACCAGCTCTCAAAGTCCTGTGTTCGGCCTCCAGGTAGTTGTGATATCAGACCGACTGCTGCAATCTCAATTCCAGCCTTGCTTGAAGTCCTTCCTTTATCCCAGCCTCCAAGTCACTAACTTTCCATGCCTTGATATGTCCTTCTGTGATGCACAGAGCCAAAATTAACAATTTTGCAGAAGCTACTTGGGGCAAGCTCCCCCAAGACATCATTAGCATAGGCTGAGGAACTAACATAAGGCCTTTTTAAGGAACTAACATAAACATTCTGGCAGTTCGCAGCAGAACAAAAGTCACTCCATGTTCCATTGAGGTAAAGGCAGAGCATTTTTCTTTTTTAATAGAAATATACCTTGATGCTTCCAGATCACAAGATGAATAATCCTATAAGTAACAAATGTGCCAGTATAGGATACCAAAAAAAAACCCCAAACCAACCCAAACAAAAAAACCCCACCTAACTAAACAAACCTAAATCAAAAGAACATCAACAACACATCAAAGAACTTCTAGTTAGATCTCCAACAATAACAACACCGTGGGGAAATGCACTTCAGTAGCAAAGGCTAAACTAGTTTCTATATAGCAGCTATCCCTGCTTCTTTCCAGACTAATCTTCCCCAACAACTAACCTGACAGCCTCATGTCCAGTTCCTTAAACAGCAAAAACCAAGGACAAATCTTCTGGGACCCTCCCTACCATCCCTAAATCAGTTATCTTAGACTGCATTACACAAAGCTACATTACTCCATGGCCTGATGCCTCAGGTGGTGATTTTATACCCAGGTGTCCACAATAAACTGCAATCAATGTTCTTAAAAAGCTACTTCTGGTAAAACATGGGGAAATTTTTTGCAAGCAGTTATAAAGCCTTGGAACAATCCTGAAAGTAGGGCAAGGTTATGACAGATGAAGTGGAGCTACCCCAGCAGGGAGGCTGTAAGAGTGTTTTATGTTGAAAAGCCTATTTCCAGGCAGCAAGGACTTGCCCAGCCTAAGGGAATTAACATCTGGTTAAATTAAAAGCAGATGTTTAGCTGCTACAAAGCAGCAGAGCACCATCAGAGTCAGTGAAACAGGGTTCCCTTGTGCAAACTCTACCAATTCATTATCATGGGGGAAGTTGGGCCAAAGCTCCATCCCCATCCTGGCCTAGGCAATTTTAAACCATCCTGAAGTACATTTAGTTAGCAGGTTATTTCATTCTTCATTTCACTGAGACATTCTGAACTGTGAGCTCAGGCATGAACAAGCAGGTTGTTTTTTCTACAAATACAGCAAGTTCATCTGTGTTACAAATTACCCTTGTTCTCTCAAAGTTGTGGTCCTTTTCCACTTACTGTTCTGCTTATTTTAATTGCTACGTGATTCCATGACAGCTGAGAATTTTGTCCTTAACTCAGGATCTCATTTTCAAAGGAACCTCATAATTCGAAATTAACCTAAAGAATGCTGTCCACTATGCAGGTGAATCTGCTATTTTTTTCTCCAAACAATGTTTTGTCTCACAGTATAAAGGTCAAAGTTTGTTTGCTCCTAACAATAGCACTCTTGTAGGATAGACAAAAGCGAACGTTTTCATTATTACACTAGAAAAGGTAAAGCCTGTTTTCTTTTACAGGCCTTCTATTAAATTGTAAGAGCTTCATAATTTGAGGCAAATTTTCCAGCCTGCTTCATATACCTTTGGAAAATTGGGCCCTGTTCTTCCTGCTGCTATGACAGAAATACTATTATTATAGCGGTTTTATATACTATTATTATAGCGGAGAAGGGGCATGAAATCTGCCCTGAATCTCTGCCTTGTCTCTGAATTGGGACCTCAGCCTGCATGAACTGGGCTTTCTACTTTTTTTCAGTGAGCTGGGTTCAGATTTTGGGAGGCCTCGTGCTAAGCCCACTACAGGTAGTAAAACTTTGTTTGTGTTCATGGTTCTGCTCTTCTGCCCGTGCAGACTGAGTGACTGCATGCTGCTTATTTTAACTGCCTTCAACCTGTTTCGCCTCTTGGGTCATCTCTGTGGATCATCTCTGCTGGGAGGAGTGACAGATGTATGGAGTTTATGATCTAGTCACAGTTTGTATGTCACCAGTATCAACATAAACCCAACTCTAAGACATCCTTAATTAATATATCAGTGTTAAAAAAAAATCTTCTGGTGTCCCCAGGTAACGGCAACATCTGATCACATAGCCTGTGTCAAAGCAGTGCTGGAGCAGAAGGAGGAGCAGACTTCATACCGCATAACCATCCAGCCTCTGCCCCAAACAGTAAGACACAGGACCCCCAAAAAAGGATACCAAAAAAGGGAGGCTCAGCTCTCAGAGCATGGCCAAGACTGCAAAGTGGGAGAATACTTCTAGGACTGTGTCCTCATATTCACATGAAAATCCTTTAGGCTTTTAGAAGTACAGATCTTGCGTTGCATGTGTTTATAGGGCAGACAAAACAAAATCTATAGGAAAAGCAGGACCCAGGTAGTGATCTGCCAGAGTTTGCAATGACAGATCCATCTGTGTCCCTTAAAATTGCTGTGATTCAGCATCTACTTCTGTCTATTTACTATGACAAGCACTTGATATACATACATATATTTATTATTAGAGGTGCTTAGCTTCTACACGTCTTACTAAAGTAAATGAGAGAATAAAGTTTTGTGCAGCTCTCTGCTCCAGCCACAGGTTGTGATCTCAAGAACACGTTAACTGGACCCCAGCAATCCAAGAGAACTTTGACAAAATCCATGGTGCTCAATCCTAACATTGAATCTGTCCAGACAAATAATCTACCAGTACTGGAGCCCAGACAAGCTGTGATGCTAATAAATCCTTCTAAAGTGAGCTATTTCTGGAGTAGGGTTTCTATTTCCTTCACACACAACATCAAGGTCTCACTGATAGCTGCATGATAAAATTAACAAGAAACAGAATTGTGTTTTTTCGACTGGTTAATTCTAGAAGTAAATGGGTAATATTTTAAGAACTACATTGCAAGCTCAGTCTTCACCCCTGGGATTATTTAGCCTTAAGCCTGGATGTAATAACTTCACCCTGTCTTCAAGACAGAAATGTTATGCTTGGTAAGATGTCAGTCTCAGCACAAATTTTTAAGACTTCACAATATGATGTCTCCACTGATCATGAGGTGAGGGAAGTGTCATAACAAGTGCTATAACAATGATTAGTCCTTCATTAAACTGACTTACAAATGAGTACTTTTAACAATAATTTTGGCTTCTCTTTAAAAGGCTGCTGGCTCTTGCAAAGTAAGACCTGTGCTGGTGTCAAACTCCAAGCTCCTTGGCTCGCAACTCACAAAATCTGCAGTCCATATGCAGACATACATCTACTTAACAGGTGAGTGGAAGGGAGAGCTTGCATGTTATTTGTTACATTGCCACCTCAGCCGATAGCTTCACATGTCAGGTCCTTACAGGTCACCTTCGCACCGAAGGAAAAAGGTAAGCACAACTAATTTTATTTATACACTATTTGCAAATGCTTGAAAAACTTTGGTTACAAATACAGATGATTTAGAGTTATGTGAGACAGTCCAAACTTCAGAACTCAGTTCCCAGGGAGCAACAAGCCTCAAGAGCTGGTTCCAAGTAGACTGAAAGGCAAATTTTCTATCCAATGGGGTGGCAGGTTCCTTTAGAGCTCAAACATCATTGCTTGTTTCAGGGAGCATCAAAACCAAATCAAGCTGTACCACATAGGCAATCTTGTTCTGTATGTTTTATAGAAATTATTTGCCTTCCAGCAGAGCAGATTTGGTACCTGTCACAATCCCCAGCTCTAGGAAAGGAGAATTTCATTTTAGACAGAATATAGAGAGCCAACGGACAGCTCAAACTTCTACATTCCTGGCATTGCTGCTGTTCTTACTGGGAATGGAACACAGACACACACCCTTTCTTGGTCCCTTTGACACTCATGTCACCTCAGGACCGAGTGTGATGAAAGTTATTTAGAGACTGTAAATATTTACCTGGATCCACAATAAGAGGGAAACAAATTTACCGGAGCACCAGTCCCGGACCCAGAAAGATGCAATTTTGTTCCTTGGAACATCACAATTTTACCGTGTGACAACAGGCACGGGCAAGTGCTGCTGTAGGGATTAGCAGTAGTCTCCATATTCACTCAGTTCTATACTCAAAACCAGAGATGAAGAATAGCAGGATTTTACACACACAAGGAATCATTCAGATACCACACTAAAGGTGGTGTGTAAATACCTCCAAGTAAATACCTCCCAAGCAAGGTATGTTTCTTCTGCATGATTATCATCATGGCCTCCAAAACTCACTGTGCCAGATTTATGTATCAGCAAGACACGATCATAAGTACAAGACACCTTTCAGGCACTGTGACATTCCCTTCCTGCAGATGGCTGGAAATGTTCTTGGATACAATATTTGCAATTAGCTTGCTGATGAAATTAGTGCTCTGAAATGGTTAGTTTTATAGATGTCCGTTACTCCCTCTGTGGCTATTACTGCTTTAACCCCTTTGAGACCTTGGCTGAGAGCACTTTCTTAGGACTGCAATATTGAGAGTGCAGCCCAGCACAAACAGCGAGAAGAGGTGGAGTCCTCAGGTGGGTGATTTGTCTGGGGCTGTGATGAACTGCATCCTAATCTCTGCTGTCCCACTGCTGACCCTGAACTGGTCACTCCTCTGTGTTTCTGCCTCAGTAAAATGAGGACAGTGCTGCTTACTGCCTTCCAGCCCTCTGCCCGTGGCAGAGGCCATGCTATGGCAGAGCTCAGAGTCATCACTGTTCCCAGTGGCCCGTTGTGGTACCTCCTTTTTTAAGCATGAATAATCACCATTCCTGACGTGCTGCCCTGCTACTCCCATTTTACCAGCAAGAGTGTTTGGGGCATGTGACAAGAACATTTAGGAAAAATCCCTCCAACTCCTGAATCTCCCAGGAGAACTGTCCAGGTGCACGCACTGCTGAGGACACCTGCCCCTCGCCTGCTGACTGGAAGCACATTAGTGATGGGAGGGATCCATCAGTAACACAGGGACTTCATAGGTCACATCAGTTGTCTTGGGGTCTCTCACACATCCAGGGCACTGTTGCTTCAACCTAGTTTGCCACTGTTCACTGCTTTGTGTCACTGGGATGTGAGAGAGCAAAGTTTCTTTCATAGGAAGCAAGCAGGAAATTGAGAATTTGATGAAGCTTCTACTCTGCTTGCACCAAAGCCCATCAATGTCTCAGGCTGGTTTTCACCTTTCACTGACAATAAAGTAATTCGCTCATAACAAACAGCTGCTCATCTGAAAAACGACTGGCATGAATCATAGCGGAGGCACGAATCAAAGAGGACTGGCATGAAAAGCTCATGCTCATTTTTGAACACTGCATTATGCCCTGATTAATTGGCAGTGGCTTATGGCTCTATCAATAGGACATGCTCTCTGGAAGAATGACACATTTCCGAGAAATCCTCAGCAGACCCAAGCATGTATTATTGATGAGCTAGGAGAAAATAATCTGGGTATTTTTACAAACCCAAGCTTTAAATCAGTTTTGCTGAAAGGCCTGTCAGTCTTTTCGATTATGTTTCCCTCTGAAATAAATTTCCCCCGAGGAAAAATCTTTAGTTATGGCACAAGCCTGTAGCTTAGGAGACCTGTACTCCCTCCTTGGTTCTGTGTCAGACACGTGGTGCCTATAGCACCACGGAGATGGATTTTACCTGTATGCCCAACGACCATAACTACTCTTTAAGTAGTCTCACAGGAAAATGAAAAGGATTCAACTGCTGCCAACTACCCTGGCTGTCCAGTAGTGCTCCCTCATCATTGCGGTATTTGCAGACCTACTTTGGAGAACTTTTCCATCTTCTCCTGTTTCCTGCAGGGGTATTATCTGTGCTTGCGAGGATTCAATTAATGCCATTGATGTGGAATGTTGTTCCATTCATCACTGGCCACAGCATCTAATGAATAGGATAATCTAATTCTCCCCAAATAAATACGACACCAAATTAAAAGAGTTCATACACAGCCTCCAAAATGAGTGAGTTTGCTTCAATTTATTGCCTTTTAAATTGCACTGGATCCCTCAAGTACCAACCTAGCTATAAACAAACCAGTGACTGGGTTTGAAAGTTTATTATCACTAATGTTTGCCTTTATTTATACTAGATTTGAGTGTTAGTATTAGCTGGAAGAACAGAAAAAGGGAGGTCATCCAAATGCCACAGTTTTTAGCCACAATTTTCCTAAGCTAGTGAGAGAGCTTTAAGGAACAATGTATTCTAGACAACTGTTTTTGCTGTGTTTACTGTCACTGAAGCATTTAACAAAGTAGTTATGACCTATCATTAGAACCATGCGAAATGTTCACCAGGAAACCAGGAAAATAGTTGCAATGCCTTGTGGGTACTTGGCTGGTTTAAAAAGACACTCCTCACCCTATCTTCCACCAAAACCCAAAGCCACAGTTCTCCTAAGTTTTTATCTGATATAATTTTATCTGGGAACCATCTATTAGAAAAATTATTACATGTGTAAATACAGATGATCTTGTCAAGCTCTTCTCTGAAGGTAGCCTGGTTTTCAGTATCCTGCCTTCTGTGACCAGTCTTTCCAGAACGCCTGGCAGGAAAGGAGACAATCAGTGTGGTTGTGGATTTCTTACAGGATGATCTAGATGCAAGAGAGAGAATCTACGGACTTAGTGTGGTGCTTAAAATGTGTATCATACTGGCTCACCGATTTAACTGTGGACAATATCTGGTGCTTCAGAAGAACCCCATCTTGTGCTTTACTGCTTGAAAATCCTATTTATTTAACAGCTTCTATAATGGATTCTAAACACTTTCCTGGAATTAATCAGTTTAGCCTCATTACAGACAGTCCCATGAAGTAAAGACTTATCTCTACATGGCTTTTACAGTTAGCATATTACTCAGGGTAACACAGCTGTGGCTTAGAAATCCAGAGCTACCATGTCTGCAAAGCAGAAAACTGTCTTGTGCAGGGGGTCTCTTTCAGTCCCAGCAGCAGGACAGGTGGTGAGGAACAAGTGAACTTACCACAGAATCATAGAATGGTTTGGCTTGGAAGGGACCTTTAAAGGCCATCCAGTCCAACTCCCCTGCAATGAGCAGGGACATCTTCTACCAGATCAGGTTGCTCAGAGCCCCATCCAACCTGAATGTCCCCAGGGACGGGGCATCCAACACCTCTCTGGGCAACCTGTGCCACTGTTTCAGTTCTGGCAAGGCTAGAAATGGACATCAGCTGTACTTTTCCTATTTCTTGTTTGAACCTTTTGGGATCTGTTTAATCTCAGAAATTAGACCCCACAACACTGATCTCTTCTGTTAGAGAAGATTGCTGGTGACATTTAATGCAATGACTCTCCCCTCCCTTTTGAATAACATCAGTCTTTATTTTGGCTGAAATAACAAGGAACCTTTCAGCTCAGTGGCTAAACCAAGGAACTGAAGGGGAAACTGTCGTTCCTTGGCTCAAACTAAAATAGAAATTTAGGAGGTATTTCAGAAAGTAAAAATGATGTTCTAAGGCAAACTGAATATTAAAATTTTCCCCTCCAAAATGTCATGTTTCAGCTTCAGATTAAGGAAACCTTTCAATAATTGTTTTTCAGTTTGAATCAGTTTTTAAAATAAAGTTGCCATTTTAAAATCAATATATGTAAATGTTGACTTTCATTTTCCCCGCTATTTTTCTGCCTGACATCCATTTATAAGCTCAGTTAAATTTCATTTGCATCCACCAAATGCCTTTTTTTTCCATGAATATAGTATTGCCAATAATATTTTGCCCAGTGCTGACTGTGATTCCATGCTTTTCTAGACCATTGCTACACATGACTCAGTTCCTGTTTGGACTGTAACTCAATTTCAGAGCTCACTGCCATCTATAACTCCAAAGAGCAATTTCAGCTGAAATCCTAAATTGAATTACAGATTTGTATTGCATTGCTCACTATTTATTAATAATATTGTGCCTACAACATATCCTGTTCTTCATTACCACAGAGAGAACAGTACTGGTTCCTCTGTGTGATCCAGAGCTATTTATTTCTCCAAATGTTCAGTTCCTGCATGTACAGAACCTACAGACATCTGTGTTTCTTTTGTAGTAAGTACTTTTATCTAGCCAGAAACACAGAAAATGTTTCTCAGAACTATACTTGGATGTCTCATATGACTTCTATATCACAGAAAAATATCACTGTAAGTATTTTTTTGCAACTGGAAGAATGCAAAGTATTATGGGATAAAGTCCCCGTGAACTTTGAACTCCCATACCAGTGACACTCTTAAGTGCTGAGCACAGAACTTTCAGTCAGAAATGCCACCTCCAACAGACATGAGCAGTCTGAGGCATGATACTGACCCACCATGGCTAATTGAGGTTTGTAACGGGAAGGAATGTTGGGGAAACAGAAACACAGCTTGAATAAGTTATACTTTCTTCCAAACAGACAGGAGTCCACATTCTCAGGACTGGCTGTTTCTGTCTTCTCAGAGGACAGTCAGATACATACCCTAAACTATTAATTCTTTTCTGCAGCCTAACATAAGGTTTTTAGTGAGCAACAAAAACTACCTGCAACTTCTTGGAACCTCAGATGAGTTCTTTGGGTTCAAATGCATGACACCAGAAGACTGAACAACAATCACTTACAAGGCCAATAATGTTTGCAGTGATGGTAGAGATGGGGAACTGGAGTGACCTTGTCTGCATGTGGTCTGAGGAGAAGAGCTTCCTGCATTCTGTCAAACAAAACATCCCTTGCTGCTGCAGCATCCCAAGCATGGGGAGGTTCTGCAGTTATTGACCCCAGCCACTAAAGAAATGAAGAGTCTTCGGAGTCAGCTCAGGCATTTGGGTTCAAGGCAGAAGTTGAAGGAAAGCCTGACAGGTCTTTGGCGCAGTCCCATCTTAGCATCTTACAGTTTGCTGCTGTCTTCCCTGCAAAGGAGGTTCCACCCATAATCCCTGAGGAAGGTGCACATTTTATTATCAGATGGCCACCTTGCCAGAAAAACAGGCTGCTTCAAGATAGCCTGGCAATAAGCCACGCCACTAGGATACTCCATTATCCCATCTGGATGTCTGCAGCAGGCAGAATTTAAACACTGTGGCATTTTACATTAATACATCAACACCAATTTACCATTAATTCATTAATTTAAGAATAAAAAATAATCAGCAGTTTCCATTCAGGAAGGCTCCCATGTGCCTGGCAATGAGGGTGCTCTCCTCTCGAGCCTCCCTTTAGCCCACCCCAGAACAAATAGTGGAGCCATCCCTGATAGCACAACCCACCTTCCCTTCCCAAGGCCACACACTGTGCTGTTCTGTGTCTTGGCAGCCCCACCCTCAGCTCTGATGAGAAGTGATGTCTGGGCAGCCTCAAAGATGCCCCACTGTCAGCTCTGGTGCCTCAGGGCTGGCTCTGGACCGGCCCCACTCCAACCCCAGCTCAACATCCTACAGCAGCCAGGGTTGCCTCTGTGTACTGATGAGGAAACCGCAGGGAAAAAATGAGACTGAACATCTTTCTCTGATTATTTCCTGCTCTTGCAAAACTTTCTTTAAAAGGAGCAGATGGTAAAGAGATCTTCCACTTTGCCCAGCTAAGATATATGCTATTCTCTTCTTCCTGACAGGAACAATGTTCTTTTAACCTCAGTTTGAACACTTAAACATACTTTACCCAAAAATTACTCCAAACTGTTGCAAAATAGAAATACAAGTGAAGCCAAACCAATCCAATCTTTTCTTCATCTCTCCAGAAGTCACAGGGATGATGCATCAATTAAGAAGCAGAGCCTTTGCTTGCCTGTGGCTGGCCTCCTGGGTTTCAGGTCACATCTGCATTGGGTTTCTGGGAGAATTAAGCAAGACTATTTAAGGTCAGCTTTTGCTGGAATAGAAACTCTCAGGGGTTAAACATGAAGTATATGCATTAGCATCCTATCTGGAACAGATTTTGTTAGTTTTCCAGGTGTCAGGAACAGAGCTAATAGTTGGAGGCAGCTATTCCTATGTAGGCCTGGGTGTGAGTCGAGCAGAGAGCTGAAGTACCTACACCCCACGAGGCTGATGGATAGCACAGCTCCTGCTGTGTGTGCTGCATCCGAGGACACGGCAGCCACCCGGGGAAGACAGCAAGGTGGCATTAGTGTTGTCCCTGGAGACTCCCTGCACACAGGTCTTTCTGCAGCACAGCAAGGGGGAAAAGGCTGGCACACAAGCAGCAGAAAGCCTGCACCAGTCCTGGGCATTTTTCACATTGCCCCTGTTACCTTTTCCTTGCCGAGCTTTTATCTTGATTTTTGCGCAATAAAATCATGTTAATAAAACTGTGAATGAATAGAAAGGCCCTAAGTCAATATTTGCACTTAGAAAAGACTGGTTAGAACAGCTTAGGGATTGATCCTGATTTATTAAAGCACCTGTTCACCCAGGGAACATTTTAGCAGCAATCAATATGTAATTAAATCTTCATTGATGTTTTACAATTGTTTTGTTTCCCAGCAATTACAGTGATAGAATCAACTTCCCCTGGTTGTTCCTCCTTTCCAGCTTTACTACTGATCTCCTCTGAGCATTCTGGCAACTTACTTTACATCTCCCATGCTGCTATTAATAAACTGGGATCACAATGACAGTGAAACAGCTCTAATCCAGACCCACTGGGCTAAGCACAGGCCAACAAGAAAAGCCAACCTCTGACCTGAGTAACTTGATAACGATAACAACAACGGGAGCTCTGGGGTGATACAAACACAAATGTTTTAGTGAAATCATCAGACAACTGTGAACTAAAATATGCTTGAAGAGCTGAGCTTTCATCAGGCTTTTCTAGTCAGATTTACGTCCCTCAAAGCTGGGATTGCTTTTCACATGGTGCTAGTCCAGCTTCAGGAAACCGAGGTGGTGTGGGTGCAGCGGTGTAAATCACTTCTGTTCCCTGCTCAGGCAGACACAAATTCCCATCTGGCCTTTCCAAAATAATACCCAAAACACACCAGAACGGGTCATACTTTCACTAAAACCTCCTCACACGACTCTGGCCGGAGGAGTGCCTTGCTGCAGAGCCCATAGTCATGCCGAGGGTTGCGGGCTGCGAGCCCTTGAGCTGGCTCCCCAAGGGGACAGGGAACACAGCCCTCCGTATCAGGCTTTGAGTTGGCTGGGAGAGAGAGCAAATCCCTCCACACTGCTGCCGTTCCTCTGGGCTCCCGCAGAGGCCGTGCCCGGGATGCCCGGGGTGCGAGGGATGCCCGGGGTGCCCGGGATGCCCCAGGTGCGAGGGATGCCCCGATGCCCGGGGTGCGAAGGATGCCCGGGATGTCCCGGGTGCGAGGGATGCCCCGGGTGCGAGGGATACCCCGGGTGCGAGGGATGCCGGGCTGCGAGGGATACCCCGGGCGCGAGGGATGCCGGGATGCGCGNTACCCCGGGTGCGAGGGATGCCGGGATGCGAGGGATACCCCGGGTGCGAGGGATGCCGGGATGCGAGGCATGCCCCGGGTGCGAGGGATGCCCGGGATGCCCGGGATACGAGGGATGCCCCGGGTGCGCGGTGCCGCCGCCGGGCTGCGCGCAGGCGGTCCCCCAGCAGAGGGGGGTGTAAGCTCGGCTTTCGCCGCGGCCGCAGCCCCCGCCCGGCACTGGCAGGCCCGAAACGACTCAAAAAAACACAAACCAAAACGAAACAGGGAAGCCTGATCATCGGTGTCAATTAAAATAAGTGATTGTGAAAAATCAAGTGAGTGTGAAAAATCAACCCCTCTGACCAGCATAAGGGACATGCGAGTCCCTCTCCTTTGGTGTCTGTTGCTGGCCCACATCCCTCAAAAACTGAGTAGAACCCCCCACCTTGGTGCTCAGCCTAGTGACTAGGTGAGAAACTGGGACATCACTGAAAAGACAAGCACTTAAAGAGGCAGAGACTGATACCTCTTCTTCGTGTTCACTTGAGGTGTGTAGATACCCTGGTCCCAGGTCCCTTGTCTGTGTCCTGGACTCACCAAGACCTTTTGAACTTGCCACTCTCATGGCACTGACTCCTGCTAATCTCAGCAGTGCAAGGAAGGGAGCACCCCTCAGCCAAAATCTTCACCCACTTGATGAGAAAAGCTCCTTTACTGAACACATTTACTGAAAGGCTTTTGGTAACTACACGTTTAAAGGAGTTGCTTTAAGTGTGGAGAACCAGTGGTCAAGGCAGACCCTAACTTCTCGGACTTCTCAGACTGTTCTCTCTGCATTAATGCCTGCATTTGGGGCTTCACTCAGCACGTGGTAGGTGCAGTCATGGGGGTTGGAGGCAGTTTTGGAGGGAGTCCACTGGCTGCTTGAGAAGTTACTGTGACACTAGGAGCAGAAACAGGTCTGCTCCCAGGGGCAGGATATCCTATGTTCACCAAAACCAAATCATCCATGCCAGTTTTGATTCCCCCGTGGTCTGACATTGATGTGAGGACCTGAACTTTCTGGTCTTCCCCAACAGACAAGCAAAAAGGAAATTAGGCACACAGCCTTCAACTTTCACATGCTTACAGCCAGCTTGGCTCTGCCATCCACTGCTCCTTGGGGAGTGCCCCCTGAAGTTCTGTAGATAAGGCTGCTAAACTACTGCCCCTGGCACTAAATTCTCAGTTCTGACCCATGCCCTAAAGCCTCATTAAGATCTGGGACTCCTTCCAGACCCACCCAGCTAGCATCAAATGGCCCGTGCTCTACCAGCTTGTCCCAGTGAAATTAGCATGGCTTCAGGACAGCCCAGGCTTTGTGGGGTTGTTCAGACTTGTGAAACAGCTATAGAGGGTTTAAAAGAATCTTTAATTCCATGTTGAAGTGTCATCCTTCACAATGGGTTAAATTCAAAGAACAAAATGGAAACAACAAATTAACATTCCCGCTTGTGACTGAAAAACTGTTTGGGAAGTGGACAGCATTCAATGCGTAATGAGCATCCACATCCTTCAGAGAGCTTTAGAGATTTGACCATTAATTTGATCTTCTTTTCCCCCCTACTTGGATCAATGGAAAGATTTTCTACAAGTACATTTTCAGACCCTTGTTCACTGTTAATTTTCTCTCTGTATCCTTTTCAACTTCTTCCTCCTAGAGGCTGTCAGTCACTGCCACAGAGATTCATCAAGGCTGTCTTGTAATCGCCACTGGTATCATCCTGACAGGAGAAAATATTAAAAAATAGGTGAGTATGGAAGTTCCTCTGCATGCTCCAAGTGCAGACGTTGTCAGTCTGCGGAATATGCCCACACAGGAAAAGAACTTTGGAAAGAGCAAGCCAGACTTCAGCAGAGTTCCTGCCAGCTGACACACCATCAAAAGAGAATGGAGAAATGAGGCTTGTAGCTACCACCTGAAATAACATTTATCAAGACAGTTTTTTCCTTTGGAATGCAGGTGAGCAAGTGATCAGGGTTCTGTCCCAGTGAGCAGCATGGACAAAGCCAGCACAAATCACAGCAAGCAAACCTGTTGTGTTCATCTTTTTTGTCCCTGGGTACTTTTGGAGCATCTCTTCCCTACAGGAAGCGAACAGGCACTATAGTTAGCCCTGACACATGACATTTTTTAAAAAGGCACAAATGTGGTCATTTTGGTCTAGAAGCACTACACAAAATATTCACTAGGTTAAAAAAAAATTTGCTCCCTTTGAATGTTTTGTGACGACAGATGTAAAGGTAGTTCCACTTCTCAGAAGGAATGAATATTCTGTACAGACCCTTGAAGACTGATCATTAATCAACATGACAGACACTGACAGTGTCAATTAGAAGAAAGGCCTTTCATTACAGAACCAGACTTCCCATGGGGACTGCTAAGGACAGGGCTTCTGTGCCATTTGCACAGGGGGAGAGGAATGTCCCAGAGTCCTTAGGACAAATGGTAAAAACCAGCATTTCAGCACTAACAGGGGAGGCACATTCACTCAGAGCTGAGATTCAAATGCTACAATAAGCCTTGACAAGGTTCAGAAACTGAACCTATCTCATCACAGTATAGACCAGACTTTCATCTGGGACAAGGCAGCTAAAAAACCCCAAACAACCAAATAACAGCAAAAAAAAAAAGAAAGAAAAAAAGAAAAATAAAAAAAGAAAGAAAAAGGAAAAAAAAGAAAAAGAAAAAGAAAGAAAAAGAAAAAGAAAGAAAAAGAAAAAGAAAGAAAAAGAAAAAAAGAAAAAGAAAAAGAAAAAGAAAAAAGAAAAAAGAAAAAAGAAAAAAGAAAAAAGAAAAAGAAAAAGAAAGGAAAAAGAAAAAGAAAAAGAAAAAGAAAAATGAAAAGAGAGATAAACAAAATACCCCAGCACTATTTTGACTTATATGGATGGCACTGGCTTGAGGTAGTTAAGGATAGCAGAGAGAGAGGAGAAAATGGCAGAGCAGCGTGGGATGGATATAACAGGAATGATTCATTTAATTTAGATTCATGGATACAGAGTCTGGTCCATGAAAATCCAGGTGCAGTGTCTCCTTGTGTTTGCTTTGTCCAAGTCACTTACAGAGCAGACAGTGTGACCCACCTTTCAGACATACGTGTCTCTCAAGGCCATGGCTGTTAACAGGCCTAGTGAAGGAGAGCCATGATCATGGCAGAAATGACATTATTACTGCAAACAACCATGGAAGCATCCCACAGTGCTGGAAAGATTAGGAATACGTGCAATGGCTAAGAACCATCATATCCAGATTCTGCTTACCGAAATCATACTGGAGAGAGGCTTTCCTGCGATACGCTTGAATTCAAGCTTTATAAGATTTAGGTCAACTTCACTTCGAGAAACAATCACCCTTATCAGGGTTCCATCATCCGTGCCAGCCCCCTGGAATAACAGATACATCAGTCTGTGATGTCACTGGGTGTTCAAGGGATAAGCTGTGCAAACTAGTCCGGGACAGGAGGAGTCAGCTTTCAAACACAACTTGGCACACGTTCTGTGGAACATCTGCATCTCTTTCTGGAGGGCCGACCCTCACACCCCTCTCAGGGGCCACTGTCAATGCCACAAGCCCACCATGGAAGTGTGCACAAGTCTTGCAGATGTCAAATGTAAAAGCAAACATGCTACAGAGGTGGGTGTTGCCACTGAATAAATTGTCCTTCTGCAGCATCACCCAGGCAGTGTTTGGCTTCAACCAATATTGTTTAATCACTCACAGGAAAATTAAGATCACACAGATAACAAAACAGTTATCTCAGCTTTGCAAAAGGTTTGGAGACCTGACATCTTGTACATACCAGTTAAACATTACATGGGCACAATCTGAAAATACTTCATATGCCCCCATTTGAAACTCTCATTTTATACTGCCATTGTGAGAATTGCTTTCTAAAAAGAACATATTGTGTTCCAGTCTAGTAACATGGAAAGCAAGACTTCACCATAATCAACCTCCTAGAAAAGCCTCTTCCAGAAGTTTTGTCTGTGTTCCAGAAAGTGGGGCTGGGCTCCTTGCAGACTCTTAAGCCAGAAAAGCCAGACTCCCCTAGTATCTTGAGCTTAAAGGGTACTTTTCTTCCCAAGGTGTTTGAAAGGATTCTGCTATTACTTGCAACAATTGCACTAAAACTGCTGAATTTCACCAAAACCTAGGCTCTTCTAGTTTGAATTGGTGGAAGCCAGGTTACAAGTTAAGTCAGTATGAAAACAAGCGTGTTGCAATGAAAAGTCTTACCTTTAAAGCATGGTACAGCCTCTCTGCAAAGTAGCTATGAATGTTCCTGGTGCATTTCACTAGGCATACAAAAAGGCTGAGTAAGAATCAATGGTAATTCCAGTCCAGGACAGTAGGTAACTGAGATCCTACATGTTTCCCATTAATTCAGTGTGTTCCTGGAATCTGAGTTTATCTTACCCAAGAGGTACTCCTTACTTCCTGCCAGATACCTTTACAAAGTAGATCCTTCTAATATAAGTCAACTACTGTGGAAGAAAAGACAGCAGACTCTGACAAAGCAAAGGGAAGAGTCACCACTTACCAATAGCCAGCATGGCATCCTCAAGTGAACCACGAGTTTCACTCTTGATAGAGTCTTCTATGCTCTTACCAGCCAGTTTCTGGTATTCTTCAAACACTGTTTGAAACACAAAGAACTTTAATTTTTTACCAGGTAACCTCTGAGGCATTTTGTGCCCAATATTTACAGGCATTACTTGTGTGGCAACATGAACACACAGAACCTGCAAAAGCAGTGGCCACATTTGCACCAGCTTCAGGAGGCTTTAGTCAACATCAGAAAAACAAACTATAAAGATGGATGTTAAAGTTTACAAAAAGCCAAACCATTCATGGTTCTTAATTCCCTGATTTCATGTGAAAATGCAATTTCAGTTACCCCAAGTTTATGTGGAAATCTGACACTTCATTGCTGCCTTCAACCACAGAAATAAAGCAGACAACGGAGTTAGGCACACCTTTGATCTTGTGCTTGTTGATGTGATCAGCTTCAGGAGCCAAAATAAAATCAGCTTAAATCTAGGACTATGCAGCTTACAGCCTATGGACTTTGAAATGATGACAACACCCTTTGGGAAAACTTCAACCACAATTTAAAAAAAAAAAAAAAAAACTGAGAAAAGATGAGCAAAACACAGGTGCAGATTCCGAGATATTTGAGTTCCCACAGTAACAAAAGTTCAACAACAGGGTCATTGCTCACCTTACACACTTTGGATAGTCCAAGGCTCAGAAACACAGATATCTGTTTTTATTTCTAGCTTTCTAGGACTAACAAAGAAGGAAAACTGCTATGTAATGCAATGGACATCTTTATAAACTTTGGTCAGCATTCAAGATCATCAACACTCAAGACACTTTGGGGAAATGGAATACAGAACAGCAGATGGATACAAACTTCTCAACCCAGACCTACTCTTTCTATTAAAAAAATTTAAAAAGCTGCAACAATTACACTCAGGTTTTAAACACAAATAGCTACAGGTGGCCGTAGCACAGAAGAAATTGCTTGATGCCACAGTAGGTCCCACAGACTGGTTGCATTATGATAACTAGATGAAATTCAATTCTTAAAGACAGATACAGACAAAGACTATAGAGACCACCTATCTTTGTTTGTTTGTTTTGTTTATTTTTTTAAGCGAGCTTGGGAGATTGAATTTGAAACACAAGGGGGAGCTGGCTTCCAGGGCGTAGAAACAACCTTAGAGGACCTCAACCTGAAAAAGCTCAGGCATACCTAATTTATCTCCAGTCAAATTTATCAGTTTAGATCCAGCTGATTCACACAGTACTTGATATGTTTAGATTCTGGTAACATAATGACATCTGTTATGCCTCAAAAGCCTTGAGATGACAAGGTTTGGTCTCTGCTGCACAGACAGTGGGGAGCTGAGGTCTCAGCTGGAACAGGACTAGTGTCTTCCCTCCCAGCAGCCTCTGATGCCCTCAAAAGGACCTGAGGCAGAAATGCAGGTTTCACCCTGTGATTCTCCAGCTCTGAATAACCAGCTGGTTTTTTAGTGATTTTTTTTTCCTCTGGAAGATCCCACATCCAAGGGACATGTCTGTTCACCACATGCTCCTACTTAATTAGGATGGTACTCACTCACTCACTCACTTCTTGGGTTTCTAAAAGCAACTATCCAGTTATCACCACCGTATAGGGACTCCTGGATGAGCCACTTCATTTTCAGCAGAACTAAATCTTCATAATCTTTCACAAAACCTGCTGGCAGCTTTTGATTACTGAGTGACCAGGAACTAGAAAACAGGCTCAGGTACTTATTTCTGACCACCCATGTCTCTCATCTGTAGCCCTGCCTCTTCTTCCTGGCTAGGGTGATTTCTGATTTCAGAGGCTTGGGAGTGTAGTGTTGGTAGTGTGGGTTCTGCTCCATACCTTTCATTAAGTGTGTGGCACTCCTTTTGCACAAGATGGTGATGAACTGTATCTCATCAGTGCCCCGTATCTTCTCTCCAGCAGCATAGAGAGTCTGGAATTTAACACACAGTCGTTAGCAAGATGTTCTGTGTGCATAGCTGGTAAAGGAACACAGTTTGGCTGAAGGCATGGCTGGGGTAAAGGGGTTTGGAGTAAACCACTCTGTGAACCAGAGTCTCCTAGAATGGTTGGTTATGAAAACCTCTCTGCCTTCTAGACAAACTGGAGCAACCGCTATCTCCATCCTTTCTACCCCTCCTGCAGCAGCTGGAGCAGCCAACAGTACACTTGAGGTTTCGTCCCTTTTCTCTCCTCTTCCATTCCACCATACCCATACACTTTCATGTATCAAAAGCAGCTGAGCCAAACCCCAAGCCTCTTCACTCCTCTTTGGAATAGCAGAGCCCAGCAGTGGAGGCAAAGTTGAAGAATCACAAGTTACTCACTTAAAGATCACCCCACCCCAAATTATTGTGACTCCAACTCTCTGCTGACCAGGACTGTGCTGCTCCCTGAAGCACTCTGAAGTTCAAGAAGGTGGGAGTGCATATCACTGATCACAGGTATTTGAGAGTACCTCTGCATCCTGGAGAGCCAGGGCTGTGTCCACATAGAGAGTGGCATTGTCCCTCTCACCCTATGAGCAGAAAAAGAAAGGTAACAATTTTGTCTCATGAAGATTCTTCCATAAATAAGAATCAGAGCATTCATTCTGAGCAAAGATCAATTATCCTCTCAGCTATCTGTTTCTGCAGAGTACCCAAGTAGTAATATTTAAGACAGCACAAGTGCTAACTCCTTCAGTGAAAGGTGATGAAATCAGTCATATGAAGCAGAGTAAAAAATTGCTCAGTTACTCTGCTACCAGGCAGGAAAATTCAGAAAATGTGGTAGGTAAAAGCATCCAAATGCACTCAGCACTGAGGGCACAGACCCTGGAAAAGTGGTGGATCGTAGTGGAGGGGCACTGTTTTCTAAGACCCTCGTAGAGTACAGTGGCTTTGTGCATTTGTAAAAGTGAGGTGTCTCTTGCAGCAGAGCTGGCTGTAAGTTCCCAGCTCTCTTACTGCTCTAAGGGAGTGAGGTTTCCCTGCTTCAGCCACATCGAAGCTGGAACAGATCCAGTCCAAGTGACATGGTTGTCCCTGCAGTTTATCTGGTGATCATGACTGTACTGGCTCTCTTATTGCATGTCTTCCCCGAAAAAGAAGAGAAAAACATGAAGCTCTTTTTATACCCTCAGTTCTGTTCTCCAGCATTACCTGAAGAAGGCAAACCAGAATCTGTTCTAAGTAGCCACTTGTTTCCGATTTTATGTCTTGTTCCAGATCAGAACCATATTCTACCCAAGGGAAAGAGAAAGACAAGGAAAGGATTTGTTATTTATTTAGGTGATACAGTCAAGATATTACCAGTAACCCAAGCACACACAATGCCTGACACCGGGCAAGAAGGTCATTAGGGAAAAAAACAGGGCTGAGAGCAGCTCACACCCTTTGTGGTACCCAGGTCAGCATTTGCATCCAGCTGTGTCACTAGCTCCCCTGATGTCCAAGGAACAAACCCAGAGCTAATTTTAGATGTATAGCTGAAGGGATGAACAAGATAAAATATTTACAAATATATATTTGATAAATACCTATCTATTTAAAGGGGAGAAAAAGCCAAGTGCATAGCTATTGTTTTGTTTATATTCTGACAATACTCTTTGTAGCCAAACTGAACCAAATTTGTGATTTTCTGACCCTTTGCTGTAGCTGGATGAAGACCTAGAAAGGGATTTTCAATTCTCTCAGCATATCCATGTTCTGTTTGCCAGCTGAAAGCAGAATTACATTGCTTTTAGAGTTAAATGGCTTTTAGAAAAGCCATTTTCTTGCTGACAGTGCTAGCTGGTAACGCCGTTCCTGCTGTGCAATCAGGCCCATTGCTCTGACCACAGAAATCTGAGCCCCAGGCACCTACCTTCTTTGTACGCCTTGATTATCTCCTTGATCTGCGCTTTTGTCCGAGATGCCAAGATCTCTATGATAACACCTTCCGACGTTCCCACACCCTATAATAGAAAACACAGTGGAGAAATAAAGGTGGAGAAAGGCGTCTAGTCGTGGAGGGTGATTTATTGCTAGAGAAGCATGGCAAAGGGAGGAGCTGGATGGCAGCAAAGTGTCAGGCTGTGTGCTGAGCTGCAAGAAATCGTCGTGATGAAAGCTGGAGACACAAAACACATTTGGGTTGAACACGGTTTCTTTTAGTGAGGTGCCTAATTTGTAAAGGATGATTAAATGTAACCCTACATTTCTGCAATGCTTTTCTGGAGTCAGATCTTTGACGATAGACAGGATTAGAGGAATGCAGGGAGACGAGCATTCCTCTTTGGACTGGCTAGTCAGTCCATCTCTGTACCATTTTAACAGACCACCCTGCATCTGAAACTTGTAAAAGTACATTATCAATAGGTAGGATCCCAGCCAACCCCAGCCTGCCCCTTGCACCACCACTCCCTGATTCATTCAAGGTTTCATGGCTCAGGTGGGGCATCAGGGCAGCAGGTTTGGGTGTGAATTTAGTTTTGCTGTTGCCTTCCCAGGCTCTATGAGTCATATATGTACAGAAACTTTCTTATAGCCATAAATATATAAGCAGCATTTTCCCCCAGTGTATTAATAGTAAAATTA
This sequence comes from Oriolus oriolus, assembly GCA_013400235.1. Lineage (NCBI taxonomy): Eukaryota > Metazoa > Chordata > Aves > Passeriformes > Corvidae > Oriolus > Oriolus oriolus. The sequence goes on from VXBT01003830.1 coordinate 67,044, forward strand.
AATATTTCTCAAAGGCTAGTGCTAATAACAAACTCAACCATGTAACAGTCCAGTTATTAACAGTTTCACAATTGCAGGAAATTTGCATTGTATTTGTGCTACTACTTAAATATCAGCATGCAATTTGCTTACCTTCATGGCATCATACAGCTCCTTGGCATCATATTTGAATGGGGAGTACATGAGAGCTACAATGAGCCTCTCAAAGTTGCCACTCAGTTCAGACTTCAGGTTTTCAATCAGATCCTGTTAAATGTGCATCAGCACATGGTTACATAAACAGCCTCACAGGATCATTTGATTGCACCTGTTGCTTCCATCCCCACGGCCCAAGTAATGAAGCTGAATGACAGCATTGTTGCTAGTTCATTAAAAAAGGTCCTGGGATTGAGAAAGGCACCTAACTCCAAAATGAGATTTGTCTAGGTGCTTACACATTCCCTGTTTTCTTTATATTCAGGCTTTCTCAATAATTAATCCCACAGCAAATCTTTCTCCACCCTGCTTAACTCAGTGAGCAGAACCAGGTAGCTGAAGGCCTTGCATTGAGCAAGGGTGTAACTTGAGAGACAGCTGATTCCCAAAGCCTGCATATAAACTTGTGCCCAGGACATTTGCAGAGTCAGGAATGCAGTCTGCTGGAAGGTACACGTCAAACTTCCCTGTCACTATAATGCAGGTTTTCCTAGAGTATGACTCTCTCTGCTTTAGTGGAATGCAAGCATCTATTTATTCATTGTTCCATTCCCGCCACCCCCATATTTGCTTCCCTTTCTGAGGCTTTTGCATGGCAATCCCCTTTCCAGCAAGGGTCACTGGAGACTCCGAAGCAGGGCTGGGGGTACAGTTTGCTAGTGATAATATTTTCCCAATAAAAGAAAGATTTTTTCAAAGAAACAAAGAGAACGAAAGGAAAACATGGTTGTCAATAACCACGGAATTTCCAAACAAGTGTAATTAAATAAGTCTTTAAATTGAACTTTTTTGACATTTAAAAAGGCCTGAAACAAACCAATATTTTACTCAACATGTCATAGACGGGTAAAAATTGATACCATAGACGGGTATCAATTTTTGTTACAGCTTCAAATCAATAAGAAGCTTCACTTCAAGTTAAAGGTGATTTTTAAAAAGTATTTCTGGTCAAAATGCATTTTACAAAAAAATTTAAAGCTTTAGGAGAAAACCATTTTTTTCTGTTCAAAAATGAATTTTACACATTCATCACAGGCCTTATAAATAGATGTTAATGTCCTTATTTGCATAAGACCTGCATATGGTTTGCATCACTCTTTCAGGATGAACTGTACACCCATTTGCTACATCCTGCATGCAGTAAACCAGTGATTGAATATGGCTTTGTTTTGGAAGAACCTTTCCAAACTGCGCTTTGAAGGATTTGGCAATCTCTTGACGCTGCATATTGCTCCTCTTGGTTAGGACTTCAATTATAGCTTGTTCATCAGTCCCTGTGGAAAGCAACAATAAATCATAAATACAGTGCACAGAATAAGCTGAGACTGGTCCAAAATCCCAGTGTGAATATTCAGACAGCCTGGCCTGGTTCATTGCCTTTGTGTAGAAGTTTAAGTACGTACTGAGGAAACTTTAATTTTAGTTTTTCACAGTAGAAAAGAAGTGATATCTCTGGATGCAAATTTCCCAAGGAATGGCTTTCAACTTAGCAATTACAAGAAGAACATAGGATTTACATATGTGGTTGGAGTCAACTCACCAAGCCCTTTCATGGCCTTGTACAGAGTCTGAGCATCAGGTGCAGCGTTAAAATTTAAAGCACCTGCCACAGACCTGCCCTCTGCTTCACTCTGAAAGAAGAAGAAAAATACATGACTTTTCACCACTGCTTTTCATCAGCTGAAGATAAAGTATTTCGAAAGTATATTAATGCTATTTATTGCCTACACATGTTGAAATAACAGAAAATAGGTGAGATTGGCTTGAAGCTTCTCAGCAGAGCAAAAAGAGAGCACAAGTTTCTCCAAAGACAACACAAGTTTTCTGTTTCCCCTTGCTCGTACCAGCCTTTGCTGCTGGCAGAGACATGAAGTGCAAGGCATGGCTGACAGTGGTGCAAGCGTTGTGAGGTGCAGGCAGCCTGGCAGAAAGAGCACAGAAATAGACTGGACTATTCGCTTCTTAAATACAGTCCTTCATAGCATGGATGCTATTGTACCATACTGCATTTCTCAGTGGGTTGGTGCAGGGTAGTTTTTAGATAGCTTTTTGAATTCCTGAAATAGCCTTGTTCTCACAGACCATTTTTCTCAGTAGCCGCTGCTGCACTTCTGCACAGCTGGTTTCAAGAAGGAAGCATCTCCACTGGAAGGATTTGGGCCAAGAGACTACTTTGAAGGAAGAGATGCATCTGGAGGAGTTCAGGTTTGGTGTTCTTCCCTGTACCAAGAATCAGATACAACCACACAAGAATACTCCTAACAAACCCCTAAGGTGCTGATGGTGCCAGAGTCCCAGGGCAGAAAGACACACTGAGACTTATTCTAGTCACCACAAGGTAGTAAGGCCATCAACCAGAACCCAGGCAGAAGAGCTTCAATTTAACAAAGCTGGTAGTCAAGGAACTGGCTTGAATATATTGTCACATCTATCGCAAGCTGGTCCTATCAATAGGGGGACTATGCCGGTGGGGAGGCATGAAGAGTCATCATCACTTTATCACAATAATAGACACAATTTTCTCCTTCCTAGAAGCGAGGATATTTAAGTTGGAGACTACTATATTCTCATAAGTTTACCTTTAGGGGCAGGGTTAATATTAAACTAATGGTATCAGTATGGCCTGATGAATATTTTAATGAGGATGGCTTCACAGTGACATAAAAATCAGAGATTACAGACCAGAAGGAAGCATTAGGGTTGTCTCACATGACTTGCATAACATGGACCACCACGTGCCACCCATCAGCCTCCTGCTAGGATGCAAATCCCCTCTGCTCTTACTTCCCGTGTGAAAGAGAACCAGTGGAGACAGCTGGCACATGTTTGCCTGCTGGCCCCTTTGCCAGCCACCCTCCAGGAGCAGTGACAAGCAGCCAAGAGGCAGTGAGGAGTATTGAGAGAGGCAGCATGTTCAGCAATCAGCAAGACTTGGAAAAGTTTGCTTTACAGCAGCACAGAGACACTCTTGCACCACCACACCTTGCTCCCAGGAGAAAGAGCAGCTGTGAAGCAAATGGTGTCAGCAGGAAACTTTGCAACAGACACAGCTTTGAATCCAAATGGTCACTGAGCAGCAAGTTTAAGGCTGTGGTGAAGCTGCCACTGCAGGAAAAAACAGTGGCCATTGCCACCTCTAACAGTTTGTCATTGGCCTAGAAGAATCTGGCTGAGCTGGCAAGACTATTCCAAGGGCTCCTTTTCTAGCCCTCTGTTAAGACAGCCAGGACCACCACAGCTTCCCTGGAAAGCAGGTTAGACTCATCCATCTGAGTTTGCTCTGAAAAAGATGGTCAATCCTCTCCAGCTGCCTGCAAGGGCCTGGTGAAGAAACCCCCAAACATTCTGGACCCATGCCTGGTGAAAGAGGGAGTACAAAGCTGAGCTTTCACTTGGAGGCAGTGGAAACAAATTAAACAATGATCTTTTTTGGTGCTAATTCTGATAAACAGTTACGGCCCTTCCTGGCTCAAGCAGCACATTTGTGACTCACTCAGGCACCTCATTCTCTGTGCACATAATTGTTGCAGCACAAGTACAACTGCACCAGCTTTTCAGAGAATCCCTATTCACCTTGGTGCTGTTTCCCAGTTGAATTGATCTTCCAACTCCCGAACTGAAACTACTCGAGGCGTTCGTGTGACTCTCATGTAAATATAAATAATTGGCATGAAAGCAGCAGAAGCAGTGTACCTTACAGCTGATGCTGTGAAAAATTTTACTTAAAAATTAAAGGAAGAAGGAGTAAAAGTTTTACTACCAAAATATTTTCAAACCTAAACAATAGGTTTTTTTGAAAAGCTGGAGTCTGGGGACAGGTTGGGTTACTGTTTGGGCTTTTTTTCAGTGAATATTTTCTGAGAAAGTTTCATATTTTTTCATTCCTTTTGCCTTTGAACTGTATTTCTTATGAAGGGTTTAGAAAACCAACACCATTTTCCCCCATCCTTCTTTGAACCTCTCATTTTCTTCCCATGCCTCCAGCCCCTACAACACCAACTGGTAAGAGATCACTGGAGTTGAAGGGCATTTCTCCTACTTTTTTCACTGCATGTTTAGAAATTATTTCCAGCTTGGGGGTAGAGGGGAATAGATCATCTAAAACGAAAAAATTTAAGTGAGAGCTACTCCAGGCTTTGGAAAAACATCTATTTTATTATACCAAACTTCCAAAGGAAATAGGGAGGCAGAGAGAACTCAGAAAGGCAGATTACAATTTTAATCTTTCTGGGGAAAATAAAAAGATATATTTTGAGATCTGGGCATAAATCTGGCTTCCCACAGAGGCTGATGGGGCAGCTGCCATGGCTGGCACATCACCAGAGCTACCTGCTGCCTGGTCTGAGCCAGACCCCAGGTGCTGCCTCAGCAGACCCCATGAGCTTCTCCCCATCCTGCCACATTCCTCGCAAAGCCACAAGCATTTACAAGAGAACATACACAGCATTTCTGGCTCCTGGCAAAGAGACAGGGTGTTCAAGACACATTATTGTTGCAATATTAAAAACCCACCAAAGATAGCTATTGTGGCTTGACCATATCTTTCTCTGTGACCACAGCCTGCCAGCACAGTAGGGGACCAAAATGGGGACAGGCCAGAGCCCTGAACTCACTGCCACAGGACAAGGGAGCAGACAAGGAGCCCTGCAGACTTCAGCTGTGTAACTTTGCTGTTGCATCTCCCCATGAACACAGGAATACAAACACCCCCTGCACCACTCTCAACTGAGGATCCAGATAGAGTCTGCTCCTCTTCCTATAGTAAGCAATCACGTCAACACCTTCCTTCATCAATGTTTTTGAAGTGCTGAATGCTATTTTACAGCCAGAAAAATAGTAAATAGGTCTTGCTGATTTTTAAAGGAAACTTTTCATTCCCACACAGTGCCTGATGCAACTTATAAGTTACCTTATTACAGTGCCAAAAAACCTCAGAGTGTCAGTATATCCTCTACGTACCCAAGCCTTCCACCATGCCATTGCTGTCTCAGTAGTGATACCTGGGTCTGTTGGTGAAGAAAATCACACATATCACACCTCACAGTTTGGGAATCTGAGATTTGAAGCGGGGGATAGGAAGGAGAGGAAGGAACTAAAGTTCTTTTCAATAAACTTACCACAAGAAAAATGGAATAACTGTACTCCTCTGGAGGCTTGTTCCCTCTGGAAGCCGCAGAATGTAACTGGCCTCTCAGGCACACGCAGGTATAAAGCATCCTTATCTACAAATTCCACAGGGCAACACCCTCAGACATGGCTCAACCTGTTTTTCACATATGATCTCACAGGGAGGGATCAGGTTGCTTAATAAACAAGGCTTCCCTTGTGAGGAGCCCTAAATTCAACCTTGTTGACTCATTGTAATTTTTCCACTGCTTCTCCCAATACATGCCCTTCCCTGCTAATATTTTGGCCTCTGGCACAGACACAACATGCAAATTACAACCAGGTAATTTCTCAGCATAAAAGTTCACTGACACTAGATGAATTCTGCTACAACTGAATAAGCCACTCGTTATTACCAATGCTTTCCCTCTCTACTAATCTGGAACACTGCCAAACAGAACTCTAGAAACATAACAAACCTTCCCCTACCTCCCTTCCTTCAAAAACTTATTTAAAAAACCCTCAAAGCCAAACAACCAAGGTATTTCCAAACCAAACAAACCGCATACCCAGCCACACTCCACACCATCCATGTCCTACACCTTACAGTGAAGCTCAATAAAGCATCAGATGGTACAGAGACTTAGAAGTTCCCCTCATCCCACACCTAGACTTCCACAGCATGAGTCACAAATGATCTCTAGGGTAACGTAGGACCAACACATCTAAGGCTAACAACTTTGAGTAATGACAACCCCAGCTAAGTGTCATAGGGATTGCACTAGCTGCTGTGACACGTTAAGGCTTAGGAGCTGAGTGCAAAACTTCTCCTTTTTCAAAAGAAAAAAAAAAAAAAAGAGCTGAACAGCTCCTAGTACTTTAATTTGGAGAAATGGTTCTGTGAAATCATCTGAAATACCTGAAATAGCACTATTTTCCTGTCTAGACTTCTGTCAGAATCCACCCATGCCAGTATTTATTTATTTATTTGCAATGGAAAGCTGCCCTGGTGGGAACATTCCCACCAGCTATATCTTAACACTTGCTATATAGGAGCTTTGTGCCCTCTCACATTTACAGGCCCACACTGGACGCTGGGTAAACACCAAACTATGGGCCTCTCTTATTTCCTTCCCACACACTGCTATTTCACTTAACTCAGCAAGGCCCCTGATGGCCTGGGAAGTTGCCCTGGCTACTCCCAAGAGAATGAGCTGGGCCAGCTGCTCCTGCCTCCAACACATCCATCATATGCCGAGGGCAAGTTGGGAAGGAGGAGGTGGCGGCGGCATTGCCCTTGGTATAAAAAACCTGCTGCCAGGTCTGCACTGGCTTTGTTCCTAGCCATGTGTGAGAGGCAGGCTGATCAACAGCACACAGCAAGGAGAGCTCCTGAGTGGCCCTTCAGTCCTCCTCCTCTGGGGGTAAGGTGCCTTCGCAAGCAGGGTGCATCTGCTGTTGCTGGATCCCAGCATTTGCTGCCTACATACACCTTTTCCCTCTATTGGGATTTAACTGGGTCAGCTTGCCATGGAGATAAGCTTTCTTGAGGACTCCAAGGACAAAGAAGCCCTTCTAGGCAGAAAATCTCTAGAGTTACAGCAAACAGCCGTAGGTCACGGAAGGGAGCAGAGACCAAACCAGACAGCAAATGGGAAGAAGTCTGAGGGGTCATTCTTGCCATCATAAACTAAAAAGGCTGTGAAGGGACAAACCAGGGGATTTTAATGCATAGAAGCACTGGCCAGGTTTTAATCAATATGGATGGGCTAGGTAAGGTCTGGAGAACCTGAAACGTGCAGCAAGGCTCAGAGCAGGGCTGCACAGACTTAATGTAGACCAGAGCAGCCAGCACTCGCAGGCCAGTGGAGCAGGAGGCAGTCCAGCACCCCTTTTGCTTGTGCAAATATAGTTACCCTGAGCAGCTGCAAACATGAACAGATTTGTCTTTGCTGCAGTACTTGTCCCTCCCTTAGCACTCGTGCAGTGTGTGTGAGTGAGCCTATCTGTGGTTCACAGACTCTACTGCTGTGTACCAGAGACATGCACAGCTGTTGCAGCACCAGTAAGCAATGCAAAGCACAGCCTCACACACAGCTCACTGATTACCCTCAGGAACATGCAGCTCTTTTGGAAAGGGGCAGAAGATGATGCACGGACTCTCCCAAGCTCAACTTTCTCACCTTGCCACTGCCCTCCCAGGCCAGAGGCCATACTTGCATCTAAGGTACTACTCTGCTTTGGAACCTGAACCCCAGTGCACAAACCAGACTGTCTAGAAACTCTGCTCAACATAACATTAAGGTGGTTAGAATTTGTCTCAGACAGTGGTTGTGTTTGCTTGTACTGCAGTGTACTGTGGTACCCCACAACATACAGCCATCTCTCATCTATCTGCAGGAGGAATACCCGGGCAGTGGATCAGTCATGCCATGGGTGCAGACACCCACAGAGTGTCTGTACGGTGACTCTTTCTCAGGCCTCATCCACTGGCCTCCTCCAGGCTTTCAGAGAGTCCCTACACCTGCTGACATGCCCAGCACAGCCATCAGCCAGCAAGAGTGGGCAGCAACCTCCAGCAGAACATCTTACACCATAATCAGCTTTGGGTTTGCATTTTTAAGCCATTTAGTCCGAATCAATTTTCAGCTAGACAAAATGCACCAGGTACCAGTGTACTTAGCTTTTCTTGACTCCACCCCTGGGACTTTCCAAGCTGACATTGGAGTTGTCCCTGATATGCACTCAGCCAGCACAAAGGAAATAGAAATCACAAGCAGGACTTTTAACAAAAAGATGCCAATAGCCTTAGAAAGATGCATGACTGACATCACTTCAAGAAGGTTTTGCTACCCATTAATCTCAGGCTGGTTTGTTGTAGGTTGAATGACAGCAGTATAAAGGATGCTCTAATTTAGACTGAAGATGACTAAAGTCTTCTAGGGAGCAGAGGCAGCCCCCTTTCAATCTATGAGTTTGTGAAGCCTGGCTCTATGCCTGGAAAGTTTCAGGCCAAGAGACGACTTCTTTGGAACATGAAAGCCTATGGAAACCAGGTTCTCAAATGCTCAGCAATTTCCTTTCATGGCTTTCAGTTCCAGTAGAATCTTTTCAAGACTAACAAAAACAGCATAGTCCATTGGGAATTTCATCCCAAAGTATGCATTTGTTTGTTTTTTCAGCCAGGAACTTGTAAATCAAGTGGATTAATTGAGGAAATAGCAGACCAAACAGCTGGGCAAAGCAATAATACTATAACCATATAACACAAGTACTTAAATTTGAAGAAGAGCATACCCTTTAGACCAAACAGGAGAGGAGTACTCTGCTTCAAGGCTACAGAATGGATACCTTTCTCCAACCCAGTCTGCAAGCAGAACCACGTAGAGCTGGAGCTCTGACGAGGACCCGGTTCAGCAAATGTCAGAATTACTTTTTTTATGTATAAAAGGAATTGCCAAACTCACATAGTACTGTGCTTTCCAGATCTGAACATTACCCTTTTACAAGTCTTTTAACTTTACACCCATTACTAAGAGCACTTGGCCCTACCTTCCAGGGTCTTACTGCAGTCCCTTGCCCCAGCAGCTGCCGTGCTCGCAGACAGGCTCGCACTCACTGTGAAACCATAGGACTTTCATCCTGCAGGTTTTAAGCCATTTATGTAAACAAGACCAGAGACCAGACACTACTTTCTGCTGCTCCATTTCCCTCCCCTACCTCCCCCACTTCTTCCTTTTCTTCCTGTTTATCACTATTAATCACCTCACCTGAAATCAGATCTCTAAATGGGAGAGCTGTGTAAATTTGCCAGCAAGCCAATCCAAAGTTATTGTCTGTTTATGAATGAAGTGTGAGCTGGGTGGGGAAAAGGGTCAGATGGGGAAGGCAGCAGTTTAGAGCAAGGAGAGCATCTGTAATGCAAAAATATAAAGTTGCTAAAGCCCCCCTCAAATTGTACTCACCTACCTGGCAGCTCACTAGTCACCCTGTCATTTCCTCTTGTGCCTTTGAACCATGTTTCTCCATGCAAATGACCCCAAAATAGGTTTATTTCTATTTGAAAATCATTATCACAATTTAATTTTTCAAGTTTCACTGCAAGCAGCATGAGCCAAGCATAATAAGACAAATTTCACATCGTATGTTGTGGGGCATGTTCAGTCACAGAAGGAGCGCAAAGGGTAAAGATTCAGGGCTTGATTCTCCTCAGCACCTCAGTGTCAGTGGTGCCTGTACTGTGGGGTCCCTGCCCAGAGGTTTGCAGAGGTTAGTGAAGGGTGTGGACTTTGCTTTTCCCAGCATCTTTGCTGCCTAGGGACCCTCTGCTGCAGGTGGGAGAGTCAGGGCGAGGCACCAACGCTTGCCCTGCCTCTGCTCTGCCATTGACTCTGGCTGAGCATTTTTCCACTCATTCCTTTCTTAGCTAGTGCTGGTGCCAAGGAATTCCTCCCAGTTGCTCTAACAACCATTCCCCACACAAAGCAGGCAATTGCTGTACTTGTTTAACCCCAAAGGCCAATAAAGAAAGCTCTCTCTGAATCGAAATGGTCAGAGGCAGCTCACTTGGGTCTGATGGGGACATGACAGATGCCAAGAGTTCACATGCCAGCAGAGAGTGGTAGGCAGCATTCAGCAAGTCTTTGGATGCTTGCTGAGAAGTGTTTTGTGCATGTGCCTATCATCTGCCTCTATGGGAATTGGTTTTTGTGTGCTCCTCGATGGAATAAGTACAGGTGTTTGTACACAAATAAACATAGCCCTGCTGTTTGAAATGACCCTGTGATGGAGGGAGACTCACACAGAGCAACCTAAGAGAGAAGAAAAAAAGAAAAATTTTCTCACATCCCTAGATGTGTCTGAGTCCAGCTGTTTGTAGCAAGGCATCAACATACCCATTACTGCTTGCAGTCTCCCAGTTATTTATGTCAGAGCTGAGCAAAATCCATGGTCTTTTGGTTGATTTTTGCTCCCTTCCCACTGGTGCAGAACTGCAGGGACACCACTGAAGTCAGTGTGCTCGTGGCAGTCACACAGGTAACACTGCAATGGGTATCCAGATCTCTCCTGGTGGATGTAGAAAAGGCATCTTAAAATCTTGGCAAAGGAAAATAAAAGCAAAGAGACCTCAAGTATTGCTTCCCTCTCCCGGGACATGGCTGCTGAGGCCAGACCCTGGCAGAGGGGCAACGTGCACTGGGCTTGGCTGCAAACACACAGGCTATTTTTACACTTATTTCCCACTGTTAAGTCGGGGCTGCTCCTGAACTACCAAAAATACTGGAATGCCAGACATGACTCATGTGCATGGCCAGGACCAGGAGTCTCTCCAGCCTCTTGCCTCTGCCCCAGGGGTTGCTGCAAAGGTACCCAGAGAGGAAAGCTGGCAGCTGCTAAGTCTGAGAGCAGCCACCATAGCTACAATTGCTGAAACTTCCTGGCCAGGAGTGCTGAGCTGTAGTGTTCCAACAGCCAGAGCTGGGCTCTGTCCTCGCAGCAAGGGAAACTGAGGTACAAATGGAGGGCAGAGAAACAGCCATAACTTGATTAGCCTGCACTAGCCTCACAGGAGGGAAGGAAAGGCCACCCCACAAAAACAACTGTGCGCAGTTGGTGAACCCCAAGGTGCTCCATCAACCCCTCAGAGCCCCTCTTGGCACCAGCAGGCTGCAGCTCTGACCCATGGGGAGCAGACAAACACCACCCATGCACGGCTCAGGAAAAGCAGAACAGGTTTCAAGAGGGATGGAAAACCACCCTCCAGATAGAACTTCCAGGAGACCAGGGCAGAGACACTGCCTGAGACCACCAGGGAAGCCTCCTGCCTTCTCTTCCCAGGGTGATGCTGGGTCCAGCTGGTCTGTGTTAGAGGCAGACCTGCTCCTTTGCTCCTGTGTACGGCTGGGAGGGAAATGAGCTATTTCAGTGTTTTGGTTTGTGAGTCACTTCAGCAATACAAACCATTAGTACTGGAAAAAATAGAGAGAGAGCTGGGAAATTCCAGAGCCTGCAGAGTTACAGTTTCTCCCTGCCCACTCTTTTCCTTAGAGAGGAGTGAGTGCTTCAAGGCACAAGTAGTTCCTGGCCATACCCGCTAGCTTGGGAAGAGACAGACCCCACCAGGGTCTCTCTCACTGTCCTGGCTGTCACTCCTGGTGTCTCACACACAGGCTGTTTGCATTCCTGGAGCTGCAGTTTCCTGGTGAGCTATAGAAGAGCCAAGTCTACGATAGTGATGATGATGGCTTTCAGGGGTTTTTACCTTCTGAGGGCACTGTCTGCTGTGGATGTTGCAGCATTTCCCAGTTGGAAACAACAGCCTCACTGATGTGCTGAAATCCCTTTATCACTGATGATCCCAACACACCTTACACAGGTGCATCAGAAATCCAGAAAAGACTAGGAAAAAAAACCCTAAAAGCTGAACTAGGACCAACCTCTATGCTTAGGCATATTCACTGTTAACTAAGCTATTTTCTGATGCAAAAGGAAAGAGAGGCACAAAGCAGGAACAGTTGTGTTTTTGAAGAGAATGAGTTGCCACATATGCTTGCCATATTTTTGCTTTGGTTTTGACTGGCCAAATATGTCTTTGATGATGAAGGGCAATCTTGGGACTCCTGTTTCCACCTCAAAACATCTTTCTATGTACTGAAAAAAACAGAGACTAGAAAACATTTGAGGGCACTAAGTATTTTACCCTAACAGTGCATGAGGCATGATCAGTAAGGGAAGAGTTCCTGTATTTAGTAACCTGTGGCAAGCACATGGGTGTTTATCACATGGCTATGGCTTGACAGCTGTGTTCTTGTGTTCTCTGGGAAAAGTCATGCTCTCAATCCCCATCCCTCTGCCATCCGAGGGAAAAGTGTATCCCTTAAGTGCGAGGTGTTCTGGGTCACAGGACCTGGGGCGTTTCTGCAGGGATTCTATTTCTACCATGAAGAAACAGTCTGTGCTCCAGAATCGTGGCCCAGAGGCTCAGCAAGATGCAGGACAACAGCATGGATAAAGGGCAAGGCTCCATGGCAGTGACAGGCTGGTGTGAGGAGAGTTAACCTCAGTGAGTGAACCCTGTGGCTGTGACACAGATGGGCTTATCTACGGACCTTCAGTGAAGTATTTACCCATACAACCATGCATCTCTGAAAGCTTAAAAGGAAACGTTTCTCAATCAACGTCACAAGCAAAACCTTTCAGCAGGAAACCTTTCTTTTAGGGAACTTTTTCATCTCATGCATAATCCCACAGTTTGAGCTGCAGTCAGAAATCAGAGTGATACCTGGCTAGGAAACTCCAGTGCAACCTCCCACACAGTGAAAAGGAAGGTCCTCTGATGTGCAGGAAAAGGGGAAATTTGTTGCAGAAACAGATGAAACTTGAGATGAGTCCTATCCCAAAGGACAAAGCACATTCACAGAGTAAAGATCAGACAACTTCCAGCATGCTCTGCCTGTGGTTTCTTAAGGAATGGGAGGGGAGGGGAAAAGAGCATTTTTTCAGTTCCCAGCTCAGGTTGCTGAAGCATAAAATTCTTGTTGCTGACTTCCATGCAGCCAAATAGGGTAGGCTGGTGTATGTGAACATGTAAATGCCACTCCTGAGACTGTGAAGTACATTTGATGAAAGATTCTAAATCAGCACTAGAGGCTATTTATAGACAAGTCCATAACCAAAGACCTGGATCTGCACATTCCCAGTCTCTGGGAAAGTTCAGGTCAAATCTGAATTTTGTTGTCTCAGGCATGCATCAACCTAACCAGCCACAGCTGCAGCCAATGTAGGGTTTTTGTTAATGCAGAATAAAAGTGCCCAGAGCCTTGGCTGCAGGACCACTTTTGTTTATCTGATCTCTTCTGAGAGCCCGAGCCTGCTTTTTGAGTAAGAAGCAGATGGAAGAACAAAAAAGAGCGAAGGCCACAAAACCATACTGGGTGACTATTGTCTTGCCAGCTTGGGGTGCAGAGTGAGAGCAAGCCAGGCTTTTTGTCAGAGCCCCTGCCTCCATGAGGGAGTAGCACAGCTCCAGGCTGAGGATTTCAATTCCCATTAGCAGCACAGCCAGTTGGAGCTGCCCCGAGGGAAGGGGATGCCTGGCTCAGCCACCACACAGCTCCCATCTGCTTTGCTGCAATGACTTCATGTGGCTACCAGACCCCCAAAATTCAGTGCCCACCGTTTTTTGCAGATGAGGCTCACATGTGCTCAGCGGACTGTGTGTGTGTGCAAAGACCAGCTTCCTTTCCCCTTGCACACAGGGCTGTGGCTGCCATGCTGGGCACGCTGAGTGCAGAGCACAGCTCAGCAGCTTTGCAGCAGCCTTGATTACCCATAATTGCAGCCTGCTTGGGTTGGAGATTTTTGTGGCCTACCCCTGTTGACCTTCTTGCTTGTCTTATGTCCACCAGCCTTCCTGCCCTCCATCCCCAATCCTCAATGGGGCTGGAACAGACACAGGAAACAGTAGAAGCAGGGAGGGACTGAAAATCTGTAGTTTCGTCTGAAGCCTGGTGACTCCAGTGTTTTCAGAGGTGTAGGATTCCCCATGGAATTTCTCTTTGTTAAAGTCTTGAGCTCTGGCATTTTTATCTCACATGGATCTCACTTTGTGTCTACACGTCCTATGACTTTTCTTCAAGATAGCAGCAATTAATTCAGGCTCTGCCCCACATGTTAATAAATGTCTGAGCCCTGACTCCAGTTCAATTTACTCAGCATTTCTACCCAGTTTCAAAAAACACTGGCTTACCTTTGAATTAGGCAAAGACTGAAATTCTCAGCCTAGAAACATGAAACTGAGGCACAGAACATACCCTTGTCTCTAATTAAATTAGAAGCAAGTCAAGAGTGGTAATTCTGACAGCCCAACTCCACATTCTTCTCCTGACCATTAGATGGCTGAGCTGATTAGAAAGAAGATACAGAGAAGCTTATTCTCCCTTAAAATGACCCTGCAATGAAATTCTTTGTAGTGTTTAACCAGTAAGCACTTTTATTGTTGATTCTGAAGCCATTAAGACTACATTACGTTGGATTATAAGATTTTGGCTACATCTCCCACAGTTGCATGCAGGCATTACATTTGCAAGGTTTTCTCAGAAAAACGGAGCACGCGCCTAAAATGCATAAAGTTACACGATTATAACATGGAAGCAGCATGTCAGTTACAGAAATTTGTACCACATGTACCAGTAACAAACCCACACCCCCATGTAAAGCTTCTTTATCCCTCAAAAATCTTACTGCTTCCTCTGTCCCTCATCTCCATGCCCCAGCTGTGTATCAGCCCACACCCCCACCGTTTCTGAAAAAACGACATCTTCCTAAACAAACAAAACATTTAAAAATTGAGTACAGTACATTTTTTCCCCGTAAAAACTGAAACATTTCTCCCTCACTACCCTTCTCCTCATCCCCCAAATGAAAATTCTATCATAATCTACACATTTGTTCAAGCACTTTTATATGTTAGGAATCTCTACTACATTATTCAAAAGTATATCAGTAACAAACTTCTAAAAAAACCTAGGATGACCCCAAAATTCCCCTTACCCCAAAACTACAGAGAACTGAAAATGCTATGCTGCATTATCACACTTGCATGCATGTATCCTGAGCCACCTCTATTTATTCACCTTGAGCCCCTTTTAATAAATAACTGTCCAGCAGTAACATCCAGAAGTGTGCTGTCTCCTCCAAATTAAATTCTATATTTACAGAAGTAGGGCTGTTTTCTCAGTGAAATGTTTCTTTAAAAAAAACCCAAACAAACCACAACAAAACAAAGTAACAACAATAAAAACAGCAACGATTAAAGAGAGAAAGCATATTACTGATCATGTTGTCTGATGACCGACAGGAGTAAAAAGCATCAGGAGCACCAGGTGCACATGCATTTGAACTGGTACAGTTCATGAAATAATGTCATTCATTGTTATGCTTGCTCTTTCACATGAGAAGCTGATTCTTTTCCTTTTTTTTTTTCTTTTTCTATTTAGGACCGTCTGCTCTGCAGGCTACTCCCGCAGATGGCAACACATGCACTGAGGTTGAAAGATGGCCGTAAATATGCTTTAATCAATGTGGTTCTGTATCAGGTTTAAACACATAGAGTTTCCCTCCCCGCTGCTTCGCACTTTGTGTCATTTCACATCTGTACTAAATGTGAGCCCAAGGTCCCCCGAATCCACATTTTCCTCTAGGATTTGGGGAAGCATTAGATATTCACTTTTTCCAAGTGCCAGATGATGCTGTGTACTGGAAAATACAAGGGAATCATCCCACGTGAGAACATTTGCTGGCAGTGTAACTACTGTAATCATAATTGACATATACAAGAATGCCAAAACAAACATTGAAACATCAAGCCTGTTAGGGGGATTTTGTCCCTTCATTTATTTTGAGACAGTTCTCAGCTGATGGACGCCAGTATTACTGCCTTGATTTCAGCTGGCCTATTTTGACTTATAGCAGGTAAGGATCAAGCTCAACAGACGATAAAATAGCCACCAGTTTCTCCTACTGTGCTGTTACAGTGCCTGAGATCACTGCAAATGGGTACATTTCTATACAACCAAAGGCCTTTCTGTAGCCACTGCAGCACATTCACTGCTCCCATCTTTGCAAAGGCAATTCAGTTTAAGGCAAAAGAGTTCACTTTCTCTTCCTGCTTTACCGGCAAACTAAACCTGCAGTGCTCCTATCATGGAGGCTGCAGCCAAAACTTGAGTTACACACCAGATGCTTAAATTTTTTACAGTGAAAATGCAGGAAACTCCATTTATGGCAAATCTAATTCTCAAATCCATGGTGGTTCCTGCTTTATCATACATGAATCTTCACCTGGGATTTGGCAAAGCCTAAACTGTTCCTATTCCTGCCGCACTTGCAAGTTGTGCAGAATGGTTAGTATGTGTTATCTCTGCAAGACTGTCTATTCCAGCAAAGAAGAATATTCTCCTCAACTGCAAACAACAGACATGTTGGATGTGTGACTGTGGGAAGCCCTCCCTAAGCCAACACCTCCACTGTCACTGGCAGTGAGTCAAATTCTAACAACATTAACATCAGGGCAAATCGCCAGCTCTACTCACCCCTCCCAAGATCTGTACAGGTGCAAGACAAGACAAAATCTGTCTCCCAGGCTTTTTCATTAGCTAAAGTTAACTCTTGACCCACCAAGTCACTGCTTCAATCTCACTGCTGCCTGCTGATAAGAGACTTGGCATCTACGAAGCAGTGGTCTGCCCCAATCCCACAAGCAGCTAAAGCTCTAATGCCCTGTTTTGTCCCAGGGTGGGAATCAGTTTTATTGCCCTCTGCCATTTCAATTTCTAGTTTGCATTTGCTGGCTAATTACTCTTATAAAACCAATGTGAGAAGCTGTTAGGTTCACTGTACATACACATTACAAACGGTCTTAGACCCAGCAAGGTTATTTCAGGGTTTCCATATGACCAATATAATGTCCATCTATGATCTCTGCTTGTGAAGCACCTTCCCCCACCCTTCCCCCTGCCCTGTCACTGCAGGCATCCCGTTCCTTTCACTGGGGTCAAAAGCAGAGTTTCACCAGAAGTGCAGTGGAAAATTGGACTTGCTGTACTTTCACCTTTCAACTGAAAGAAACAGAGACAAGTGATGACTTGTGTGTCACACTGGCTGCAAAAGGCCTTTCCATTCATAGGAGTGCAACTCTCAAGCAATTTTTGTAAAGCAAGAGAAACCAAACAAAACCCTGCACAGTTCCCACACACAAGCACAGGCGCACACACACACACTCGTCTTTCCCTTCCAAACAGAAATCCATTCTTAGGAACCAAATTATGCAGACCCTATTCAAGTGTCTAAAAAGAATGAGGGTAGGGTTGAGTGCATCCCAATTCTCCTTTCTGATCACAATAAAGTCACAGGTCAGCAAAGTACTTGGGCATAAGGAAGTTTCTCTTGACCTGCAGGACATTTTAACACATGCAGAAGTGCTTTGCTGGCTCAGGCCTACATTAGGAACAGCTCCAAGGCCAGCTGGCACTCACAACCGTGATTCCACTACCTGCACCAATATACATGAGGTAAGAGCTAAGCTCAAGAGAGCAGAGCAGTGCAAGAGGAGAAAGAGGCTCTGTGGTTCTTCTGAGTTATGTTTGACAGCCTCAGCTGCATACACACGGCATGTCACAGTGATCAGCATAGACTGATGAGAGCTTGGTGGTGTTCTGCAAGTGGGCCTTCCACTGGAAACATTAAGCTTGATTTCTGTTTGTACCAGTACAACTTCACATGCCTGTAACTACTGCATGAGAAGGTCTTAAATCTGGAGCAACTGCACAATACAGTTGGTGTTTTACCTTAGACTTACGTGCCAATAACTACTGTGATGTGTTACACACCCACACACAGATGGAGAAATAGGTATATGCTCTGTCATAATGCAACATATCATCATTTCTACAACTATCCTAAAAACACAGCCAGTGCCAAAGCGGACCAGCATAGGTTTCTTCTCCAATACAATAGGTAGTGGTGGAGAAAAAGCAAGCTCAGGTGTTACTTTGATTCACTAGGGAATGCTCTGGGCACAACCCACTCAGGTATTGCTTAGTGAACACTAATAATGGGCTGACCCACAGTCCCGCGTCATAAATTCCCACCTCTGTGTGGGCGCTCCCATCGCTTTCTGATGATTCCCAGAATTGAGGTCATGGGAGAGCAGCCAAGCATATAAAACAGGGATAAAAGCTCATACTCACTCTCCACACCATGCCTCTCAGCCACAGGTAGACTGCAGGGTTACATATTAGTGGGATCTGAACTGTCAAAAGAAAGAGCCGCTCAAAGAGGAATTTATGTTTGAATCACAAAAGGATCGGATTCTTCTTGGCAGTAAGATCAAAAGGAAATTTATCCAATCAAATAGCAATAGAATCAGTCCCTCAATGCTGCTGATATAAATAACACATGCTGTTTGCTTACCACAGCGTTTATGCTCAAATTCTGTGTATGTTTGCTTAGTTTTGGACTACACTTTCTGTAAATGAAAACTAAACACCTAGCCAAAATATTTTTCTCAAAATTCCTCTGAACTTCAGACAAATCTGAACCCAAATCTTGTACAAAGTCTGGATTTCTAGATTGAGTATCTCGCCTTCAGTGGTTATCCTATGCAACCAAGTCTAAACATATGCAGAGATGGCAGGCTCAAAACTGATTTTTCCTGGTGAAAAAAAATATATCCCTCTTCTATGATAGATTATTGAGCTACATTATTGGCACATAGTCTCATGTTACCTCATTTTTGTTATAGGCTACTTAAAACTTCCATGGAAATTCCACCTGCAGAACCAAAGGCAGAAAGTTATCTTTGCAACTGTTGATCCATATTAACATCTGGATGCAGTACTGTTGGGGAAAAGAAAGCAAATTCCTCAATGAACTAGGTTGAACCAACTTGCAGGTGGCAGCTATCAAAGCCACTGACGCACAAGTACCGGCTAAAGTTATTAATGAATGATCTGACATACCGAGTCAGACAAATGTCGTATCTAAATAGATCTTCAAATGTATACACAAAAAAGCTGCTACTGTATCTAGATGATAATTTTGGTTTGTTTCTATACCCCATAGCTCTGAATCTATCCACTGAATGTTTACTCAGCACGTGTGGTATAAATATATTCATACACTAAAGTTGACACTTAGGCAATTTTTTTTTCTTTTTTTCTCTTTTTTTTTTCTTTTTGCTGACCAGCAACAAATTCTGATATCTTTAACTGTAAACCAATACTCAATAAATATGCTGTGTTCAGCAAAGAGACATGTTTTGTCAATCAGGTCTTGCTGCACTCTAAGCCATGGGCTGTGGGGGTGGGCGTGAAGGAGGAGGTCCAGGAGGGGCTCGGGATGGAGGTGGCCCAGGAGGTGGCTGCCTGGAAGGGGGCTGCAGAGGCACAGGAGAGGACGGATTCCTTGGAGCATTGTTGAGGGGAGCACTGTTGCGGGATGGCAGCTTCGGTGGTGGGCTGTGAGGGACAGAGGTTCCATCTGCTTTCACACGAGTGAAGTTTATGCATCTTCCCTAGAGGTGAAGAAACAATAATTATTAAAAAGCAGGTATTTTGACTCATCAGTAGCTAGTCAAAGTACTACAAGCAGAGGGGCCAGGCTACATTTCATCCAGTATCATCCACTGGGTCCTAGACATGACATTCAAACCATGCTGTACTAAAGCTCATACTTCCCTTGATTTTCAGAGCTCCTGCCTATAGAGAACAGCCTAGGACTGGCTTAAACCAAAAGGGACCACATTGGGACTGTGCTCATATGTGCTCTCTGCTCTGCTACTAGAGCTATGCAGAACATGCCTAAAGCAACAGCTCCACCCAAGTCATGCTTGCCTTGGTGGGATCCTTGACTGACAAAGCTGTGCTTGAAAAAAACTCAGACAGGATTATACCAGAGCAACAACATTAGCAAAGACGCAATCTGTAGCTCTCATTTGCAACGCGATCCTAGCCTGGCGGATGTCTGTGCTTTGAACACTACACTGGGATAGTACATGTGTCTTCTGTGCTCCAGTGTAGATGTGGCTTCCCTTGGAAACACCAGCAAGGTGTGGGACTTGCACAGAGGGCTCTCCAGTGAGTGTTTTCAGGATGGAGGTGGGATGCAGGCAGGCAGGACCTGATGGGAGCATTGTGGGTGAAGATTTTAAAACAGGAGTAGCTTGGGTTTGAAAAAAAGCAAGCACTGAGGGTGTCCTAGTCCACTAGGGGCTAATACATCGGCGTTTCCTTTAGCCAAAATAAAACTTTGCATAGGTTCCCACTGACCAAGTTCCAGACAGGAAGAGAGAGAGAGAGAGAGAGACCTCAAAGACCACCTAGCCTTTCCTGCTGGAAGCAGCCAGAGGCTCCTGGGTAATGCAAAAGCTACAGGGCAACCTCAGAGAGACAGATACCTCAGATAGGTTGCATGCTGGGATCAACAAACTAAATTCAGCTCCAGGTTATGACAACATCCCCCAAGCAAATTCAGGAGAAGAATTCCAAATATAGAAAACTTATCTCAAAGCGAAGCAGCTGTAGATCACAATCTTCCCCAGCTACCAAAGGCTGTGGCGGCAGAAATACAAAAACCCACGCCAGTCACAGATTGCTCTTGGCTCAGCACTGCCTGGCACGAGAAAACTCTAAAGGTGTTTAGAGAATGGGCTGAGTTTCTGTGGCAAACTCACATATCACAATTTCCTTGGGAAACCAGGCAAAAGCCATCACAGCAGAACCACAACTGTTCTGTTGAATGACTTCCAGTGCCTGCACCTTTGTTCATGAAAACTGTTTCTTTAAAAAGAGGGGCATCACTTAAGCCTATGGCTTCTCTGAAGAAAGGCAAGCAGCATTTCAAAAGAAGCTTGTGTAAGATCCAGAGCTCAGAAAATGACTCTACAAATGTACCAACACCCAAAGGGTACCACCCTACCACCACTTACTTGGACTGAATGGCTCTGGGCTTCCAGAGTTCAGCTGCAGGCATGAGTTATTTGAATGGGTATGCTGTTGCCTGCACGAGATATTCAGTAGTTCTCTGTCCCAGCTTTCAGCATCACAGTTCACCTCTACACTTAAACAACAGCATCAATGAGTAGGATAAAATTCTCTTTCTAAAGATCCAGGCTTGCTGCTGCAGGCTTTGGTTATGAACCGGGTTCGTGGCAATACTGTACTGGGGCCAGAGCCTCTGCATGCGGGCAAAAGGCAAAAGCCAAGGTCTTGGTTACTTCTGCAACAAAGATGAACCACTGGACAAGTCAGTGCTTTGCTCTACTCCATCACAGAACTCAAGTCCTCACCAGCATTGCAGCAAGCAGCTATCCTCGCCAGGTGTTTGTCTTCTGCTGTGCTCCACTGTATTCAAAGCACACTTGGACATTCAGCAGTATTTACCAACATGCAATGAATATTACAGATATACTTAACAGCTGTACATCAAATTCATTTAAGAAAACTCAGCCTTGATATTAAAAAAGTTATGAATTTAGAGCAGCTAAATAGTCACTCAGGATGAAAGAAAACAAAGAAAAAGAAAAAAGGTCAGAGGTGCTCAGATGAGATGCACCACATGGGGAAGGAAAAATTTAGGACAGAACAATCTCCCTCACAGTAAATGCAAAGCTGCAAACCCAACACTAGTGCTTTTGCCTACAAGCCTTTCCTGCCTCTCTGCTGTGTCTCTCTCACAAACATCAATTCCAAATATATTCATAGTCTATAATCAAAGGGGATCCCATAAATCTGTTTGCATTACTTTCACTTCAGTTAAAGTGATAGGCGACGTCAAACTGCTGCCAGTTTCTGCCACACTCACTGATTTGTCAGACAGATGGGTAATTTAAAGGCCATGCGCTGCATTGTGTCATGAAAAATACGGTTGAGTTGGGAGAGTCTGACAGACAGAGGCTTGGATGATCGATGTATGTATTGTGACACTTCCCCACAAAAGATTATCAGTGTTAGCCTACAATCTCATATATCAAAGACTTCTGGTGAATACTGGAGCAAATCCTCCTGAGCACTTCAAGCAGCCATTGATAAAATGAGGCCGAACTCTAAGCCAGTGTCAGGATTAACAGCTGAAAAGGGAAAGGGAAGAACAAATGACAATAAATCATAAGTGATAGTTTGAACTTACCAAGCGTATTTTGTCAAAGGATTTCTAAGTTGAAGAATTAAGCCCTCCATGCATCACAGTTTCCTAATAACAGAGTGCCACTGTTATTCTGCCTAACATGCATGTCCCTCTGGGGTTAGTTTATAAAAAAATCCAAGATATTTCTCAAATAAACATGCTAACCACAGGATTTTTAATATTCTCTGCTTGAAAGAATTAAGTAATTTCCCCTCCAAAGGCATATAAAAGCTTTTAAACCCTGGGAACACGGACAGAAATTAGGTACCCTGCACTCTTATCTTTGCTCTTCCTGCACAGAGGATTAACAAGGATTAAGAAGCCACCACCACCACTTTAGTAGTGGTAATAGTATGTATTTTTCCAGAAGCGTGGAACACACTAAGTGTTTCAGGGAAGGTGTCAGAGTCGCAAGGTGCAGCAATACCAGGACGATCTCAGGCACAACAGCTGTCAGGAGCTGCTTTATTGTTTTCTAGGAGGCAGATGATCTGTGTAAATCCAGTTCTGTCTGGTCTGGGCCCCACTCCCCAAGCAGCCGTGCTCAGATGGTGCGACCCACACCGCGTACTGTCATTCAGGCACCAACTGAAGGTCAGCAATGTGCCATATGGAGTTACGCCCTTACTTCAGCTCACATCTGCACCGTCTTCCTAATGCACAATTATTTCGCCTCCCCATATGTCCATCCACTTGTTAGGCTCTTGTTATGCTGCTTGCCAAATCGGCTTTTCAAAAAGTACAAATACTGAAGCAGTGGGATCTGCCCTTGTCCCGACTCCACCTTTTATCCCAGTGTAACAATCACATGTGCAATTCAGCCACTTTGTACTTGTAGGCAAAGTCTCCTCGACCACCTAGGATGTGTTTTTGTGTGTGGTTTAAGTGGGGGGAGGAAGGGAGGAACCTCCTGAAAGCCACTGCATCATGTTGCTGCTGGGCTATCTTCATCACAGTGCTCAGTACATCATTCCCCAGCACTCATTTCCCCAAAATCTTTAGCTACTACTCAGCAAGTTTTCAATTGACAGAAATGACTGTTAAAAGAATCCAGGCAATTCAAAGAGTGCCATGGGGACGTCTCTTCACCCATGATACCAGGAGCACGGCAGCAAAAAGGATTTTAAAAATCCAGGCCATCTGCCAGTAGCTGTCCCTTTTCTCTCTTCATTTTAATACATACATTGGTGTTTAACAAAAATCAAATCCAGTTTCATCTCTGTGCATGCTAGTATTTGTGTATACAGAAGTATGCCAGTTTCTTATTTTTAGCTACATTAGTTGACCTAATAAAAGACATCCTTCCTGTAATAAACTTTGCTTGATTTTCCATTCGTTCTTGGTTTAGCTTACAGAGTCCCAGTGCTGCAGCTTGGATTTGCAGAGGTGGGTATCTCACTGAAAAAGAGTTGGCTTCACTTAGGTTACTGAATTTTCTTGTCTTTGATCTTGTAAGAATATGATACTTGCATTTTAAAATGGATTAAAATAAAATAAGTCCTTTAAAATTTAAGCATGGCCATTCAAAACTCTAGACCGCCAAATTAAAAACAAAGTTGCTCCAGTAAGGAGGTATTATATTATTATTTATTATTTTTAAATAGAAGTATTATTTAGGATGCTGAAATTCAAAATGAACATAATTTCCTTGGGCTCCCTCTCCAGTTTTGTTTATGTATGTTACTGGGATGAGTGTGCCAGCTTGCTATGGACCTGGTTCATCAGCATGTAGCTTCACTTCCTAAATATCTATCAGTAGTTCAGTATAAAAAGGTAGCTCTAAATCTCAAAAGAATAGATTCAGGCTTTTATGCTACTTACAAAACCACAAGAGGGAGTACATACAAAAAGTCAATCACTTTAGCTAAGTGAAGGCTGTAATCCACACACCCAAGAAACAATGGGATGTACACCTTTAAGATCAGTGACTTTTGGAAAAATTGAATCTTGGCAAAATTAGGGATTACCCTGTCCTCTAATAAAGAACAACAGCATTGCAGCAGAAACACCTACACAGAGTATCCTAAACCAGCCAGTATGGGAAACTCATTTAGCAAATTTATTTATCAGAGGTAGAACATGGATACAACACTTGTATAGTGAAAGAGATAAAGCAAGGTGGTACAGAGTTCCCAATATTTGAGTTCCCTGGGCAAGTGTCAGGATTAGCAGCTGGCTCCTCAGGAGCCAGGATCTATGTGCATCAGCCTTTGCCAAGAGCTTCCTCACACTGCACTGCTTCATGCTGACTGTGCGCTCAACATGTCATGGCTCATTAAAACCTTCATGGATTCCTGGGAATTGCACTGATTACCCTGCAGCATACAGGCTAGAAATTAGTGAGCTGCTGAAACAGTTTGTCACGTAAAACCCAAGGCTGCCTGGTTTCCAGGCACATACAAGTAACTTTTACTAACTCCTGTTCTTACATTTGGGACTCAGATGTCATTTTTATGTTGAAAAATAAAGTATTGGAAGTGTCAGAGATTCCCATATCACCAGTTTGGTGACTGATCATGCTTTCAGGTCAATAAATATGCAATTAATAATTATTTTCTAATTATATCATTTAATGATTAAATTACAATTATCAAAATTGATTATGTGGTGGTTATGTAATTAATAATTAACAATTATTTTATGAAGCAATTAATTTTTATATGTAGCCATTTTAAGTTATTAGGGCTCAAATCAAAACATTGAATATCATCAAGCTGAAATATTTATTTGTATGATAACCTGACTCTCATACATATCTTCCAGTTTAATAAGTCCTCTCTTGTACATAACAATTTTCTGGTAATCTACTTGGCCATTCAGCACTGACGCCTATAACAATGATAATCTAAAACTATGCAGAGATAACAGAAAATGGGGTTGACTGAAGAGAGGAAGGTTTTAAAAGTAAGGTCCAGTAAAGTGGCAGTGTCCAACTACGAGAATGTAATTATTTCTTTTTCTGTTACTTTTAAAAAGGAAAGTAAGTTCAGCCCATTCTTTTCCCAGTGTATTATCTGGCCTCTTTATAAGTAAACTCCTATCACTTCTGCTCCCTCCCTTCTATGATGGAGTTATTGGAGAGGAAGGAAATCACTGTGCTGTGGGTTGTGAATCACTCACTGTAACAGTGAGGACCCTGTAATGCCCTTAGGCACATCAGATAAATTCAAACAGAAAACTACAAAATAATAATGCAAATACACAAGGATGAACCTAGCACTAGCAGAAAACTGTTTACAGCACAGCATGAACAAGGTGGTGCTACCAAGAGGTGTAACCTACTGGGCTCACGCAACGTGCTGCTCATTGCAAAAGGAATTAGACTGAGCTTTACGATGTGGGAGGAAACCCAGCTTTAAACAGGACACACGTCCTGACACAGGAAGGGGCAGTGATATTTAGAAGCAGCTGAGGCACATGTGAATCCTTCACAAAGTCCACAAAAACCCTCTTAAAAGTAAATCTATGCTGCTCTCTTGTTAGCAACCAAACTAAACCACCCACAAAGCCTGGCTCACTGGTGCAGCACCATGGAGACACAGCGCAGGAAGTTAATCCCTGCCTCACAAACTCTGACTCCCAAGTCCCAAACAATGAGATCCTGCACATGGACTGGGAGCTGAGCACATGGTGACAGTGACACACAGCTAAGCAATGCCTTGGGCTGCTGACACACTCAGGATAAAACCTATTGTCTTGGCTGAGGTATGGCCGACATCGCTGCCCAAAAAGCTCAGGCAAGATGCCTGAGCCCCTCTCACAGAGGCAAAGCGGGACCAGCCTTGTTTTGTAAATAAGCTGGGAGAAGAAATTCTTCAGAAGTCCAGTATGCCCTCAGATACCCTGGCTACGGGGGCCAAACAGCTGAGAAAATAGGATTTATGGGGTGGGGAAGGGATGAGAGAGCACAGGAGCTCTTCTTTTGACAGGAAATGTGTGATAATCCCATCCAGGGATCCCCCAGGGACCAAGGGAGGTAGGTTGCCAGGGCAAACTCACAAACAGACCCGTGGCATGCACCGCACATCACAGTGGCAATAAAAGTCATCTTTCGGTTCACTTGCTGGCCAAAGGAAAAGTCAACAGCAACCAAAAGTCTTCATTTTTCAGGTAAAACAAGTATGTCAAAAGTTTAATTCAGGCTTGAAACATGTGTTGTTCATTTCAAACCAACTTTGAGTTTCAGACAGAAAAGGTGTTTCAAAACAAAAATTGAAAACATTGAGACTTTTTCAAGAGTATATTTTCAACTTCAGCTAATTCTACTAATATGAAAAAACATTTACAGACTATCTAAAGGAACAGTTTTTAATCAAAATAAAGGTAGTAATGGGGAAAATGGTGTTCAGTTCTACTGGGCAATTAAAACAGGAACTGTTTTGCAGTAAGATTAATAGCTACAGTATCCCAGGCTACTGTAGTTTCTTTTATCAGAATACTAAGAGTTGAATACAATCAAGTACTGACAGTTTCCCCAGACACACATCTGCAGACACTATTCCCCAGTTCACAGTCCCAGCTATGCACAGCGCTGCTTGAAATACGGGATGGGTCTTCTGGGAGCAGCCTGCTCAGTTAGGCTGAAGACCAGTGCAGGAATACACTGAAGAGAAGAGGGCTGCTTTCAATTTACCACTGGAGAAACCGGACAGTAATGAGGAATCTAAGGGAGCAATAGCTCAGCTAGGGAAATCGACTCCTTAAGCTAGGACCAGTACCCTTCAGCAAAATAAACTCCGTGCTGAACACATCCCCACCATACAGCTCTCTCATGTCTGATACGACTTTTTCAGCTTAGGCACACAAGGAAAGAGACATGGAGAACACACCCCAGTACTGAAGACAGGGCTATTCAAATAACATGCATCACACTCCATTCAGGGTTCCAGACAGGGCTATTCAAATAATATGCATCACACTCCATTCAGCAGCCCTGCCTCGGCAAGGACATGCAGCAATGGGCTACAGACACCTCCTGAAAGAATGGCCAGAGTCACAAGATATCTTGCAGGAATGCACAAAACATCACATGTCTTGGACCTTGCCGAGGCTGTGGCTGAAGTAATGCACAGTGCAGATCCACAACAAAGCCTGTTGATCCTGAGCCCTAAAAAAGCTGAAGGGACAAAGGGAGCAGAACAGAGTAACACTGAGCATAACCAAAGTCAAGGTCTATCAGGTACACCTTATATTCAGTACCAATCTCAAAATGCCATCATGCCAGACCAAATCCCACCCAAACCTCAGAAAAATATCTTAACCTAAACCTGCACTCACAACATGTGATTTGCTGCCTTCCTCTTTCCTGACAACTTTTATGGATGAGGGTCTCAGAGTGGAGGAAGCAAGGAGAGCTACCGCCAGGTCATGTCATCTACTCAAGGTTATGCAGGGGGGAAAAAATGGTATTTACAAGTTCAAGACTCGTGACTCACATCCCTTGTTTTAACCACAGCACCACATATTTCCACACTTGAATGCTGACCAGACTAGAATGTGGCTCAAGAGAAAAAAAACCAGCAGTCGTTGGTTTGCAAAAGATTTTCCTCTTCCTTTAGTGTGTTCAGGGAAGAGGACGTTGCATTTGTCCATCTCCTAGGATGGGGAGGGCTTTGGAGCATAGCAACAAAAGCAACAAACATTTGCTGGGTGCAACAGCCTCAGCCTTGAGGTACTGGTGGCTTGCTGGGAGCAGCAAATTAGGCCACAAAGGACCATAACTGGTCTTGCTCAAACTGCAATTAAGTGTCATCACGCTTTCCTAGGTGAATTATTTGACTGTCTCTCAGGAGCAAGCTGGAATTATTGTGTGCACAGGGGAATAGCACAATGTTATTCACCTGACTAGGGTACAGAATAATGATGGAGACTCAGATTTCTGGTGGAAATGATTATTATTTTTCCTTGCCTCAGCCAAAAATGCAAGATCCTGGCCCACCACACAGACAGGCTGCCTCTTTGTGTAGAGTCTGTAAACAGATACAATTATCCCCAATACTTCTCTGGTTAAGTAGCCCTTAAATGGCTCTGCTGCTACCCACAGCAAATAGATGGTAAACCCATCTGAAGTTCTGAAGCTGAAGTTCTCAGCTTCCCCTGTGCTTATCTCACATGGATTTTCTTCTCCTGAGATGGGACTCACACAGTTCATTATCAGTGCTGGCAAGTTGATAAAGCACAGAAAACCTCTCCTCCCCCAAAAGCTCCTATGCTAAATTGAATGGCAGACTGCCTTGGGACATAACCACCTTACTCTGTCTAAGAATGAAGCTGCTAGAAAAGCAACTCAAGTACCAATGTCCTGACACGGAACTCTCTGTCTCATTTCAGGTATGCTAGAGACCCAACACTGTGCAAATGTATCCCTGCCATGCTTCCCCTATGCATCTTGACCAGGCTATCAAGTACCAGCTCTGCATCTTGAAGTCACTCTTTTCCATGAGCACCCCATTGCCACCCCTCTCGTAGGAACTCTATTATACGCCCTAGTGTCACCTCAGCAGTCAGTGGCCTGTCCCCCAGCAGTAGAAAAACCCCAAGTACAACTCCTCTCATTTTTCAAAGGTTTGCTCAGCTCAGAGTGCCTGGCCACCTGCATTGCAAGAAGGGAGATCACCTGCTGTGGGAAGCAATGTCCTCAAGCTCTTTAATTTTTCAGCAGCTTATGAAGGTGATTGGCTCCAGAAAGGTTAAGCAAAGGGAGAAAAGCCCCGGGACCAGGCAGTGGCCGCTGATGACTACAGTCTGAGGGAGCTCAGTGCTGCTTTTCCAGCACCCCCTGTAGCTCTGCCAATTGTTACACGGGCGATTACAACACATCTCCGAGAGCAAGAGGCAGGGAAGCCTATTAAAAGCCATTACTCGGTCTTGAAGAGAAGTAATTAGAATGAGCTCCAAATAGCACCAGTTCATGGGCAGCCACTGTGGCGTGACAGGCGGGTGCTGCCATCCCTGTGGGCTGCATTCAAGCTGCTGACCACCTGTAAGCAGCAGCTAGAGAGTAATTACTAGTCATTAATAATCCATAAGCTTGGTGTCCCATGATTCATCTAAGGAGTCCCAAGTGCCTGGCAGAACACTAAACCTCACGGCTGTAAGGAAGGCAAATACTGTGTTCTCATGATTATTTTGTTGTTAGGAAAACCAAGGCACATAGATGTCATGATCAGCATTACAAGGAATCCCTCAAAATTTGAGGGTAATCAGACCTTCTGAGCTTTAACAAACCTATCAGACTAAAAGTGATCACCCTGAAAGGGATGCACAGAATAAGGAACTCACACACTCCTCATTTCAAAGGCTGCTGTTTAAAATTCCAGCTGCTATGCCTCGTTCAAAGTCACACTGTAACTTAAGAGCGAGAACTTGAAAGGATCAAGAAGTTCTGACTTCTAAAGTGACCAGCAGCTCCTAGTTTGTGACATTGTTGGCTGTACAGCAGTCTTTTAATCTCAGTTTCATGTAACAGAAAAAGGTAAAAAGGCTTTCAGATTTTTGTACAACAGCCTGCCTCCAGTCCCCTTCCCCAGGAAAGGGCTTTACATGTACAAACTGCAAGGTACTACTACTAAGGCATTGCTTTTTTCTAAGTAAAGCCACATAGGTATACAAGGGGATGGTGACAGCGAAATCCAGTCTACGCTGTCCCTCTCTGTTGCAGCTACAAAATTTTCAGTGACAATAATGAGACCATGTTTTAAGTCTTTAAGGTAAATGATCAATTCTGCCTGAGGAGAAAAATGTTGGGTTTTTAGTCAAGGATTTTGGTAAACCAGTCCTGTAAGAATTTCCTGCATCAATCAGTACGTGCTGAGGAATGGAATTGCTGAAAGCAGCAACTTACAGACCATTTGAAAGCACCTCCCCCTCCTCTTTGTCTATACTGGGGCTTTCAATGTTGACCTGCGCCACTGGTAAGAGCCCACTTCTGAACTATGAGGCCAAGGGGAAGAGCTTGAAACTTACCTTTTGCAGAGACAACTGACAACCTGCCCTACCAGCTACTGTGGTTTGTTTGGATGAAGTATTTCAAGATGGCCAGATACTAGTATTTCCCAAACTCCAACCTTTACAGCAGCTGCTGCAAGCTCAGAAACAACCTCAGGAGGACACCAACATAGTGATGGGAAAGTCTTCAAGGAAATCTGAATACCTTGAGCAACACATAGCCCCATCAGGCAATATGGACACTGACATACACCCTGTGGCTGGATGAGCAGTGTCCCCACCTCAGAGCTGTGAATCCTTTTCTTGGGCCAAAAGAGTGACTGCTGGTCCTCTAAGACATAGATTTCTGAGGAAGAAAGGAAGAATAACAGCCTAGCTCTAAGGGGTCCATCACTGCAGCAGTAGCACAAACGCCTATGAATACAGGCATATACCTTTGTATATTCCAGCAAGGCAGAAGGCCCACCAATCCACCACAGAGCCACCAGGCCTTTTTCATCACTTCAGTCCTCTGCTGACGCTGTCTGAGAGCTCAGCAAAACTCCACACCACAAATAATAGCCTAGCTGCTAATGATGGGGTAGAGCTAAGTGTGTTTATCCCTTGTTGGCCCATCCTGGTGCAACAGAAATTCCTGCTAGAGGTGACCTGAGGAAGTCAAGTAAGTGGAATCCTGTGACCCTTTACTGAGGTACTTGCCAAACAAATAAATTTCAGTGGTGGTGCTATGATATGATCTTGAATGGAGACGGAGAGGAGGAGGTATCTGTAAGAGCCAAGGAAAACATTGTGGGCACACAGGAGAAGGAGCACCAGAGCTTGTGCTTGGCTAGTTTTCTTTAAATAGGCAGTTCCAAAAAGCTCCTGTGATTTTCACAAGGATGAATACAGTCCTATTCATAAAATCCTGCCTAATACTGATGAATCATCCATCCTGAGATCCTTTTCTTGATAAGTTCATGGAAGACATGAGCCAGGGCAGGGGAACTCTCAGAGCTTCAGCCAGCTCTGGAACAAGGCGATAGCCCAGAGCATGATGCCACCAGAAGCTCAGCAGTGTGAGAGGAACAGGGTAAGGAGGCTGGGGACCAACCCACTGCTCCTAAAAACAGGACTGCAGGGGGCCAGTCTGTCTCATCAAAGGGAGGGGCATGAAAACAAGAACTGAGAGAGAAAATGAGGAAGAAACCACAGAAGGAAATGGAAGGCCATGTCTAGGGCAGGAGTCCAAGCAGGGCACAGGTAAGGAAAAGAGCGGGATGGGGAATAGCAACAGGACCATGATGAAGGAAGAAAAACAGATGGATGGACAGCAGACCTGCTCACTCACAGGAAAGGACAACAGAAACCCCTTGCAGCCATCAGTCCCATACTGCTGCACACGTGCTTCAGCCTATATTCTACTGCAAGGTTCTCACACACACTCTGGAATGGGCCTCCCCACATGAAGACTCAAAAATACACAAAGAGTGCTTTTTTTAACTTCACTTCATGATGGGAATGGGTAAGAAGTCATGATTTAAAAATCTGGGATAGCAATACTGCCTTTGCTGTACGGTTTGCCGATCCAAAGAGGAGAGGCCTGTGCAGTGGGGGAAGATGTTAAACAGCTGTCAAAGCGCGTAATGGGCTTTTGCTTCTCTGTGACAAAGACAGATACATTGGTGAATATACACAACTAAACTATCACAAAGTTTTTCTACAAGTATTTTTCAGGTTTTTGAGGGAGAGAAAAGCTCCCAAATCACAGTATTCATTTTCAAACGATAAAAAAGTTACACTTTTCAAAAGAGCTTCTAAAGATTGTTTCAATGTAAAAAAATTGAAATATATGTATTTAGAAAATCCTTTTTCATCTTCTCTCTGTACTAAAAGCCTTGTAAAAAATATTTTTCTCCATGTCCTGTGGATGTTTTCTTCTTGATAATGAGTGTTTTCATTATGCAGAAAAAAATGGTTTTCATCCAATGGCTGCAAAAAGGAACATATGCCCAACTGAAGCAGTAAAAATGGAAAACAGAAACTTTTTTTTAGAATGGAGGTAAACTTGAAACAGAAATTTGGAAAATGTAACTTCAGTGAATCTTTTTCCAGGGGAAAACAACCTATATCTCTCATAATCCCTGAAAGTATAAAGGAAATAAGTTGTTTGATTCTGGGAACTTCAGATTTAAGAATTTTCCAAGTTATGAATCCAAATGTCACTCCCAAAACAGAGATAAATTATGTTCCTTTTGCTTTCTAAGCTGTAAGTTTTCCTGAACAATCAAGACAGCTAAGAAATTACTTTAAAATAAACAAGACCTCACTTAGACCTCACCAAGAACCCTTTCCCCTGCTCCCCCACCCCAATCCTTCAAAACCACACAAACCAAAGTCACTCCAAGATCACCACACAGTCCCTGGCCTCTGGATGGCACAGCCTGGAAGAACACCACACAGCAAGGCATGTCAGGCTGAACATTCACGTCTCCCCAAGCCCAGGCTAAATCCTCTGACAGCTGCCAGCACAGCTGGACAAGGAGTGACCTTGTCCTGTCTGGGCTGCGGCAAGCACAACTGTGGCCTTGCTCCTGGGGCTGCCAGAGCTCCAAGCTCTCTGTGCTGCTGGTCACTCCCAGCACTGACCTGATCTCCCGGTTCTTCGGCCACAAGACGAGTGTGCACACGTGTGTACGTTCACATTTACTTACATGCACATACAGGTGTATTCATACATGTCCCCCACCAAAAACCTGACTTACAAGGAGTCAATTACTCACTGAGGGACTGCTACTAGAGAAGTTACCCAAAGAATAAATAATAAACTTGCTCCCTTCTGTGCTACTTTTCTCCACGAAATATAGGCCTGTGATGTCTTTTTTTTTTTTTACAGCAGAAGGCTGTCTAGTTATTTTCTTGTTTCACTTTCAATATTCTTCAGCCTTAGTTAATTTTGCAGGCCAGGGAACAGAGATGATTCCATGATCCCACTGGATCTGGCTCAGTAGGATTCTTTCCACCCTATTTCCCAGATGTACATTTGATTTTTCTTATGTTATGCCCAATACAATAATCCTTCAGCTTGCTGTTTTACATTGCCTCTTTTCAGTCCCTTGTTCTCCCCACAGCAGAGCTGGAAGGCGAGGAACTGAGGCTCCCTGTTCTGAGCCAGCCCCCTGCATGTTTTTTGACCACGCTGGCTAACAGAGGCTCTGTTGTGCTCTGCACTGATAGAAATGACCCAACCAAGGGAGTGAAAGGCAGAGGATAGATTCATATTATACAATGTTAGTGCTATCAAAATACAGCTGGACCTAAAGAGCCTATTCAGAAGCTCTAGATCGTGCTTAAAAAGTAAAAAAGGTGTCTCAAGCACAGCTGCCTTAAAAATGCAGCTTAGTAAAACATTTAAGACCATTTTACAAAGTAGTCTAAGAAGCTGGGTTTGTTCTCTTAGTTTCCTTATGTGCCAAAAGAAAAATGGAAGAGACTAAACTTTAAATACTGATGCAGTACGTTTGGTTATTGACTAGACAAATGACACAACAATATTTTACCAAAAGCAACAGACATGCAACTTACTGCCCTAGCTGATGCAAACGACAGACTTTCAAAGTAGCTCCAATTAGGTGTGAAAGCTACCCAGGCAAACAAGCCTGGGCATCTGCACCAGTCCTATCCCAAAAAAGCACTTTATAGACCCTATTGCTCTAACTCTATAATCCCTTCACCTGAGAGCCAAGGTGATTAAATGTATGGACTCTGCCCACAGGTGAGAGAAAGATGCTGTTGTGTCTGCTTAGTCCCCAAGTTACGAAGAACCATTGCAGGAAGCAAAACCTTGATGGCGAAACAGCTCAAAGCAGCAGCACTCAATTCTCATGGAGTTGTTCCCTCAGAATAACAAAATAGAGACAACCATAACAGTGCCAGGCTCACATGGGGAAACTGAGAGCTGTGAACTAAGCTACTGCCAGTGGCCCAGGGACAGTACACAGACATCTTTGTAGCTCTAAAAAACACAAACTCCCTGCTTCCTCCCAGGAGAAATCTACTCTTGACCTACTTTTGGCCAATAGACTTCATCAAGGCAGGAGATACTCCCTGCCTATGTATAGGAGATGACTGAGAAATGTGTCTGCACAGAATTCAACACCAACTTGTTCTCAATTAACTTTGCTATAATTTGTGTTTTCATCATCTGTACCGTTCATGATTTCTCAATAATCACGGAACTCCATTATTAAATCCAAGAAACATTAAAAATTTTTAGCTTTCAGCTTTAGGGCAATGTGAGAAGAGACAAGCTTATTAAAAAAAAAGAGATGGGCTGATTGGGAGGGAAGAGCATTGCTGCTACTAACAGAGGAGTGCCCTGCCAACGTATTTGAGACACCTTACCTTATCCCCTGGCTGTGGTCTCATAAGAGACACTTGGTCATAGCCTCGTCGAACCAAAGCCCACAGTGCATCAAGTTTACCCTGCAGTTAGAAAAAAGAGACAAGATAGGACCAAGAAATGTGGTGAAAACAGCATGAGATTAAACTACAGGTGGGTTGGTACAGCTTTTCTGTATTAAGCTGTCTGCACACACACTGGTCCTGTACCCTTGCCCTCTGTACACTGTTTACCTGGACAACCAGAAGAACCTCAGTGGGGTAACAAATGCCCAACATGCAGTGAGCCAAATACCCAATATGCAGTGAGGATGAAAGCAGTTTAATGTGAGCAACTCCCTTAAGAGGCACAATTAGACAGGTGTCACTTTAAAGTGCTAATCTTACTTTAGGTGTTACAAAAGGCAGAACAAAAGTACAGTACAGATGGGAAGAGAACCGAAGCATGGATAAACAGCCACAAGAACACCTACCAAGGCAGGCTTTAAAAACTCACAGATGCTTTCCAGAAAAATTCAAGCACTATTTAATTGATCTGTGAGTAAGGAGGGGAGGGGGGAACTCATCCCACAAAGCACTGTTTTGGGACATGGCCACAGATTCCTGGGATGAGCATGGTATGCTGCAGCCTTGACCGTGGTAGCCCTCCAGCTTCCTTCTCTGCAAGCAGAGATAACAGCTCTTCCCTGCCTTTAGGGTTGTGTGAGGATACATACATTAAAAGACATTGAAACACCAGATATTATAATGACAGGGGAGAACTGGGGATGAAAATATGGAGAGACTGAGTGACTTGCCCAAAAATCAAACAATGCTGTCTTGTGGCTGAGCTAGGGGGAAACAGAGCTGGATCCCAACCCAAGCCCTTAGCCACGTTGCAATCAAAGCAAGGACAGTGCACTTTATCTGATCCTCATCTATACTGCCTTGGGATGGCACAAAACAGCATCTGCCCTCCCTAAGGTTCAAGTAATCTGCTGTTTCAACTCAGGAAAGAATACCTGAAAAGACAGCATGAGCTGAGGAAAGGAAGATCTCTGCTCATACTCTCTACTCTTCTCAAAAAAATACGGCAACACAGTGCCAAGTGAAATGCGTGTTCCAAAACCAGGCAAAGGTGAGCATTAAAGGCCACTTTTCTAAATAGGCTCTCTCAGCTCTGCTGAAAGAATGGCTGTGTTAAGGAAGTGATGTAATATCTTACATGACGTGAGAGACTTGGTAAAAGGGAGGGTCAGACACATTACCTTGATTGGAGTGTACCATTTTCGCTGGGAAGGTGGTTTTCTCACATGGGGCTTCTTCGGCTTGGGTTCCCATGGCTCATACTCCTGTTCTGGCAACTTAATAATAGCATTTTTGGGTTTTTCCAATTTTGCTCCTTCCTCTGTTGACCCCTTGTCTCCCCATCGCACCTGATGTCAGAAGAGCACACTGTAAGAAGACACTTCAGCAGTCCCTACCAGCAGATGGTTTCCACAGATATTAATCTAGTTCACATCAGATGACCAAGTGCTACCAGGAATGAAGTCAAATTTATGAAAGCACCAAACTCTCACCATAATCAGAAATACCCATTTAAGAATAAAAGAGTCTCACTCAAAAACTGCTGGAACTACTAGCCTTTGTATGTTCCAGTAATGTAAGGTGTGGGAATTCACAGCATCTGGGGCAGATGAGAATCATTAAGGTTGGTAGGACCTCTAAGATGATTGAGTTAACCCAGCACCACTAAACCGTATCTCAAGTGCCACATCCACAATACCTTTTCAACACTTCCAGGGATGGTGACTCCATCACTTCCCTGGACAGCCTGTTCCAACTCCTAATCACACTTTCAGTGAATAAATTTTTCCCAGTATCTTATATTCTAATATCTGATTTTGTTGTCTTAGGTCAAGCAGAAAAGTGACTCTGCATTCAAGAGCAATATAAGATCCATGGTGTCACAGTCAGCATACATTCTCAGCATCAAGGATAAAATTCTTCCAAGGAAAATGGTTAAGGCTATTAAGATGCAATAGTTCACCTGCAGTCTTGAAGAAACTTGTTGAGAAACCTTCCCTTCCACAGAAACCAGGCACTGCACAGACAGCACCCTCAAATATAAAACCAGTGTAGCTTTGCCTGAATTTTCTCTGACAAGAGAACTGGATGAAACTGCACCAATGGGTCTGATTCACTAAATTAAAACTTCTTTTGGTGCCTATCTTATTTCTTAACCTGCACATTTTCTCTGGCTCATAATGCTAGATTCATTTAATTATTCATGCAAATGATAGCAGCTTGGTGCCTGTTACTCAGACAGCAGGTGCAAATTAGGTGGACAAGCCCTGATTAAATCCCAGTCTCCAGTCCTCTTCAAAAATCACATAAAAACATAGCGGTACAATTTTTAATTAAATGTGCTAGGGTTTATAACACTAAAGAATAAGCCAAATACCTCCATCCTCTTAATCCCACCAACACCTCGACCTCCATAATAAGATGCATCCACGGTTGGCCACTTCTTCTTTGGCAATCCATCTTCATCATCTGAGTCCTGTGGGAAAGACAGGGAGATATTACTGCTGTTCTCACGTAAAAAGCATAAACTGTGGAAAACAGCTGAACATCCTATGGTCCAATCCTTGGATATCTGGCTTTGTGTGTTACGCTTATTTGCTGACAAAAAACAAAAAAGTCTCGTATCTCTGCAGCTGCAATTTTAACTAGTGAAGCCAGAGAGGATTGCCTGTTCCTCTCTCCAGGCTGCTTTTGTTCAGTCAAATATGCATTGAGCTCCAAAATCTCTAGTGATCTGTAAGGAAAGGCAAAGTGCAGATGAATTGTACACTATACTGGCTTGCCACTGTGCTATGCAGAAAATGCAGTGATGACTTAGCCCAAAGAAATAATTCATTAATTGCACTTCTAGAACTTAATGTCACCTAACAGAGGAAAAAAAGGGACCACTGTTGGGTTTTCTAACATGTGCATCAGACCCTTTTCTCACAGCAGCTCTAACCAGTTATTCTACACGATTCGATGCCTTGTGGAGTCTGGCTCAGGCTGTACAGCTTGGAATAGGATTCAGACAGGAACATCTCACAATTGTCAGGGAGATCAGAACTAATGCAATATAAAGATTGAAGATTATTTTTCTGGAACATGTGAGTGCCTGAATCAGGAATTAACTTCAGGTTCATTTTTCTGTTCTTGCTTAACTAAAAGCTGGCAAATGGTTCTGGTTCAACAAGCCTGGGAACACATCTCCAGCTCTATCATCTTGAGCCAAGAGAAGTAACTGGGATTTCTCAGACTCCGTATCATTACACTAAGTCAAGGCACTTGAAAGTCACAGCATGACACTCTCCAAGTACACACACAGCTGAGCAAAGGGCACAACAAGCCTCCTGCAGTATTTTCCTCATTCGTCAAATACCTGTACCTCATGCTGATATGCAGACGTGCATGCTGCTCTTGGACTGGCCATGCACAGTGCTCTCTGCTACTTCTCATCAGTCCAAGTATGTTTCTAGAAACACTACCTGAACTTACTTTTTAATTAAAAAAAACCCCCAAAAATCAAGTGAAATCCAAATACTATAGAGAGACATAAATTACTGTTACAGTACTAGATGGCATTTTTGCAAAATTGCCCTACATGTTCCTATTGGAATGGAAGAGGAATTAAGAGCCCAAAACACAGTAACAGCTTTTTAAAACCATGCTTTAATTTTTGTTTGTTTGTATTTACCTCTTAGGTTATGCCTTAGAGAAAGGTATTTCCATCAGTTATTCAGTGACATGTGGTCTCTCAGCTATGGTTCAATGGGTCAGCTCCTCCAACAAATTCTTTAGTATGGCCAGGCAAGACTATAGATGGCATTTGCATTAACTAGTACGGGGAGTTTGAGTTTGGGTTTTTTATTGTTAGGGTTTGGCTTTTTGGTGTTTGTTTTACCTTTTTTTGTTTCTGTTATTTTGTTTTTATCCTAAATTGGGGAAATCAACATACAATGAAGGTATTGTGGTTTGGTGTTGGGTTTGGTGCTGTTTCAGTTAGCTTTTTTTTGAGTACAACAAATACACAAATTTTATCGCATTTCATGCCACATCTAAACCAGTACTCAGTGAACTACATCAGCAGTTTTAATTCATTTATATTTGATTTCATTGTGAACCTGAGTATTATATAAGATACTCTGCCTCTTCAATGCAATGTGACACAGATTTCAAGTGTTCATGTCTAACAGCTCTTAATGCTGGCAAGCCGGACTTCAGCAGTAACAGCTGATACTTTTCCACTTGGTAAAGGATTTATACCAAATACCCCCTACACTGAACACACAGCAAAAGCAACATTAACAGCTACCACATGGAAATCTAATGCTCGTGCTTTAGAACAAATTTTACACAGTTATATTCAGTTTAATAGTAGCAATATCACACTGTATCAGGTAAAGGGCAGGTCACCATACCTCGGGAGCCAAGAGCTAAATGTAACGAAATCCATTACACAGGTACAATTACCACAATGCACGATTATGACAATCCATACTGGATAAAGACAATGCCAAGAAAAGGGATGGATAACATCTGTATTCTGTGTTACTCCTGGAGGCTTACATCAGTTCATTCTCTTTGATTGCACTTAAAATTGCAAAGCATCTGCAACTTCTGCAGGGGTGTGATGCTCTCTGAAACCTCCTTCCAATGCAGCATGGCTGCAGCTGCAGGCTTTGTGATATCACTAATCACACTAACCCCAGCATGAATTCTGCTGTGCATACTGAAGTTAAATTGTCACAGTGCTGCTGCTCAGGACAAGTAACAGGATCACATACACACTAATGGTGGCCTCTAGCAACCTCAAAACAGCAGCTGTGGTTGCCTCCTTACATTCATGCCAAGTTACAGCAGGTTAGCAGTAAACAATAAGCTTCTCTTGTGGGTTAGGCAAGTATTTTTCCATCATTTAACTGTCTATGCCTAGGAGAGAAATAAAGGCAGGCATAAGTTTTCTCTGGAGGTGCTTTTATTTACTACTATTATTTTCAAGAAATTAG
The DNA here is from genome assembly GCA_013400235.1 of Oriolus oriolus. Classification (NCBI taxonomy): domain Eukaryota; kingdom Metazoa; phylum Chordata; class Aves; order Passeriformes; family Corvidae; genus Oriolus; species Oriolus oriolus. Next base: position 106,406 of record VXBT01003830.1, read on the forward strand.
TACGGTGAAACTAAGCTGAGGTCAGGGTCAGTGAGTTACTGCCCCTGAAAGAGCTAAATACAACCCTGCCTAAAACAGCTCAAAACCTAAATGGAGAAAGGCTGAATGTCCTTCCAAAGGTCACTCTGCAGAAGAGCCACAGCCACGGCAGGCTTTTGTCTCCTCTCCTGTAGCAAAGCCACAAGAATGTGGCCTTTGCTGTCCTTTTTTCCAGCTGCCAGACTGTTCCTTACTGCCAATCTGGGCTAAACTCCTGCTGAGAACAATGGCAGCTTCACTGGAGGAGGGACAGCTGTCAGCACAGCTTGAGAAGCAAAGATCTGCTTACACACCTGTTTGATGCACAGCAGAAGGAACAGAATACCATAGGAACTGTTGGTCTGTGGATTTTTGAGTTACGCAACTGTTTTCACCCTGGATGAAAGCAATTTTGCTATATGCATACAAAGAGGCCAGAAGGCAGAAATAACTGTCCTGACCCAGAGGACTTCCTCTCACAGCCTTCAAGGTGTCATTAAGACACCTACAGGGCTGACATTCCTGGGCAGCACAGTGCACTACAGCGGCCGCAGACAGTGCCACAGCCCAAAAATAACACACTTACAGGCTCTGGAGGTGGTGGTGGAGGCGGCTCCTTGATCACCTGGAATAAACAAACAGTGGAGAAATCTGAGACAATGGTAGGGTTCATCCATCTCAATACTATGTCCTCTCTGCTTTCTTGCCCATACCACAAATGAGTCACCTTGCCTCATTCCCCCACATTCAATCCTCTCATCAGCCCCACTGCTTTTCAGCAGGCATAAAACAAATCCAGATGAGATGCTAAATCCATTGCATCGAACTGTTTGATTAGTCAAGAGTGCTCTAGAGTAAGTAACCCTGGTAAGTTCTGCCTGAAAAATACCATATAACTACCAAGTTAGTGCAAAGATATTTGCTCAGAATCTGCAGCTCCTCTGAATAAATTAAAGCAATCCCAACCAACAAAATGCAAAAAACCCCCTAACTCTTGTCTTTAAAGAGGACTGCACACATTAGTAAATCAATTCCATTACACTTTTATGCAGCAGGTTTCAAAGCTGGTCTAAAGGAGGTCTTGATACCTACAGAAAATTGAGTCACATCCATGAGCTTACTTAAAATTCTCATTCAATGTAAAAATCACATAGGGCTTTACAAATGTGGCAGCATTTTTCTTCGGCAAGGTTAACCACCCACTCCAACACATTAACTCTGTGCTTTGGCAGAGAATAGCTGAAAGCAAGTCAAAAGAATGAAAAAACTGTACTTACCACTGTGCAGCAAAGGGGCCAAAACCACCACAGAAGAGCCAGAGCCAGCAGCAGAAAGAGAATCAGAAGAGCAATGAAAAGGATGGTCCCAGTCAGCTGCAAGCAAGATGATTATTTCTCATTTACCTTTGTATGTCTCAAAGAAGGCAGGAGTCTTACACACTTAGAGTCAGCTTTCCCTCACTGAGAGGTCTCAGGCAGATTGTGCAGTCAATCACTGTTATCATTAGGATCACATCAGTATCTGAAGTCACAAAACCAGCGAAGCATCTCCTCTTTGCAGTGTGTATAATTTATGTATGAATTTATGGTACGTTTATAGCCCACTAGATTCAAGAAGGTTAAACTTGTACACAATACTGTCTGAATGGCACTGCAAACTACTTGACCACAGACTCTCAGGTGTGCAGAGCAACCTTTCATTCCTAGAGGTGCAGAATATGCAAGTGCTGATACTCAAAGAATGGGAATATTGGAGCTCAGACATTATGGGTAACTGTTCAGATGTCAGTATCACAGAACAGAGCACAACTTGCTCAGTGCATCAGCTCCCAAGCCTGCCTGTGCTGCCTCTTGACTCAAACTGCTAACACAACCTTTGCCTGAGTGATTGTGCAAACCAGTCAATAACACTGTTTGTTCTTGGTATGCTTCTTAGGGCTGTTTTGACTATTTTTCAATAAGATACTGCAATCATTATCGTAAACATTTCTGATTCTTCTATCCACTGACCTCTCTGCAGAGAACAGTGAGACTCTGGGGATGCAGAGCTAACAGTCTTCAAAATCAAAGTTAAATTTTCTTTAAAATTACTAGGAAAAAAATATCAAGTGTTAACACATGAAATTAGCTTTTCAGAGCAACTAGGCAATCAAAGAGAATCACAGCTCTGATTTTTCTGTGTAAATCTTGATGGATCCTTTGCACTTGGAACATTTCATGTTAGTGCATTCAGAAGAGATTAATTCTCTATTGCTTTGATGACTACAGGAATCAGACTTTCATATGCTGCTTGCTTCCTGCAAAATGTACAGAGCATGTGGCTTTTGGAAAGTAAACATTTGTTTCACATGGGCAGTGGCATGCTGAGACATGCCCTATCCTTGGACTGTACTGGGATCTGGAATGATATTAACATTAGCTCTGGTGTTCCAGCTTTTTTTTTTTTTTAATATATATATATACTGGGAAAAGAAACCTCTTCAGTGGTAGATTTTCAAAATTTGAAAACAGGTTCAAATCACCAGCAACAGGGGTATCAGGGAACAGGCAAAACTTAGCAGCAAACTAGAGGAAAGCCTGGGGCTAGGAAGATGTGAGAAGAGCTTGAAGAAAGGCCTGTCAGTCAGGTTGAGGAAAGAGCTGGCTAGAGAGGAAGCTGTAAGAAATTTCTGAAGGATAGGTGGGAGGATAAAGGGAAAGAAACCAAATTCTAAAAGTGATTCCTATATGATAAAGTCCGTGAGATTCACCTTATTAAATCCGGAACTACTTGCTGAATTTCCATGACAGCAGAAACTGATGCTTGGCCCCTTCTCACAACGGGGATTCCCTTCACTGTTCTAAGTGCATCTGTTTTCCCCTCAGACAATGAAAAGGCTGAGGGTGGAAAGTACCAGCTAGTAAGAGCTTTGCAAAGTCTGAGTGAGATCCCAAATGACTGACTTGGGTGGTACCTAGTTCTCTCTCAGGCCAGTTCCTAGAGCTCTCAGGACTGATATGTTCAGTAGGGGACTAAAACACAGCTCCTATTCCATGCTTTTAGGCAGGTATCCCAGTATCCCACACCTGTGTCACAGCATCATCATCCCTACACTGCTCTGTGGCTTTCTGTCATACATGCAACAAACTGACCTGTTTCAGGATATGCTATTTAGTTTCATTTGGCCAAGGAGCAGCTGGATTGCTCCAGCATGTACCAGACTCCCTGCTCAAACAAGTCCTGTTAGAGGACACAGTATCCAGCTGCAGTTCAGTGCTAAGCCCCCCTCTCTGGCCCTCCCATGGCCCCATGTACAACTAACGCATCTGGAAAGCAGATACTTGAAGAGAAATGAATTCTCTGTGAAGTCACTTTGCTGAGAAAAGAGTGAGTAAAAACCAAGCATAACTTTAGCAAGTATTGCCGCACTCCTTAAAAACAAATCCATGCACAGTGGCCATGCAGTACCACTGCTACTATTACTCCAAACACACATTACCTCCTTGTTCTGTAGCCTTTGTTCCCAGGCACCACTTTTCCCGTGCTGACTGCACATACAAATTGCTGAGATATTTGCCAGCCTTAGCTCAGGAGCTGCTGGCAGCAAGAAGCTAAAGAGTCTTCTTTTAATGATTTTAATGATACAAAGCACCATAGTGAATCTGGACTTTGAAAAGAAAATAGCAGACTTCATGCAGCTGAACAGAAATAAGCACAGGGATCACACAGAGGCTTTTGGATTACAGTGAAGATACTTACTGTATAGAAAGGACAGAAGGACCAGCTGGGGAGGAGAGCTGAGCAGGCCAGCTGACTGCCACCCACAGAAAAGGAAACAGGAGAGGAAAGAAAATGGAAGGAAGTCTCTAAAAAGAGAAGAGTGAAATGCATGAAATTAAGACAAAGTTGGAAACTGAACTGCCAACCTCCTTGCTTATGGGACACAACAGGAGTGAGACAGTGTTTCTGTATCAACTGCAAATCAGGCTTCCTGCCTCCTTCACATTCAATCTGCAAGAGGCTGGTCAAAAACTGTCAGATTGACATGACTGGAGATTGGATTCCTCTTTTTATCCTAAGGCTACCAAAAGCAAAAGCTTCCTTCATCCATGCTCTGGCCTTTAGGAACCCCAGTTAGGGCTGAGACTTCAGTCTTCATCAGAAATAGATTACATATGGGTAACAAAATGCACCAGTTAACACTTGTGTTTCACTGCAGACTTGAAAGGTTTTATTGTACCTGAGGTAAAAGAGTGGAAAAAAATGTGAAAATATCAGTCCTCAGTATGGGAAATTTGGAAGAAAGGTTTGGCAAAATAGAAATAATCCAGTAAAGAAGTAAACACATCTCTGCTAAATTGAGTCCCTGCAACCCGGACTGTTCCAGCATTCTGGTGTGATATTTCCCACCTTCACTGCTGAAAACCTCAGAAAATTAGATTTACAAGTTCCAGTCGCCTCTATCTGCATTCCTGCCCTTCTGTTCTCCAGCTGTCAAAATGGCCAACAATGATTACAAACCAATATGACAGCATTTGGCATAGGCTATAAAAGTCCTTTTGACACTAATAACAATAAAGCTCAAGTTTGATACAAAATGCTATCAGGTACTTCAGCCAACTTGGTTTAGACCACAAGCACAAGGTCACATATTTAATTACTGTACTTGCTTGCACCAGCTATGGGCACTGCTTATTTTTGCACCAAGGCAAGGAAGACATCTCTTTATCTATTAGTCAGTTTCTCAATTTTGCTTATTTGATTCTAAAAATCAGATTTTGATAAAGGATCACTTCTAGCTGTTTATCCCTGACAGTCCACCTGGTCTTTTTGACCATGTGATGCAGAACAGGTATTACTGTCCTTTCCCTTTGTGGTCTTTCCAGATACAAGTCCTAACAGTTGTATCTTTTACCCCAGACCACATCAGAGATCCCAAGGCTCAACACAGTGTTGCTCCCTGATGCTCCTTCCATCATTTTCTCAGATGTCCTTTTGTTAAGATCCTAGTTTTGAGGATCTCTCTCCTGGGGTAGGAATGGGCAGGGTGCCTTTTATTATAATTTTTTACCCAGAAAAATCGATCATGATCTATCCATCATCATTAACAATTTTATCTTAAGCTGCCCTGGTTATTTTCCCAAGAGCTGCTGGGATCCAGTCAGCAGCAGTGACGGAGCAGGTGCAGAGAGCTCACGCTCATTCAAGGAGGCTTTGCCTAAAGAACAACCATTTCCTTCTAGGGTCTCATGGTTCCTCTGTCAAGTCCCATTGGAATTACTTACACAGTGTGTGCTGGTGATGCTGACAGAGCTGGAGATGAACGTTAGCCCGTTGTTCATGCTGACTTGTAGGAAAACCACCCTAGAGCACAAAACAGATACATTTATTTTTAGTGTCATCTTTACACCCATTGTTACCTTTACTCTGTTTTAGCCACTGGTTTATAAGCATGCATGGACAGCATGTCCTGTTGAGTCAGGGCATTTTCTTGGCCTCAGGCACTTACCTGCATTGGACTCCCTGCTTGCCCAGGAGCCACCCTTTTCATGTTACCTTAATTGAGCTGGGACATATGCTCTTTATTAAAAAACCCCCATCCCACCTGGGGCAAAGGGCACTAGGACAGTGACTCATAACAGAATGCCTCAGACAATGGCAATACTACTGTAGGTAGCACAAGAAACTTTAAGACTTTTTTATTTATTTAGAGAAACCCTTCTGTCAATGAGTCGGAATGTGTTCTTTTGTACCAAGCAAATCCAGAACACCTGCACTGAGACCAATAAGGTTAAAAACACTAAAATGCCAGTGAAATTCAAGAAGAATCTTCCCTAGCCATTCTCCAATATCAGAGAAAGAGTCCAAGGGAGAAAAAAAATTAAAGTAATAATAAAAAAATGACAAACCCCCACCAAATTAATTTCCTTCACCCACAAATATAAAAGGGGAGGGAGGCATTCACCCTTAGCCCCAGTACAGTACTTAAGCACCCACAAGATTCCCTAGGGAAAAGGTAGGGCATTGTGCCATGCCTCCCAGAAGTCTACAGGATTAAAAAGGCTGAAAAATATCAACACTAGACACAGCAGAGCTAAGTACAGGAAGCAACTTACACAATAGCAGCAAAGGAATTCAAATCAAGCATCTCCTTGCCATCAAAACTAAAAGTTTGTCTTGAATTTAATTACCTTTTGGTCTGAAAAAACAGGATATAGGAAGAGAGGAGGAATCACCATTCTGTGATTCTATGATATGGGGCCACGGTCCAAGAAGACCTTTGGTTAAACTGTCCTGAAGACCCAACATTAAATAGAGCTATGCTGGCTCCGACTAGGAAATGATTTGGCACAAAGGAGATGGCTGCAACATGACACACACACACGAATTTATTAGCTTGGCACTTTGGGCAAAATCCTGAGCCTTTGGCTCAGTAATGACATCCTCACCCAGAAGTCCACTCTTCTTGACACATGCTGGAAAGCAATACTCACTGTCCAGCATCTTCTATCACTGGGGCAGGGCAGAGTAAGTAAGTATCATGAACAAAAGTCGGCTTTTCATCTGAAAAGAAATTAATATAACTATCACGGAGGAAAAAAATAAATTGTTCCAAGCAGGCCACCCCACTGAGAAGCGCTGACACCAGTGACAGCCACAGATGAACTCAGTATATTGGCAAGTACCAATACTCCCCAATAGTGCTGATTACAAATCCAAGTACAGAATAACTGTTCATGTTGATGCCAACTTGATGCTATCAGGCTAGAGATATCACAGCTAAGAATTGGAAGTTTATCTCCGTTCCTGACAGCAGTGATCAGCATTTGTAATTCAGCTTTGAGCACTATTCATCACATCTATGTTAAAATTACATGCAACCTCTACTCACACTGAACACTCAGACCCTTCAAGTTACTCAAGGGCTCAAAAGTTTAGGGTTCAATTTTTGTCTACCTACATCCAAACACACACAGAAGAGAATCCAAGGCTGCACTGTCTGAGCCCAGGAGAAAGGAAGGAGAGAGATGGGGTGGAGCTGAAATGGGAAAATACTGGGGAGAAAAAACCCAAACCCAAATGATGGTTGGTCATTTACAGGAAACAGGCAGAGATGGGCCATGACTGATGTTACCATGAGGACCTGCTCTGCACTTGCTGCTTCTCCTGGACCCAACCTCCCCCCTGTGGCAGCATCATCTGTAAACAGCCCACATTTATAAGGGTTTGGTGCAGGCAAAGTCAAACACAAGGGCACACATGTCTTCCCACCTCCTTGCACTCCACTGCTCCAGGAATCAGCAGTGTTAATCCTGTTGCTTTCAGAAGTCACATCCAGAAAGCCAAGTCCTGTGAGTACAGACAGGAGGCCCAGCAGGAATCCTGCACTGCCACTCCACCAAAAGTGTGTAAGCTGAAGCACAAGAGCATACACATCACTCCAGTGACTATAGCTTAGCTCTGAATGGCCAGCAAAGCAACCGTGGTGCCAGCCTGGAGAAAGACTGGCCTACAAGAGTCAAACCCAAGGGAATAATGGGCTGAAAAAAGCTGCCATCTTATTTATACTTTAGAGGCTTGTTTACTCTTTTTATCTAGGAAAAAAATTAAGCAGCAACAACAAATGTAAGAGCTGTTCCTTCATGCTTCACCCACTTCAAGCACACCTGAAGACAGAACTCATTTCCCTGCCTTGGCAGAGATGAGGGCATGAAAATCAGTGATATGTTTTAGGGCCAGCCTGAGGGGAAAAAAAGCCAGCATAGATCAGCATCTCATGACAACATCTGCTGCAAACCTAACCCAAGGGAAACACAGAATGGAGTTGGAATGGAATCAGAGTAGTTTCCCTCCTGTGTATTTCCAGGCCCAGGTCAGCACTCACTGTGTGAAGTCCAGTCAAGGTGCTAATGATTTGGGACAAGGAAGAAAAAGCAAAAAGTCTGTCTAGCTGATAAACCACAAAAAACAAATCTTCATTAAAGCATATCTGTAAGTGGAATAAATGCGAGACCACCAGAGCTGATTGACTGCAGTGTCGACACAGACAACCGGCATGGGAAATGAAGGAGCAATTCATGTGCTCCCTGTTGTAAGTGAATTCATTGCTAGGAAAGGCACCAGTCTGGCCACGACAGGATATGAAAGCCTCTACTGTGCTCAGGCCACAAGGGTAGCATATATGAAAAAGGAGCAGAGCTCCCCTCCTCACACCATGCTTCACTCTGCCAGACACACACGGCTTCTCAGGAATGAGAAACGACTGCTGAGAAACTGGACACTCCACCTTTTTGGCCATTTAGTCCTTTGCCTGGCTGCTGAGACAGCAAAAAGACCCTGATCAGCACAGCAATGACAGGGAGTTTCCATGTTACAGGGACCAGCAACTGGTGTCAGAGAGGAACAGAGCGTGCCTGGGAGGCCTGGCTTTATGGCAATCATCTTCTAAATTGGTGAATAAAAACTCTGAAAACACCATCAAGGGATCAAGATAGCACTATTTCTTTTTACTGGTGAGAAACAAGGGAATAGGAAGCAATTTTAAGTCTTCATCTTAAAACCTGATTCCCTGTCCTCTCTTGCTGTATGCAGGACTCACATGCATCACTGCAGTGGTGCTAAGGTCACTGTGCAGCGGCACGCCCCGTGCAAGCGCTCACAACACAACGCCCACAGGTCACTGCACTGAATAAGGATGAATTTCAAGTTTCTTTTGAGTGCCCATCTCTACCCCAGCTCCCTCTCACATAAGCTGCAAGGACTCCCCTTAACATGGATGAGAGTCGGCCTGTGTCCTGCGAGGTGACACAGCCACAGGATCCACCAGCATGCAAACTTACTGATAGTGAGGCTGTCATTGAGCTTGAAGCTGCAGAGCACCTGGTCGATATTTCTTGCATGATAAAAGCCGTTGCCTCTTACCACAACTTGAAAGGATTCTGTAAGCGAAAAAACACAGAAGATTTATGAGAAGTAACTCAAATACAGCATTTCTGTTCAGAGTGACCTGAATTAAAACGTGACAGTTGCTGTTCTCTGCCCTATGCCTGAAATAAAACATTGGCACTGACATTCTCTCTGTTCAGCAGCAATGTCCAAGAGTGGCATTAGTGCTTCAGAGTCTTCTCTTTGCCTCAAATCAGCTCCCACAAGTGTAACACAGAACTGCAATGCCTTAAAGGTGCCACAGAAAAACTAAGTCTGACTTGACTGATGTTATCTTGTGGTTCCTCCATGGCTTTTGGGGCAGACGCCTTCGCTAACAAGTACCAGTCCTTCCCCCTAATCTTCATGGCAGATGGCACTAGGCTTTCAGCAGCAGCTCTGTTCAGGCAGATGCTGACAGACAGAACTCCCCTCCTAAACCTCCCGCGACTCAGAAAGTTTTGCATCTGGTACAAACCCTGGGAAAAAACAGTGCTCCTGCCCATGCACAGCCCCACTAAAATCTGCTCTGCATGGGAATATCCAAGGACTGAGGCACTGCCGTTTTCTTTGTGCTCTTCCCCCACATCCCTGCCCCAGCAGCTGAAACCACTAGTGGCACAAGGAGAGACCTGCCACAACTTCTGTTGCTTTAGTCCTGACAGGGAAGGCACCTGTGATTTTTGACATTATTGTGATAAGCAACTATGATTTTTTCATTCAAGCAGGAGAAGCATCATCTGGTTTGGGTTTTTCGGCAAACATTCCAATAGCCTTTTTACTGACAGAGCAGTTTTGCATTTGAGTAAATCCAAATCTCTGTCAGAAGTGAGACCCCAACCGCACATGCCCTCGACTACTGATCACGTTGCAGTGCACTGAGCTTACTCACAAACCCACAAAGTAACTCTCTTTATTGCCAGAGAGATCAGTAACGCCTGGCTGAGCATCTGCTAGAAGTAGAAACATGCAGGGGAAGGGAAGGGATAGAAACAGGTTGGTAGGATTGCTGAGTTTATGTGCATGATGAAAGCACCTGGTGTCACTATACCCAGCACAGTTAGAGACAGGAAAGGTAACTGGATGAAGAAAAGTAGAAAGAAATCTGGTTTTGTTTTCTCCCCAGCAAGCTTTTAAAGTTATTCTTTAGTAACCTACATAGTTAGCACTTCTCCTCAGAGCTCTAACAACACAACAGTTTGCTATTCTTCCCTCCCTTTCACTGTGCACAGCTGAAGCCCAGCACAGAGCCATAGTCTCCTTTCTGCTAGGGTGAGCCTGAATTGCCAAACTAGGCACAAGAGGCACCAGGAAGCGAAGTGGCAAGGGAAACTTCCCTCTAGGACACAAAAAGCCATTGTGGCTGCTACACTGACCACAGAAGTAACATCTTTAATGCAAGCAGGTGGAGACACATGCTACAAATTCATTCTGTCCCCAGCACACTTTTGAAACTCCCTTTGACACAGCACACAAGCTGACAGCTGAGATCCCTGGCACACAGCAAGGGAAGGCAGAGAAGTTGCACTTTCATGCATGAATCTCCCACTTTAACCAAATCCTCCAGAGGGCTCTCACACCAGCTCTGAGCAGCATCTGAGACCAGCCCAATACATGGGGTATAACAGCACAACACAGGACCAATTAATCTTCAAGCTTCACATAGAAAAATATGAATAAATTATATAGCACTCCACTAGTAGCAAGTAAAACAACAAACAAGTCTACATGCATCATCATTTATACTTTGATGAACATGCTAAAAAAGAGAGCAAAACAATGTTGGTAAGATTGAAGAGCAGTACACAATTTTTAGTGATGTAAGATTTGGCTTTTAGTAACATTCCATACAAGGCACTGCCATGTTATCTGTATGCTATGGAGGAAGGAATTGTTATTGGATAATGCTACGTGAGGCCCAAAGGTGGCTGAAATACATTCAGCCTCATTTGCCTGCCCTTCATTATCAAGCTATTGCAAGGCAAGCTAGCACAAGGACGTGGGGTGCTTTAACTTTTCTGTACAAGCAGCTTTTTGCCAAAAACACACACTCACTGCCATTCTCACTGCACTGAGGCCTAATGCAACTCCAGGTGATTTGGACGAGGGCACTGGCAAATTATGATAAAGCACTGGAAATCCACACTCTGGTTTTCATCATGGTAACTTGCTCTAGAGCAGGGCTCTGAACTGACAAAAGCCACAAGGTACATGGGAATCAAGGAGATAGTTTGGGAGGAGAAAAATAAAGTATCTACTGAAGTGAATTTTGAAATGAAACACGTGCTAAGGCACCTTGCTAAAGAAAGATGATAAAATTTGAGTTCTCAATGAGCACACCAAGAACGAAATACACAAATCCAGCATCAGAATTTGGCCTCTTTTTAATGGGAAGGGTTATACATCCTGGTTCTCACTGGGGGTGGCGGGCGTTTCTGTAAACAAACGAAAATGGACTGTAGGGCAGATGCATCTGCTTCTTACTTCAATAAGAATCTTGCCTTACTCTTAGTCAGATTCATGCCTTGAGCTATTCCACATCTAACCCAGCTGATATACTGAGAATTATTCTTGATGAGCATCCCTTTTGTTGCCAGCAGAGCTGAGAGTCATGGCCAGCCCCGAAGGCAAATGGGCCTCTGCCTGGCCACCAGAACTACCTGCCTGGGACCGCACACTCCTGACTTGCTTGTAGCCAGCCCACTTCACAATGGCTTGAACACCCACACAAGATGATAATATTTCTCCCTATCTCAATTTTATAATTTAAAAGAAGCTTGCTAAAACAAAATTGCTCTTAAATTTTTCTTTCCCTTCTCATGAACTAATGGCCTTAAAAGGGAGCAATCACAAAAGCTTAACTGGTAGCTGTTTCAGTGGCTTTAAAAAGATGCAGCAAGTAAGAAACTTTCAACACAAGACATTGAAGGTAAAAGCTACATCTACAAGTTTAGTCTTGTCAGGACAGTTTACCTCTCCTGCCGTTCTTTTCACTGTGACTGCCACTCTGCACAGTCAGTTGTGAACAAGTGATTGGATAGTAACCTGTCCACCAAGACAAGCTGACAATATACCTGACTTGCAGGGCAATGCAAACAGCTGGTGCTGGGTTTGTTGCTGCTGTTCAGAAGCCTGTCCCCTCGGTTGCTGTGGAGCATTAGCGTGTTCTGGGTGATGGTCTGCTGAAATGGCTAATTCCATTTAATTTTGCGCCCTGGCTCTGGCTGCGTCCTTTTCTGCCTTAGTTACTGTCAGATCATGGATTGCAGCTTTTGACAAGACAGCGAAGGGAAAAAGGTCAGCACTGGAATAACCGGGCGGCGCTGGCAGCGAGATGGTAGGTTGAAGCTGGTGTGCACTGGCTGCGCTGTCGGCTCCGCTTCTCTGGCTCTGATGAGAAGCTGACTGCTTGCATCCACACCTGGTAGTTGATGTGGCCAGTAGGATGCCACATCCAGCAAAACCTTTCAATCACATCTGCGTACCATAAGCATAATCAAAGCAATGATGCTGTCAAACGGGATATGAGGCACCTCTGATGCTGCACTGATAGCCTGTTTACAGGCTGCATGTCTTGGTCACTTTAAATCAGACAGAACAGGAAGGACCCAACTACACTGCTCCACATTGGGGACAACGAATTTGCAGGGTCAAAAAGCATTAAACATCAGATAGCTGTCACAATATGACGAGATCAATTTGTAACTGGACTTGCCAGATAGCTTCGTCACAGAAGGCCAGAGTCCCAACTGGAATTGTCAACACACAGACACTGTTCCATTAGCATTTTACTAAACCTCTGGCAAGTCAAAAACGAAGCCAAGACCATCAGCAATCACCAATTCAGTAGTAACTATGAGAACACTTACAAGGAGCGGCTCAGCCCCTGCCTTAAGCCCTGATCATTACTTGTTTCCACTGAGCCACACAAACCCCTCATGATCTCAAACCAAATTGCAAAAATTATCAGTAATGCTAAATAAAGGCTAAACCAATTAGCACCTCACTCAGATAAGTTTCATACAAAAAGCGTGGACAGACACACATTTTGAGGCTGTAAACAGATAAATATCTTTGCTGGAGAATGTGATAATATCTTGCACTCTTTCCAAAGGTCCATTCTTTTTCAATCATCATTTTGAAATGCAAATTTCTATTATGTATTTTAAAAACCAGCCAAGCAAACAAACATTCCTAAAAGGGTGAATTTCTAGAAGATGTTACATTCTAATTTTCAGCCAGTGGGTACATCCACCATGCAAATGTATATATATATTTTTTGATGTAGGTTTCAGTGGCTATATGTCTTAACAGAGTAATACATTATCAGCAAACTGTATCAGTAATTACCTATATTTAAAATGCATAAAGATTCTGACATTAATGCAAAAAATAGTGAAGCCTATGGAGTAAAGTCCAAATGAAGCACATTAAAAAAATAAACCACATTACACACAGAGTAGCACTGTAACTGTCCAGTGAACTGAACTGAAGACCTGGATTCACACTACCATGAGAAAAGTTGTTTAATCCCAGGAGATTCCTTCCAGGAGACAGTGGTGCACACCGAACCTCCAGTTCATCTGCATGCTATGTTGAAGTAAGTGGGATAATAAATCAAAGCACAAATGTAAATATTTGTAGCCTCATGCTGTAAAACCTCTTGCAGGAGGTAATTTCAGCTGTGGCTTGCAGGATAACAATAAATGGTATTACAGGCCTGATTCTTAGTGATGAAGATTTTAATACTCTAAATACAACAGTATACAAAGGGCGTACACCATGTGGAGCTGCAGCTCTGGCTTCCTCCCATTTCCAGGCTCTCTGCTGCTACAAACAAACCTTCAAGCACGTGGAGATTGGGCAGCAAAGCTTCACCATGTGCCAGCCCTTGCCTGGTTGGCAGGGACAGAGCAAACCTCAGAATCTGAGTGAAAGAAGCACCGGTACCTTGCTGAATCAGCAGCAACACACAGAAACTGATTCTGCCCAACTTATACTGGTCTTGTTTGAAAGCCACAAAGACAATGAAAAACTTCTACAAATCCAAATAAGGCAACAATATTGTTTGGGTTTGGTTTTTTTTTTTTTTTTTGAAGCAAACTGTTTTTAAAGTGTACTTGTGTAATTTTAATCACATTTGTCATAAAGTTGTTACCTGGCAAGCTAAGCAAAAAATGAAGTGGTTTGATCTCCTTATCCTTTGGAGAAGAAAAGAGATTTCACTCTTTTTGCTGAAATATAATAATTTTGTTGAAAGAAAATTTTTTCTTGAAAATCTATTTTCTCAAATACTCCATAAGATATTTTCAACATTCTACTTGAAAAAAATGGTTTCAAATTCCACTTTCCAATATTCTTAACATTGTTCCAAACAATTGAAAGAATACTACTGAAATCCCTCCTATTGGAACACTCACACTTTCATGTAGCTAAATGAATTTTTGTTGAACAGGACAGCTTGCAATAAGCGCTGCACAAAAAAAATTTAGGTACACAATAACTAAGCAAAAATAAGAAAGTATCATTATGAAATAAAAAGCTTTAAATGTCAAAGGTTTAAAACTGTTTTTAAAAACAACTCCACAATATTTTTAAAAGCAAAATCATTCTTTTAAATTTTCTGTAGATGAGATTTTACATCTAGTCCACGATAATATACTTGGGAATAATTCAAGAGACAAGGATGTTTCATGTTAAATTGAAACATTCAGGGTAAGATCACATTGTGATTGACATGTGGAAATGAAGAGTGAACAACCCTTCTGTGATATCAAATTTTTCCTGAGTTTCATATTTTATCTGTTTTCAAGGTCAGCTTTCATGCCTCATTGCCATTTTCTATGTGCTCCTTTTTACAGTGTACAAGGAAACGAACACAAGACACTAACACTAGAGCTAAATAACCATGCTGAAAACTGTACCTTCCAGCAAACTTATGGTGTCACTCCTAGTCTGCTGCAATAGCTTCTAAAGTAGACAAAAACACAGCAAGAGAATTGCTAACATAAACCAGAACAAATCCCAGTTAAATATACTAGACATGAAAGGCATGAAATTATCCACAACTCCTCTGGGTATCCTTCATGTTTACCATAAAGAATAATGGTTCTTTCAAATAAGTAAAACATTTTCATTTTGGAACACACAAGAGGTATCTTGGCCTATGCAGCAAATTATATTTGATTCAATAAACCTTAAATTTCTGTGAATGTTTTGCAAAATCTTGTTCTAACTGCTGACAAGTCCTAGCAGATCCCAGAAATGCAGTCTTTCCAGAAATTTGTGAAATATTGCCTTTAGACCCTAAAACACCTCTGTCAGTCTGGCTTTACATTACTTATCTCTCTCAGGTTTTTTAAAAAGTGGTGTCCCCGATTTCACTGAGTGTTACCTCTGTGAACTCTCCAAGCTGGTACTCAGTCACAGCAGCTGCATGTTTATTGTCACAATGTTTTTCTCAAGCTGAGAAGGAACATGCAGGGCTTCAGCCATGGCCTGAGAGGATGCTCTAACACATTCACAGGCTTCAGCTCCAACACTACATTAGGTAGTTACTGACATTTCATCAGTGTCATTCATTTGCCTTAACACATTGCTCTCGTAGAAACTTACCTCCTGCACAAACACTGGATGGTTCAGCTGCTAGGATCTCAATGCAAGACTTCTTCAGAATCTAAAAGATTTAGATAAGGGCATTTTCAGTAACCATTTTCATTTATGCTTTATTAATGCAGGAAAGGGCATCCTTTACTGCGTTTCACAATCTCCAACTTACTGAATCAATGGTTCCTCTTAGGGCATAAAAGCCTCCTTTAACTGGAAAAACATGATCGATGCTGTCAGCAATCGTTGACAGCTGCAAAGAAAGACAATCATAAATCATGAGGAAAACAAAATTACAGTGAACAAAACTGGGCCCTTTCATACTTGCTAAAACACATCATAGTGACACAGAATGATTTATGCCTCAACTAATTAAATAAATGCCTTCATCTGATGCTGTTACTTGTGCAGTAGTGTAACAGAAAAACACAACAACAGAAAGCAAGTAAGTTACCTGAGTTTCATTGAAATCTTTCACTCCAACACAATAAACAATAGCTCCAAAGCTTCTGGCTCTGTTGGCCTAAAAAAACCAAGAACTGCCATTAAGTGCAAAGCCATATAATCAGTGGAGCCAGCAGTAAATGTGTACAGGTTTGACATAGATTAGTTTGGATAAACATAAAAGTGACTTACTTCTTGTTCTGCATAATAAAACTGAGCGTCTTGCAACTCTCCATCCGTCAGGGCAATAATCACACTCGCGGTCCGAACTCCTACACGGAGCACAGCGAACAACAGATTGCATACACAGGACACAAGATTCAGCAATGGAAAAAAAGAGTCTGGAGTGAAGCAATCCTTTTTTGCTGACAAATAAATACAACCCCATAAGGCCAGATGCTCAGCCTGCTTTGCATGGACTGGGTGATACACCAGCTGAAGGCCAGATGCAAGGCATGCAAGGAGCCAAAACCTGCGCACCTTCACGTCACAAGCATCACTGGAGGGGCAGCGCTGCTCTAACAAGGCCCACACACCGACCCTTCTGCTGTGCATTAAAGAGAGCACCTACCGAGACTACAGCCAGACCTTTCTCGTGGAGAACTGACAGAATGGGTTTGCAGAGAAGGAGAGGTTTCCTCTCCTCTCTTCACAAATTTGTCTCTAGATAAACATCATCCAGAGACTGTGGTAAGAGATACCTCTGCAAAAGGAGCTTTCCTGCCATTCCTACCTTCCCCTCCACCAGGCTTTGAAAGAGCAACCCCACTGAACATGGCATGAAATGGGCTCCTATAGCAAGGTCAGGCCCAGGATTCTCAAGCAACAAGAACTTCCAGTGAAATTCACAGGAATTCTGAGCATGTGAAAACCTTAAGATCAGGTTCATTAGAAAAACATCATGTCTTGTGATATATTTCATATCCCATCTAAACTTAAGTGAAAAGGTTGCATAGACTGCAGAGATTTATATTTGTAATGCAGTATAGAATGCAATGCTACCTAGAAAAATGCAACCTGTTAACAAAATTAAACCAAATTAACATGCAAATGATGGTTCAACCAACCATTTTAAGTCCATAGTTCTTAAGCCAAGTAACTAATACACATACATGCTACTTTCAGGCTTGTATTCGTTATTTTTTTCAAAATAGTCTGCTACAATTTCAAGTGTCTTCCCCCACACTGTCTGAAATTAAAGACTGATTAGTTCTGACAGGTTTCTTATGCCACGCAGTCCTTCCCATGTCATGTCAGACATAGACATAAATCTTAAAAAAATGACCTGCAACTTGGGGGAAAAAATAGCTTGGATTCCCTTTTTCTTTTCCTGCCCAGCACCCTTGAAAAATTCTGAAAAAACCTGGAGATCTTATTTTGTTTTCTTTTCAACACTTGTTTCTTCTCTGGTAGTTTAGCATCTAAAACCAGATCTCATCTACTCTTTTTCCTTCCTAATTCAATTTACAGAATTCTTGATTAGCTCTTAACTATATGCTATGAAGTGAACTTGTTTTCAGTTGGACACTTCAGGATTCCTGATTTTACTGGCAGAAATGCTGCAACACTGTGCAGAGCTTCTGCTCTTATGCACAAAGCCTATTTTAATAAAAAGGCACTGACCAAACCTTCATCTTCCAAAGAGACTCTCAGCCCACAAATGAGAACAACCTCACACCACGGTATGAACTACGCAAGTCGTTAACTAACTAGGTCTTCTTTTGTCACAGAAAAAAACCCCAAAAATACATTTCCCTCTCAAAATTTAGTGAAAATGCACATTTTAGCAACTCAGAATCTGAACACAGATCATTCACACTCATGCAAAACCCTCCTTCACACCCACGCTAATGAGAACAAGGATGTGGGACCACAAAGCAGACAGGGGTGAGTGCATCAGGACAGAAGGGATCAGGAAAACATGGGTATTCCTGTCGCCTGGGTGCAAGATGGGCAGCTCTGGCTGCAATGGGTTCATCTGCATTCTACAATGGTCAGATCTGGGATCATACTGGTCTTCTCTGATCTCAATAAACCATGAATCACACATATAAAAGTAGGGCTGTAGTCAAAATGGAATGCAGTATTGCATAACACCGCTCCTTCTCCAATACTTCTTTCAGCGGGTTTACTGCGGGTCATGAAGAGAACTATAATCCCTGTCTTTTCCACACAGATATACAACGTGAATGACATACAACACATACCTCCATAGGTTTCATGGTAAATTTGCTCATTTGCCTGCAACAAAGTGTAGAACATGGTTAGCTCCTCAGTATACCAGCAGGAGGTAAGCAAAGTTTGTATGTGTAAAACAAAGAAAGTAGGTACTGTGATGTGTACCCTTTTAAATCCTTCATGCATGAACGTGTCTCCTCCAGGCAGTTCTTCCTTAAGAATGTTGAGCCCTCGTCTTATGGCTTCCCTGTGGATTGAAAAAAAAACCAAACACAAATAAACAAAACAAAAAATCCCAGGAAAACATTTTATTAGAAATTATTTTTTTCTTTTGTTGAGATATTCCTGTACCACAGCTAAATTATGTACCCTGTCAGTCAATTGCACAGAGTGCATACACATCAGCTGAAACACTGGTTGAACCAAGATTTTTTTCAAAACCCACAATTTCTCAGCCAAACACGCATGGGAGCACAAAACCAGACACAGGGTACAGCATTAGGGTAATATATGTTAAAGATGCAATTCTGTCCCTGCTCCTTCTCTCATACACAGGATAAGACTGAATTAAAGCCAATGGCAGATATTAAACTTTGACAAACTGCAGAATAAAACAGAGTTTAAAAGCTTATGACCCTGTCACAAAAATAGGACAAATTAAAACTCCCTATTCAATCAGTTATCAGGACAGTCTGCATTAGGATTTTTCCATTTTAAAGACAGAGGCCAAAAGACAAGAGAACAGGATGGGAATGATGAGAATTTCCTATCCTAGACCAGGGGCTGATCAGTGTTCCTGGGGCATAGATTACTCCCTGGAAACAGAGGGATGCATGTCCCTGTTACATAGCTTCTCACTCCCCAAATACCTATTAACCAAGAGGATTGTTCAGGGACATTAATAATTTAATTGATCACTGATCACCAAAAGATCCTGATTCTTGACTAAGTCTTCATTGTATTAATGGAAGACAAGGCAAAAATATTCAACAGATAAGACACAGGCAGTTCAAACATCAGTTCCAGATGCCATGGGGCAACCTTTTTTGAAGAGAATAGTGAGAACCTTTCTAAACTCCATTTTGCAAGTGAGTATTTTAGGTGACACAATCACAGTTACAGAGAATATAGGAGGCTATATGGGATG
Source organism: Oriolus oriolus (assembly GCA_013400235.1). Classification (NCBI taxonomy): domain Eukaryota; kingdom Metazoa; phylum Chordata; class Aves; order Passeriformes; family Corvidae; genus Oriolus; species Oriolus oriolus. The sequence continues at coordinate 125,703 of VXBT01003830.1, forward strand.
AAGGTAAAAATCAGGAGCTAGGATTGGGGATGTCCTTAGGGCAAAAAAGCACTTTTTTACCATTTTGAAGTATAAATGAGCTGAAAAGGCACAGAGTGATCCACACAGAGAACAGGAACTCAGGACAGGGAACACTCTAATACCATGTGCAACATATTGACAGAGGGTTCCTGTCTACTTTCCACCTTGCAAAGAGCAAATTCACCCAAGGAAATGCTAGCAAGTTTGAGCTCTGCCACCAACATTCATTATGCAGACCAGAAACAAAACTCAAGGGAGCCAGCAGAAATGCAAGAGCCCTGCAGGGTTTTGGGCTTTGGACGAGTCCCTGGAGTACAAAGTTGAGGGAATAGTTGTTCTTTCTGCCCTAGAGTTCCCATTATTTTATAGGGTGCCTACTGAGGCCTTCTCACACAGAGAGCAGCAGCAGCAAAAGTGAAGGTTTTAAGCTGAAATGAAAGAAAATACTTAGAAACGCCCCAGTGACATGGATTTGTATGTGTAAGGCAAAATAAATATAAAAAAATAATACTTTTTTGGGGGTGGGATTTTTTGTGTGGGGGCTTTTTTCAGTGGTGGTTTGGGGTTTTTTAAAGAAAGAGAATTTGGTTGTGAAGTTGGCAACAAAAATATTGCTCCAGTTTTTTTTTTTTTTTTCCTCACAAAGCCTATCACTTGGCTTTGCAAACCACCTCTGGCATGGGTGCTGTTTGCAGGCAGCCCAGGAGAGGGGTGCCACAGCCTAGTGAGGTCCTGCTCCAGCACTGGGGACAACCGGCTGCTGGTGTAAAGGTCAGGGCTTTGAGTGCCTTCCAAGGGCACTGGAGGACTCTCATACACTCCTCTGCTCACCAGTTAAGGGTCTCAGATCTCTTCCACAAAAACTGCCCTTATTTGGGTAGCTGGGGATAGCAAGCATGTACTTGGATCCTCAACTGGAAATGCAGTTTCTCCCACTGTGAAACACCACGGTAAAGAACAGACAGCCCAGTGCTACCTTTCTCTTACAAAGCTGAAAAGAAAATTGAAATGGGACACCCAAAGGCCTTCTAAGCCCTCCTCCAGTTGGGAATGGAGGAAAGGATTTCAGTTGGTGCCACACCAAGGACCAAAACAGATCTCCAAATTCTGGGTGTGGAGCCAGTCGCTGTTTGAGAGAAGGGATAGAGGGTATTTCTGGAGGAATGCTGTGGGAGGTACTTGCCTGTTCTCTGTTAGTTTCATGACTGTAGTGCCTCGTGAAGAAAAAACAATGAAAGACATCCGCAACATTGGACTGAAAGAGAAGAACAGGCCAGATCCACATCACACGTTACTTCAGCAGAAATTCATTTCCTAATAAGCACTGAACAAAAAACCAAATTATATATAGGAAATTAAAGTATCACCTTAAAAAAATTTTACCTTATGAACTTCTCAGCTAGGCTTTCCACAAAGGAGTAAATCTCAGTCCAGTGATTTTTGACACTTCCAGATCTGCATACAAAACATAATTGATTACATTAATCTTTCTTTGCAGTGAAATTCCTTGTTCCACTTTGAATTTTAAGCCTGGCCTACTCCAAAGGTGGTTAGGGACACCAGTTACATGGAACTGTGTTGAATTTTAAGCTTGGCCTACTCCAGAGGTGGTGAGGGACACAAATTACATAGAGTTGGGTTGAAAGCTGTAAAAAGAACCATGAAGACAAAACCCACTGACTCAGACAAGTAGTAAGAGGTCTGAAATGGTTTACCATAAAATTCTGAAAAAAGCTCAGTAACCCTTCCATTTGCTTTGGTTCCTTTTATAGTATTAAAGACTTTCTTCTAGTTTAATTAATTTCATTTGACTTCATTAAATTATCTGCTATCAGAATATTTACTTTCCTAGAGCACAGCTCTGCCCTTGCAGCCACACAGAAAGTCTTGACTGATCTTCTATTCTCCCAGAATGTGTGGGAGAATGGTTCCATGAATTACCATTTGTTTCAATGAAAAAAAAAAAAAAAAAGAAAAGCTTTCAAAGAAAGCTTTTGAAATAATTCTGAAGGGAAACACAGTACTTTTGGGTAATTTGCTGGACTAATGCTCTGGCCAGTCAAACCCTGGCTCCATTCTGGATGTCTTGTGAAAACTTGGACAACTTAGTTACATGCAGAAGACTTACACATTCATGCTGCCACTTCCATTACATAAAATTACATTAGTGGCACTCCCTGGCTTTTTTCTGCCGAGTCTTAGCAGGGACCCCCACAGTCTGATAGGATTGAGACCTCAAAGAGAGCCTTGCACACAGCAACCTACAGTAAAGTATAGATTTCTACCATGTTGATCTATACCATACACTTTCAAGACATTAAAAAGGCTACAAAGCATCAAACCCAATGGTTTTAAAAGCCCTCCCTAGGCATGTGGTGTTTATGAAAGAATGACCCGTTTGCTTTCCTTGCTTGCTGAACTCGTCTATTAGGTGTCTTAGGCAGATAAAAAGTCAGAAGGGTAAATGAAACAATGGCATATACACAAAATCATAGGGGCTTAGATGCAGAACTAAAAAAAAAGTTCTGAAACTTAACTACTATAAAGCAGCAGGATTCCTCTAACTGCTGTTAGGCATTTTTCTGTGCAAACATGAGAAAACAATTACGCATTAAAATTCTCAGTTCCATTATGGGATTTCCAAGTGATCTTATGCCAGTCACTCCTGCCCTTGTATGTCAGACACAGAAGCCCATGTGTGCAATGCAGGATGGCACTGCCTGCCCTGCAGCAGTGCTGGTGGAGTAGACAAAAGCAAAGATAAAGGGACAAGGACCAAAGGAATCTCCTGAAGTACATAAGCTAGAATAAATCGGCTTGTGTAACCCTGTGCTTTCATGCTGCTCTTCTGGAGAACTGGTGATTCATTCACAGAACAAACTGGTTATCAAAGAATGAAGACATTTCCAGGCACCAAAGGGAGGGCAACAAAACACTAGGGACTGCTCAAACCACAGCTCTGTAGCCCCCAGTTTATGTGTGCTATGCAACAACATGTTTATCATTTGTGACCAGCACCAATGAAGGGTGCTGGCACTACTACCAAATTAACCCTATCAACACCTATAGTTCCCCAGGATTTTTATGAAAGTCCCAGGCTAAATCTCAGAACATGATGAAGTCAAAGATTTTCCTTCAATCTATCCAAGATGCATCTACAGCTCCCAGATTTATTTTAAAATTCTTTCCCCCCCTGAAGCTGATACTTTCCATTACATTCTGAGCTTGCCATCTGACTTAAATTCAACTCCTGAAATTTTCAGTGAAGTCAACTGCCCACACAGAATAGCCGTAGCTTCTTACTTGGAAAAGACTGACCTATTTTACATGAGGTATCAAATTTCTACGGCCAGCTTCATAGGCACTGATGCAATTAAAAAAAAAAAAAAAAAAAAAAAAAAAAAAAAAAAGAAAAAGTAGCAGTGAATTTTCTTTTGAGCTGCAACAAACCAACATTTCCAGTACCTTCTTAGGACTGTCAGAATTCCTTCTCTTTTCTCCCTTTTTTTTTTTTCCCTTGGAAAGGGTACGGCCAGCAAAACTGAGAACTGACTCAATAAATAATAAGTAATAAATCAATAGGCGCCCGCCCCTGAAAAACTAGGGAGGTTTCTGTCATGGATTAGGCCTCACAGGAAGCATACTGTGCTCTCAGAGTGCCCAGCTCTACATCACTGAGCTACAGCCCTGCAGAGCAGAGTTACTTCAGCACAGCAGTGGGTGTCCTTCACCCCTAAGAGGAATTCTGCACCCACACGTTGCTTACCAGCTGGAGAGTGTCAAAAGTGTCCCAATCTATCAAGAGGGAAAAGTCAAGGCCAGACAAAAATACCAGCAAGAAAACGTTCGCTTCTAAATCCCATAGAGGGAGTACCAGTGAAGTGGTCAGCATTTAATCGCTTTCCCCACCACAGTCCTCCAAGCCCAGGTGTCTTCTCCCACTGCAAATGGTGCCAAAACGCCATCAATGCCAGTCATGTCAAACTCCTCATGAATGCCAGTGAGAATGGCCTGGCTTATAGGAGAGCCTGATTTCCTCTCCCTCCCACCCAAGCTTCCCTCAAAATAACCCTGTCTGTAAAGCTATTTGTAAAGGACTTTTACTTGCAATTTGGTATGTGTGTGTTTGTGTGTGTATATACGTTTTGGAGGCTTTTTGGGTTTGGCCCGATAGTTTAATTTATTGCCCCAGAGGCCTGACCCCATACCTCCAGCAATGGCAGTTCTGATGGCAGATTTAACAAAAAATTACGACAATAAAATGTTTGCTAAATGATATACTACGTCCCCAAATATGAGTTCCACCAACAACAAACAGAACTGCCCCACACTACTGAAAATCCTGAGCCATTCCACTGCCTTTGAAATCTTATCTTTCACACTGCAAAATCACGGTTGCTGTCCGCATAAACTAACTTGTTGCCCTTTGTGGCTGGATCGGACTAGGAGAATAAATGTAGCATGTCAAAGATCATCATCACCCTGCACAAAAAGCACTGAGGTGCGACACACACTCGTCCACCCCCATCAGCATCTGGGACAAGCAGTGCAGAAGTGACACCGGGAATGTTATGTATCCTGTTGTGGAGGTTTGTACCAGTAGGTCCACCGAGCCACCACTGTGGCTGTCTGCAAAAACAGAAAGCCTGTGTTGCAGTCAGATCCATCTTTCAGGCTCACGCCTCAGAGATTTCCTGCTTTCAGCCATCATCTGCCTGGGTCAGCCCCCCACATCAATCAAAGGCTGCCACCACCCTGCCGGGCCCTGGCCCTCCTCCCTGCACTTTCCCTGCTGAAGAAGCCCAGCCAGCCTAATGCTCTCTACAAAGTAGTGGGGCGTCACAAGAGCTCTGGGGATGGTGACCCATAGCTGACAAGCAGTTTGTGTACCTTTTGGAGTCAAGCTGTGGGCAGCTGGAATGCTCCAGAAAGCATCTCAGAGCATGTTTCTGCTGCTTCTTTCACTGAGGTAAACCTGGAGTGGGACCAGAGAACTAGCAAAATTTCTCCAGGTTTATACTTATGCTATTGGGACCAGAATTCAGCCCAAGTGAAGTTAAAAAAAAAACCCCACAGAAGCCATTTGCCTTGAGCGTGCTCCCTGAGCTCTATTCCCATTAGACATGAGACAAAGAGAAAAGTCAGCAAACCACAACACAGGAAAGAATGTCCTCCCAGCCGCATCAGGACTGGGCTCGGAGGAGCAGCTGCTGCTGCAGCTCCTGCTGCTGCTGTTTTCCTTAATTTTACATTGCTACTGCATGATGGGAGGGGAGAAGAGGAGGTCAGTGAGTATTTCTGGGGGTGGAAGGAAGTGATGTGATTCCAAGGCTTGATTCTGCTCCGGCCGATTTTGGAGTGATTCCTTCTGGTTTAGCAGAGCTCTGTGTCAGCATAAAAACCATGAGCACGTTAGAATTGTGCCTATCCAATCTGAAGTATTTCACTGACGTTTGTGAAGACAAAGAGCAAGATAAATTGGAAACTTTCTCTTCTTTCCTAACATGCTCCCAGCAGCAGTGGAAGCTGGAGCCCAGAGAAATGAAGCAGCACAACCCTGGCATAAGGGGCACCACTCTCAGCCCAGTCACTTCAGCAGGCAAATAGCAGGAGGGCCAGTTGTGTCTGTCCTAGAGCACATGTGATTCACAGCTACCACTGAATTCACTGTCAGGAGCCCCCATGGATCAACCCAGTGCAACGTACAGCACTCATGCAGCTTTGCAGTGAAAGTTAAAGTCCCAACACTACCCAAACAGTAAATATTTTTATTACCATATGTACACAGAGAAGGCAGCAGGACGCAAAGCCTTTCATCCCTGCTGAAACTGACAGAGTGAAACCCCTTGAACGCACAGAGCGGCCCCTTGTCCTATTCCACAGACACACACACACCCCCCCCATGCCCATTTGCCTCCATTACAGATTAGCTGAAGGCAGCAATTCCAGACATCCTGGAGCAAGTAAAAGAAACATTATTACTGATGCTGGGTTTAGTCTGAATATGGTGTCAGGGGAGTACAAGACCTCTTAACTTTGTAGGTCCCTGTAAGTCTCTACCCCCCTGAGCTAATGGTGGCCCTGTACATGGCCCATAGCTCACAAACGTGACACTGCTGTTATTTGGAGGGCTCTTTGTGGTCACAACCACAATGTAGACAACAGAATTCTTGCACATGGCTAATAATGGCTCTGCAATAAAAGCAAACCCTGGGGCATCCAGTCTGTTGTGGTTTCAGACATGCCTGAGTGTTCATCCACCCCTCTGCTCCCTTCTGAGCTACCAGAGCATTCAAAGTGACAAGAATCCTCCTCTCCCAAACAATGCATCTTGCAAGCATGGAAGGGACCTTGACTGGGTGACTCATCCACGCAAGGAAGGACTAGTTTCTATCATCTGCTCCAGAGGCAATTAGAAACACAGGCAGAGACAGCCATTCTGAGACAGTCCTTGCTTCAGAGTACTTGTAACATTAATGGACAAGACAAGGGCTGGAATGGGGAGGGGAAGATACAGAGAAGTGACTGCAAAATGGACTTTAATCCTAGGCCAGCATCCGAGCACATGACCCAAAATACTTGAATCCAAAAGGTTTCATGACCAAACCCATTAATTTCATAGTTAGCTTTTGTCCTACAAATAAAATCTGCAGCAATATTACAGATTTCTATGAAATCATGCCTCAAACAAAATACCACCCTTTGATCCTACAGTCATCCATCTAATCCACAAATCCTGTCCACCTGGTACTATACTACAGTTCTTGCTAAGTCCCTCACCAACAACAGGGCACAAAGTGAAATTCAGAAGCCATGCTCACACTGCATTCAACCGCTTCAGACCTCCCTGTAAAGCTCCAGAGATGCTCTGAGCTGCATCAGGGCAAGAAGACTCACTCTGAGCATCTTGGTACTCTCCAGCACAACACAGGGAGCAAAGCAGGGCACACAGTCCCAGCCATGCTGCAACACTTAACAAGGTGCAAATGATAGGCAGGAGCAGGGATATACAACCCTTGAGCTGTTAATAGTTCACAGGAGTCAATTCATTTCTGCATTTGATATTAGAAGATTCAGTCCTACTACACCTCATACAAAGTCACAGTTTACAACAGTGAATTTGGCCTGCAAGCCCAGACAAAAGTAATGAAATTCTCAACCACTGAACACACAAATAAAAATCCTAGGTCAGTGGGAATCTTACGGTTTACTTCCTTGGCTCAAGCCCCAAATAAATCAGATTTAGTTACATGCATAAATAGACTGCAAATGACAAGCTGCCATGGCTTTTTCTTCCCGTTAACTGTACATGTTTTATGTCAAATAATCATTACCCATTAGCTTCGCCTTGTGTTTCATAAAGAATTTTTTCTCTTGCATTGAAGGAAGGAGAATTGGTTTTCCTGAATATTTCTTCTTTCCTGAAAGAAGTCAAAGCTGGCGGAAAAATATCAGACAAAATACAAACAAATAAAACCTGGTTCAAATAACATAGGTATGTCTGAAACAGAATAAAAATTTGCTTTGGAACATTCCAAGCAATTACACCTGGTTGTAAGCAAATCATAGCACTGGCTGCAATATAACCACAACAAAGAAAGATGCAAAGGCAAAATACCAATAGATTATGTTTTGAAAACAATAAAAAAATATTGCTTACAGGCATTTGGAGATTATGAGAGGTGCCATGTAGATGATGTGGTCAAGTTATAAGCGAGGCAAGTCAGACAGCAAAGGAGGAAGACATACAACCACTTTTAAATACACACACAGAAATCAATGCTATTGAAGGAACAAAGCTGATGCTTTTGTTCAGACAGCAACTCCTCTCGGCTGACCTGCATCAGGTTCTGTATCTTACTGAAGTCTGGCTACAGGAGGTAGATATTCTTACTTAAAGGAAATAGAGTTCAGCAGTGGTTTAAAAGTCAGTCAATACACACTTTGAAAATGTAATTAAGGTAGGTGATAGAACATGTGTTCAGACACCTATTTTTGCCAGCAGTCCAATTTCCAACCACAGCGATGTTGCTTAGCCACTCGTCCCCTCCCCACACACTGTGCAAAACTAGCACACAGAATGACAGTGGACTGAGACAGCATGGAGAGAGAAGCTGGAAAAGTTCCCATAGGTCCAGCTCCATCCTAATGATCTTAGGCTGGGACTATGTGAGGCAGGAAAAGAAGCAGAGGGCTGCTGTGAGACCCTAAGGCAAAAAATATTTGCTCTCACTAGGACTTGTAATTCACAAGTGCTAAATTCATTCAAATCATTGGCAAGGAAATCATAGTGGGGGGGGGAGGGCAGGGGGAAGCAAATAATGTGTTTACCAAATGCTCTTTGTTTGCTTTAAATATGGCATATTGTGAAAAAAACAAGATACGTGGAGATCAGCAATTCCCTCTAGTTGTCTTAAAATTATAGAGGGTGACCTCAAACAGCAGCTCCTGAAATGCTTTTGTTCTGAAAGCTTTTGGCAAATCAGGAAGGATCAACCTGTTCCCCTCCTGACACTTCCCACAGCCACAAAAATGCCTTTTCAAGGGCAAGCTGAGAAGCGGTACACAGACCTAAAAAACAAAATCAGGAAGGATATTGGATGGGGTAGCTAATTCCCACCGAATTAGAGGTTGTGCTCTTCCCCACCAGCTCCCCACCAGTGACATTCACCTCTGGAGCAAGGCTTACCAAGTTTAAAGAGAGGCAGCTGCAAAATGGATTACAAGTGAGAGATTGAGCACATTGCACAGATGTCTTTACCAAAGTTGCTGGTGACACAGATGCTCTTGGGAGCACGGGAGACAAGGTAAAATTTATGTGAAAGGCAAATATTGTTGTGGGATCAAAGAGACAAAGAGGGACTATACAGAAGTTCAGGGGGAAGATGGGGAGTGGAGCAAATGTAGTTAAGCCAAACTCCTGAACATATTGGTTATAATCCAAGAAAACCAGCCAAGACTTTATCAATACACGTCCGCTTCTGTGATCTGTGCTGTAGAAAAAGGAAACATTTGCCAAGTCTGTGCAGCTCATTTTTCCTCAAAATCCAAACAACTTTTAGCAAACATCCCAAATAGGAAAAACAAGAAAATACTTTTGTCCATCTCAGAGTCAAAAATAATCAAGAAACTGCTTCATACTCGGTAAATTACGACACAGATAGCACTGCAGCTCAGACCTGTCATGTCAAGCATTGCCAGCAGCAGATATTTATGCTAAGTATAAGTCCTTGCTTTAAAAGGGTTTCTATTTGTGGCATTAATAAACAATCATAATGATGCTACCAGGCACTGTTACAATTAGGAAACACTAGAGGTCAGTCATCCTTTCTTCTCTTTTAGTGCAATTCAGTATGATTACAAACAACAGCTGGATGTTAACAGCAAGGCAGGATGAAAGAAAGTTATTTACATTCTCAAGCACAAGTATTTCACTACAAGACCTGATGGTCAAGTAATCAAATCCCTAACAGGGCCTGTCCTCCACAGTTTGGGATGGGACTGAAACAAGTTCTTTGTGCACCAGGACAACCTAAGCAAATGAAGCAACCAAAGGAAGTGAGAACTACTCAACAATCCATTATGTCCGGCTAAAGAGCTTAAGAGCTTTTTACGTGGTTTAAAGGTAAAAATGAGATCTTTGCTGTCACAAGTGACTTGATCTTACTACATGCCATAGGAGAGGTGGGTGTGCCAACTGCAACATACACTGCCTTACCTCATGCAGAGTGACTTAGCTGCCAACAGAAGAATTTTTGCTGCTTCATTATGATACTTTAAAGTCTTCCAGTGTGCCTCCAAACAAGCTCAAGCCTGCATAACTCATAAAGCACAACATAGAGATGGCACAAGACTGCAGACTCTAGGCAGCTGCCTCTGTAGCCAGCAAATGTCCCATTCGCCCAGCTTCAAGAGATTTCCTCATTCAAGCATCCCCAGAGACAAGGAAGTCCTAATGTAGCTCTGGCATGGTCAGACAGTCCTAAGGAGGATGGTGGCTGGTCTCCTTCCCACACATGCTGCTTTTCCCTTTCATCATGCCAGCTTTTTGGGGCATCTAAGGTTTATTGGCACTGCTCTGATCTTGCCTATCCTATGGAGTCAACATGAAGGACTGCAATCAACTTCAGGCAAGGAAAAACTGTAAAAAACCCAGCAATTTTCTTTTTTCTAATTGGCAGCAGAGATATTATACCAATAACTTCACCAGAAGATGATCTTTTCCATCTGATGGTTGTTGCCTGCAGGATTAAATCCCCACAGACTTTGCCGGGCAGAATGAAAAAGGAAAAATCATGCCCCAATAAAGTCACTGCAGTAACACACACTGCATGAGGAGAAAAGTTTGTTGTCTTCTTCCAAATTGCCTCCTGCTGATGTGCGATTACATCTTTCTATTGGGAAGCAAAGCAAAGCAGACTTAAAGTCATTTTGGTTCACCCAGGCTTACTTTAGAGACAGGACCTGTCATTCAGCTCACTAGAAGGTCACAGGATTAAAGCCCAGTGTTTTCACAGAACCAGTACTTCAGTTCCAGTGTTAGACAGCTAAGGCTGAACTCATCTAACTCCAGACTGCCAGGGCACCAACAAAGGGAGGCAATCCCCAAGCCATAGGGGGATATTTTGTGGTGTATATGGCTGGGTTTTTCTGGGGTTTCTCCCATCTAAAATTAGAAACAGAATTCTTCACAGATATATGTCAGCATGGATCCAATTCTAAAAAAAAACAACCTGTCTGCTGCATTTACAGATTTACCAGATGCTTCTGACTGGCTTCCTGCCTTCTCCCTACCTGAAATACCCTGACCCTTCTCAACATTAATGAATTCACAACACTATCTAGTTCCTTCCTGACGAACTGTCCCAAGATCCAGGGTCTATCCACTCAGTCAGTCCTCCCTGCCTCCATAAAGCTCCTTGTGTGGTGCCAGATGTCACAGAATACTGCTGGGATAAATACACCCTCAGCCAGCACAGGACCTATGGCTCCCAAGGTCTGGCACTCTGATATTACCCACATGGATTGTAATGCAACCTCACTGAGACCAAAAGCAGCTTTGCCACCACAATGTTACAGATTTGGTAGGAGCAGGGATAGATTCTAAAACCACTCAGGGGCCCAAGTAACTCTTAACACAGCTTTTTACCACAGAGGAACTCTTTGGTATAACTCTCAAAGCTCATAAAGACTCAGTTTGCAACTGAAGCTAAAGAGAATTTTCCCATTGGAACCCAAATGCATGACTTTTTGCTTCAACCATGATCAGGTCCAGTTTCCAGTGGACCACTCTAGTGAGTGGACGGCACCTGAAACAAAAGGAAAGACGTGTGGCTTGCTAAAACACATTATTTCAGGTCCAGAGTACTAGAGAGGAACTTGCTTACATGATCAACTTCCTACTGTTTGAAGATCAGTATCTCTGAACAAATTGCTCTCTTCTCTGCTTTTATTTCCTCAAATACAATATGAATGGTAACAGCACAGCCCATAAAGTGCTTTCTGAAATACAGATGAAAAGTAGCATAGGGGCACAGTGTGGAGATTGCTAGGGGTACTCAATGTCACTGTAACAAGGAGATTGTACTACAGAAGACAAAGAACCCATACTACTATCAGCAACATTTATTGTTACAGAGAATTCAGTGTGGGAACTGAGCGTAATGACAGGGCCAGTCACTTCTAGGAAGCTTGGCAGGAATGAATTTGAGAACTAACACTAGCCCCCCCCAGAGCCCTTTCTAGACACAAAGGTTACTTCAAGAACAAGTTCAAGCAAAAGAAAAACAAAACAATGACCACATGGTGTGTTAGTGTATGCTTTAGAAAGGCAGAATGCCTTTGATCTTCAGCTTCTTTTACTCTAAAACCAGAATCACTACTTAATGGTACTTTTCCCCTTCTTCAATACAGAAATATACATCCTGAGTGATAGTGACTTTTTGCCTCTTGCAGGCTGTGCAGAGGACCTTACGGATTGATCAGTTCTGCCAACTGGGAAATAGAACAATGCAGACTTTATACCTGGCTTGTGGGCAAGAATCACAAAGAAGTCTTCCATCTTTCATAATACCCAGTCACATAGGTAACCCAGGATGTATTAGATAACACAGCCATCGCACTGTGGGACACTAACAATTTACTCCTGGAGTTAAACCCTTGGCTTTAACCCTCTGTCAAGCCAGAGCAATACACCAGAAGAAACAGAAACTTGTACCTTCTGAAAAACACCTGTGGGTCCACCAGCATACCACGTGCTTTGCTAGTGCTCGCTAAAACATGCCGACACATGTGAGCTTAATCATACCCCCTGGCCATACCTGAATTCAGCTGACATAGTATTAAATAGAAGTATTTGACAACCTATTTTAATAGATGTAACTCAAACACAGGTTTAGACAACTCCAAAGAAGTTGAGCAAAAAATAAGTTTTATAAAACCTTGTTCTTATAAGCAAAAACACAACCACTCCATACAAGCAGTCTAGTCTTAACTTTAGGTGCAGAGACGTCACCTGTGCTAAGTCCCACAGATGACATCTCTGCACACAGCCCACGTCCTAACACAGAACTGCAGGAATGCTGGGGGCACTGACCAACGTCCCCTCAAATCCAACACTCACAGCCCACACCCTACAACCTGAAAGCAACACGATTTCCCAGCTTTGCACGTGCAACTAGCTAAGCATAAAGGACACGCTGCTCCCCTGAATGCTCCACTTAAGAAATGTTCAAGTTTGGGGGAGTAAAAATAAGGAACGAGCTCCACACATCATGTCTGGCATCAGGAGAAGTCGTCCGGGAAGACGGGGGAAACAACGTCCCTGCTGCTGCAAGGAGTCACTGAAGGGTGAATAAACGTTTTTAAATGCGACTGTCACTTACTTATCCAGGACGAAGTAGAGATCAAAGGCACCGTGACAGGAGCGCTGCTCTTCTTGCTCTTCCTCCTCCTCCGGCCGGGCGCAGCAGATTAGGCTCCCCATTGCCAGCAAAAAACAGCACAAAAATGCCGCTTTCTCCACACTGCTCCAGCAACTCGCCATCTTTTCCCTTTCCTTAATTCTTCCTCCTCCTCCTCCCCCAGTCTCTCTCTCTGCAAATCTTACAGGCACTTCGGAAGCACCGAGAGCAGAGAAAAAAAAATGGAAACAAACAAACAAACAAAAAATCACTAACTTCAGGATCTCAGCCCAACCCTGAGAGCTCAAGGCAGCCCTGCCCGCGGGGCGCCGGACCGCTGGCTCCGGGCAGGGGGCTGAGCGCAGGCAGATGGTCCCCAGAGCCCAGTCCCCATTCCCCGCCGCCTCGGCGGCTGCCCTGAGCCCCTCAGCCCCGTCCCGCAGGGAGAGAAGAGGCTCCTCTCGCAAGGGCCAAAGGCAGGAAGGGGCAGAGGGAGGGGAGCGGGAGGAGGGAGACAGGATCTTATGGGGGCAAGCTGAACTGGGACTTTCCTGTTCCGGGATACCGAGATGGTAAAGGCTGATGCGAGCGAGGGACCGAGGTTAGGGACCGCTGCCCGGCGCCGCTGGGGCACAGGGCGGGTGTTCCTCCCTCCTTCCCCCTCGGACTGCCCTCGGGACAGGACAGCGGGGAGCGGGGTAGGGGACTCTGCTGCCAGCGGGCAGGGAAGCTGACCAGCGGCCAGGGCAGCCCAGCTACATTCCGGAGCATCGCTGCGCGTCCTGCTAAGCCTCTCTCCCGCAGGCTCGGGAGCGGCTGGAGCCCAGAGTGGTTGGGGCTGAGGGGCCACAGCGCCCAAGGCAGAAAGAAGCTGCTGTAGGAGATGGGCGTCATGGCAAAAACCTGTGACAAACCAGAGGTGGGGGTACAACGCGAGGGGGCACTTAAGAAAAATCTGTTTGCAGCTGAGTGCAATTAAAAATATTATTGCTTGGGGGCGGGGGTAGGTTTATCACGGCCCTCTCGTGCCACAGTAAAATCTTTCTCTTCGTGGAAATCTTGGTTTACTCACACTGGAGCCTGAACACATCCTGCAGGCGATGAGTAATGATGAAATGAAGTCTCTTAATGGAGGCTTTGCACAGTAGCATAATTACTCCCAGCCTGAAACACACAGGTTACAAGGCGCTGCCCTAAAGAGACGGCCCAGCTCATCTGGATGCTGTCTCCAAAGTTTGAATAATTAGTGGCTTCCAGCCGCTTCCCCCTCCCCCACACTCTTTGCAGCCCCTAATTAATGAAAAGAGCCACGGGGAGAGAGGCGAGCGGAGTCACTTTGCATGACAGAGTTGGGGCTAGACATTTCTCTCTCGGGGCGAGGCTTCCATCGCGAGTCAAGGTGGAGGGAATCCATCCCCTGTGGGGTGCTGGCGCGCTGCCCCACCGGGCACAGCCCCCCGAATACCCAGCGCTTCGCCGGGGCCTCTTCACCCGGGAAGCCGAGCCATAACGCTTCAGCCGGGAGCCGCTTCTACGCGCCAGCAACAAAAAGTGACACCTCCTACCCGTGACAAAGGTGGCACCCGCGGGGGGCACGGCCCACCCGTGCGGGCTCGGCCCACAGCGCTGCGGCGGGGCGCGGGAAGGGCCGCGCCGTGGGACGTGGGGGTTGTGTCCCAGCCGCGCACGGCACCTCTGCCCTGGGCCCTTCCCGCTCCGCCCTGAGTGTGCGGCTCTGTTGGGGAATGGTGGGATGCTCCACGCAGCCTGCGGGCCCTTTCTCTCTGCGCCTGACGGGAACACCCGTGAACGCGGCGCGCCTGCCCCCCCGGCAAAGCCCCTTCCCCCGTCGGACCCAGGCCCCCTCCGGCAGCCGTGGCGTGCTATGTGCGTGTAGGCTGCCGCCCGCAAGTCTGAAATACGGTTTGCACTTGGGGGAAAGCATCTCCATTTCAGTTGCCTGTTTCTGTGCTGGACCGAGTTCAGACACATCCAACCGCGGCCGCGGTCGGGGACTTATCAAGGAAAGATTAGAGGGTCCACCGGTTTTCAGCCGCTTGCCTGGTTTAACTATGCACAGCTAAAAGCTGAATGCACTGCTTGAGCTCACCACTTGAAAGGTTTTTGAGCACTGGCCAGTTGAGACCCAGCGATTACTTAGATCATGGAGAAATAGAAGAAACCCACATCCTCCCTGGCGACATTCACAAAAAATGAGCAAGCGGCTGCTGAGCAGCAGGAATCCCCCGCTTCCTCCCGCGCCGCCGGGCTTCGGCCTCGCCGGTGCCCACTAGTGTCCGCAGCCCGCGTGGTCCCCGGGAGCTCTCGCCACCCCCTGCCCGAGGCAGCCGTCCTTCCTCGCAAACACGGCGGCCTTTCAAAACGAAATAAAAATGCTGATAGCGTCAGATTCCCTCGGTGCCTCGTGAGTATCAGATTGTTTCGTAAAATAACGCGGCAGACTTCAAGGGAGTCTCCAAAGCAAAGTAAGGCACCGCCGAGAAAAAAGTTCACTGTTTTCCGGTAGCACTACCCGTCTCTGATCTCTAACATACCCTCTGATTCTGCAAAGAGAGATGGCCGGCTGATCTCCCTCCTCCGAAGGACCTGGCGAGGGGAGCATGTTTTAAGGCTAGGTGGGCGTATGCAAAAGCAAGGACACAGCTGAGTTCTGCCACGGTCAGTGCTGCGCAGAAACACCCTGGGGAATGTGGGGCTGCGTCTTTGCTGGCGCCCCTTCCCTGCTCCTCCATCCCCTGCCAGGAGGGCCGGGCGCGGCGGGGGCCCTCTGCAGAACCGCCTCCAGGCGCCACAGCCTCCTGTTTTAAATAAAACAGGTTTTCCGATCGCCCTGAGCCCCTCCTGTGGCTGTCACGCACCTGGCAGGCCTGTCAGGTCCCAAGCCGGAGCGAGGTTTGTGTGGGGTCAGCGCTTCTGCCCACAGGAGGGGAGCGGGCAGGCAGGGCGGGCCGGGCCGGTGACACGGGCGCCCGGGCTCGTTTGATCGGGTGTTGCTCGAAGGAAAATCAGACCAAGCACCAGGGGAGCTGACCGTAAGGTGCGGTTCTTACACTCCCTGGAGCACAGGTTACCTCAGCGCACTGTCTCACAGTGGTTCAAGCTCCGTAAGGCAGGTGACCACGTTCCTAGCTCGTTAGTTACACCTTCTGTCGCTATTTGCATAAAGGCTGCAAAAAAATATAAACTCTTGCGATATGAAGTGCAGTGGGAATTGTCCATCCCAGTTTCCTGACACCTGCATCTCAAATCGGCGTTTCCCAAGCAGTATTAGGAGATGCCACCGGCACACCCGTTCCTGGGCGGGCGGTAGGATGCAGCTGTTCGAGGGCGGTTGGGCAGCTACCTCAATAATGCTGTTCGTTCGGCCCGAGCTGAATTTTAGAAGAGAACAGAAACTCTTGAGTTCATCCTCTATAATCCCTGTATCACAGAACACAGCGAGAGTGGTTCACTCTCATTACTGGTATAAGATTACTCTTTAATTGCAGCGAAAATCCATCCTTTCAAAAGCATTAATGGGTTGACGTTTCTTTTCCTGATACAAGCCCATATTCAGATTACATGGACACTAATCAAATAACCCAGGTTATTTCATTTGTCAACATGTTCATAAAAATTTTCTACCAGGCGTTAAAGGCATTTATATGGAACGACATCTTTCAAAAGCAATGTCGCTAGTCCAGATTTAGGGTATATTTGATTATGACAAGACGTTTGATGGTTTTATTTTACATACCAGCTGTGCCACAAATCGTTTCATACCTCAAAGTCCTAATTTTTATCCTGCAAGTATTTTCTATGAAGCAGTAGTTTTCATTTTAAGCGGCTCTTGTCAATACCTGCAGCTCCTAGAAGAGCCTTCTGCTCAAAAGTGTTGTCAGATGATCTAACGGACAAGCGGGAAGGAGGCTTTGGAGATGGTTTTGTTTTGTTTATTTCGGCGTGCGTTTTTTTTCCCCCCAACTTTAAAAGAAACTCCTCGGTTTATGGTATCGTTACAAGGGGGAATCCCGTCCACCTTCTGACTCCCCCGCGCTGCTGTGTGCAGCCGCTGCGGAACGGCTTCTGCCTCGGCGAGGGCTCCGGGCCCCCGCGGGCGGGGTGGCAGCGGGTCCCGGGGGAGGGGGACGCCTGGCTGGCGGCGGGGGTCGGGGGCAGGAGCTGCGGTAGGCGTTTCCCGGGGTCTGCTCTGGGCGGGGAGCCGCGGCGGGGGAGGAGGGTGCCGGCGTGCTGGGGCGGTGCGG
>VXBT01003830.1:143405-211072 GCA_013400235.1 Oriolus oriolus
CTCGGCAGCCCCGCCGGCAGTGGCCCTTCTCCTCCCTCCCGGCTCCTCTTCTCTCGCCGAGCACTCTCGAGCATCAGTTGCTCTTTTTATTGGTTACAGCTCTTCTCATCTTTCCAACTTCGACAGGTGATCAGAGCATCGTGGCTGTTTTAGGTACTTAGGGTCTAATTGCTTTTAAGAAATTGATGAACTTTGTTTGGAATAGGTCACATTGTTATTCTCTGTTTGTGTGTATTCCTTATATCATGGATATCCATATAGTAGAAATTTCTTACTTAAGTTAGGAGCTGCTATTGCTGTCCCTTTAAAATGTCACATTGATCTTTAAATTTGAAAATCTTTACATGAAAAGGTTTCTGTAGGAATTCAGTCCACTGAAAATGTTTGAAGCATTTTAATGACTTTGTTCTGAGATCTGACAGCTACTAATTGAAAGAAATGTCAATGGAAACTTGATGGAAGATAAGATTTTTAAATAGTTTTGTATTTTTAGTATAGTTGCTTTTAAATGAAAAGCAGTTGTACTCATGCATGAAATCCAGAATTTAATAATAAGTTATGTCTCAGGAGTTTTCCCTTATTTTTGGCTTTTAAAAATGCAAAATGAAGCACTTGACAGCTTTTGTTACCATTTATTAAGTATAACTGATACTAGAGAGAGGAATAGAGGAATTTATTTGGGCAATAGGGTGATTAAATTGATGTCTTGTAATGTATAAAAGTACACCAAAACATAAGCTGTTCTTTGAGAATGCAATTATATTTTCTTTGTATTTGAGCATTTTCCAGTGTTTCAAAGCAAAGTAGAGCTGCCTTATGGAACTCTACAGAGATATTGTTTTACAGAAAAAAACAGTTTTGTAGCCATAGAAATACTAATGTAAAGTCAAAATATTTAGATTCTGTTAGCTGAACATAATATAACTAGATGAGAAAGTACAAAAATAAATTGTGTGTAAGAATTACAGATGGTACCAAAGATTTTGCAGAAGAAATTACTTGGCTAAATCCTAGTATTTACAGATGGATATTTCCATGTCTGTAATGCTGTGATTCTGTTAATATAATTTTCTTGCAGTGCAGTGTTATCTTACCTGCAGTTGCTATTGATAAACACCAGGTCAAAGAACAAATCATTTTATTGGAAAACAGATTACTTTAGGTAAGACCTATTTTAATTTACAAAATGACTTTCAATTAAAAGGTTTCTTGGCTTCATTGTAGTGTAAAATAACTTATTTATGTTGCTTCCCACAATTTCACCTTGCATAGTGTCCTTCAGCTCTGTCACTTGCTCTTCTTGGAGTTGACATCTTGTAGTAAGTTTAGTACTAATGCAAGTAAGATTAATGTAAGTTAATGCCACTTAGTACTGTTGAAGAAATCTCCAGCATCAGCCATGTGAAAGTAACTGATCTTTGTTTAAAAACGTTTATTTTTAAATACAAATGATGAACATGCAAAATCACAAAAAAATAAACAGGTGTATGTATGGCTATATGTATAGTTGTGAATGCATGTATGTGGATATCTGTGTTTCTCTCTTTATGTACATGCTTACACACCACGTGTAGATGCTTCTCTGTCAGACAGAAACATTTGAACAGATATTAATTTCTTCTTAAAGCTGCCAAAATCAATAGCAGGACTCTTAAATAGGAGCATACCTTAATGTGTCTTTAAATTCAACCAGATAATGTAATTTTTTAAAATTTCTGAAAAAATTTTCAGAATTTCAGAATTTCACATCAATGTGAATTGTATGAAGAGAAAAGACAAAAATTTATGACTGTTTTCACAAGTTACACATTTTGTTTCTGTCTGTCTGTGTTTGGTTCCGTCTGTTTGTGCTTGATTCATGCTGTTTGTGTTTGGATGATGTTGCTGGTTTGCTGTTGTTTCTCCATTTTCTGTGGCTGTGTACAGGGAGTGGTGGTTTTGTCTGCATGGATGCCTGGGTGAAGGAGCAAATGCACAGATCTATGTGAGAACAAATGTGTTAGCACAAATTGCTGTGGCCAGGGCTGCTGTTTATGTGAATCAAGGATTTCGCTGAAAGTAGGTACACACATCTGTGTGACAAGTAACTTTCTTACACTGTGTGACAGATGAATAGTTGCCTTCTTTGTTCCCCCTCTCATGGAATAACATTTGCTTTCTGTTCTTTTCTGGATGTCCCCTGTAAAATTCAAACTTCCTGTGATGTTTTCGGGCATTATGTCAATCGCTGAATGGTGAACAATGCCAGAGCAGCAGGTGCAGAAACCAGACCAAGTCTCTGAGGTGACCACCAGCACAATTCAGGCCTGGAATATGAAATACTGTGAGCTCTGAACTGAAATGTATCCATGCAGTGTACGGCATGTACAGCTGTATAAGCAGCTGAAATACTTATTCATAACATTTACAGTGTGATAATCCTCAATCCTGGCTGAAGAATTAAAACATACTCTCTTTATCTTACAGAAACCCATTTTTTCCCTTTATCCTACAGAAACCCTGTTTTTTAGGTCTTAGGCCTTGAAACCACAAGAGTGAAGTGGTGGATAAACACACTGCTTCATTAAACAGAACAGCTGTAAGCCCATGAAGAGTCAGCCCTTCACACAAAAATAAAGTCTTTGAAAGGCAGTAGACTACGGAGCTGTAGTCATCTCCTCTTTGTCCACAGGTGGATTGTCTGATTTATGAATGACTTGCACAACCCAGTACCATCCAGCAGGGTCCATTAGATTAGATGCAGTGCCAGACAGAAGCATTCATTCTGTCCTTGGGGCCAACCCAACTGGAAAGGAATATTGACGTTTTATGTATCATGAAGTCAAAGTCTCAGACACAGTCTATTTGGAGCACTGGGATTGCAGAAAATAAATGTATGTCATCCTTTCCAATGGATGCAGCATGGTATTACTGTTGCTCATTGTCCAGTGTGAAATATCGAGAGTTCTCCCACTGCCTGCACTGCGTTTCTTGTATTTGAGCACTGGAAGGGGTGGAACACAGACCTCAGTGGTGGACAGATGGAACACAGAATCTCAGTTGTTCGTGTTCCACCAGATTGAAAACCTCCAGCTAAATCAAGGAAGGCTTCCTGTGGAGCTGTGCAGATACTGTTGCATCACACATCCCAACAAGGGAGTGTTAACCAGGCTTTCCAGCTGTGTGGGATAGACCATTCCTTTCCTACCTACTACATTTCTTGTCATGGAGGAGAGTGGAGGTAGAAATAGGGGTTCAGTGTGGAAATTCTGAACACTATAGGGAAGTTGGGTGCTGAGCTGCCATTTGAGAGTCAGTGGGGTGAGAGTACATGACTGCTGGGTCAAATCTCAGTTATTTTCTCATCAAAATAGATGTGATGCTCAGTCTCAGGCATTTTGGTCTTGGACATCAGGTAAAGGCTGGAAATTGCATCCTTGTGGTGGTCTTCGAGACATGACTTAATCTTCACCTGCTTTGGAGAGGGACGTTTGCATGTCCGTGTGGCAGCTACCGTGCATCAGGAGAGAGACCACTTCAACTTTCCCTATTCTCAGGGAAAATAAGAAGAAACCTGAAAGTTTTTCTTTTAATTTCCACTTCCAAATGGTTCCTGTATGTCACAAGACTTGTTTAAAGCAAATGTGGAGCTTGAGGTATTTGTTCATTTCCAAGCAGGGATTTTAGCTCTGTCTTCTTCATTATTCCCACTGAAGTTCAAGAGATTGTTCATAATAAAAAGATTTGGCAGTTTCATGATTCACTGGGCTGGGTATCCAGCCAAGATATAATGATGGTTCATCAAAAGCTGTCAGCTTACATTGCATGTACTGGGGATTTCAGATGATGGAAGACAACCTGAAGACCACAGAGCCTTAAAATAGTAAGAATTGGAGAACTGCTCCATGAAGATACCATGATGGTACAGTTAAAAAATGGTGAGCACCCCATAAGCTTGGAGGTCTCTAATTCACAATAAAACCTCTATAAGGGCCCAGTTTCTGAAAGCTCGAAACAGACACCAATCTCCTCACCCGAAGCTGCCTCCTGATCATTCCAGAGGATGCTAGGCAGTGAGTTTCCATTTTTCTACTCGCTATTTTTAGGGACTTGTCCGGTCAGAGTTGTGCAGCTGCTGTACAGAAAAGTATGATGAAAGCTGGGGAAGCCTGGAATGCCAAGGGAAGACCATTTGCATGCATCAGGCTAGTTCAGACCCAATTTTATTCCACTCTCTTTAGATTCAGTTCATCTCTGGAGTCAGCAAATTCCTCCTTGATCCATAATTGTATTTCCTTCTGGTTCTTCCCAGATGTTTAGCTCAGGTAAGCAAGTCAGGCAAGCATGACTGAATCATGCCAGAAGAACCAGGGGATATGTCAGATGAGGAGTACTTCAAGAGCTATGAGGAGCCGAGAAAAGAGGTACTCAAAATATGCCCCAGCTGTAGCCCTGCAAAGTAGCTGTAGCAAAAAAAAGTAAAAAATTCCAGTCTCCCCAGGTTTTGTTGTCATTCTCTCATTTACTTTATCAGTGCTAATTGGGCTGTTCTTAATGCATGGATGTGATATAGCTCTCTGGCAGGAAAGGGACCTCTTTGGATCAGCTGCCCTCTTGCTTCTCTGCAGAATCACTGCTGGGGTCCAAATTTGTGACCAGTAGAAATGAGAAGATGGAAGAGCATAGTCAAAGCTCAGAAATTCAGGGTTTATTGTCTTCTGGCCATCTCAAAGATGGACAGGTTGCTTAACTTGAGACTCAGAAATGAGTGACATGTGAGTAGTTTTTCTTAAAATCCAGAGAAATTCTTTCCAAGGTAACCCAAGACCTGTGCATACTCTGCTAGGGGTATAATGTCTGTCTGAGGGGTAGCAAACCCCCAGATGGCTTTGTTCATCCCAGACAAGCTGGGAATGGCAACACATAGCTGTATCTCCAAGTGTTTTTGTACAATTTTCTTCATGTGTGCGAGATTTTCAGCAGTGAAGGTGCAAAGAAACCACTTCATGCTCAAAAACACCTGACCTGCACCCAAGCTGGAGAACATAAGCTCTGTCTTGCAGTAGCAGTGAGCTAAAAGAAATTACTTGTTTAGACTTTTCATGCTTTTAAAGGACTTCTTAGCTTGTAATTGTATTTAGGAAGCAGATTCTAGTTTTGGGATTTATTTTGTGGGTTCTGGAATTACTTATTTTTTAAAAGAAGAATTCTCCTTTTTTTAAAATTTCCTACCAGTTTCCTTAAGTTTTAGTTTTGATTTTTGTCCTTTGCAGTTTGCAACTTAAGTAAAGGGAGAAGAAAACCTGGCACAGAAGCAAACCAATTGTATAAAACCCAAGAATAGATTTTCTCACTTTTCTATCTTGTATTCCCTCGAAATTTTCTTCATGCGTTAAGAATCCTCAGTTCCTTATAACAACAGAAAATAATAAATGCTGCAGACAGAACCACTCTGTCTGCATCAGCTCAATTCCTTTATTATCTGTAGTTTATTGTGCATGACACTGCACGTCTGATTGTGGATTCCTCAGACCGACAGACCTGCTATTGAAATCAAAGGCAGTGTTGGCAGCGGCCACAGGACTGCACTGGCACAAAGGCACAGGTTATACGCTTCAGGGAAAATGCCATCACACTTTGGAGTAGAAGGGAGTAAGTTAAAAGGTGAAGGAAAGGATGGCTCCAGTATTTAATATTTCTGGGTTGCTTTTTTTTTGGTTTTCTTTCAGTTTTGTTGACATGGGAAATGCAGAGCTATAGTGTTTACATTAACCCCTGCTCTGGTGAAAGTAGATATAAAAATGGTTGGGAAGACACTGGGATGATGCTTTCCAGGATCGAATGCTTTCAATTATTTTTTTTGAGTAACTTCTGTGACTTTTTTTTCCAACTAGGGTAATTGCTTTGAAAGTTATATACCTATATGCAAATTAATCTACAGTGAAAATGTAAGTAAAGGTGAAATAGAAGGAGCTATTGACATTTAAAAAAATCAAATTAGAGAAACAGTTTTTATTATCTGTGTCTGTTCTTGATTGTGAAGAGCTAGCTAAATAAGTTCTGGCTGAAAACGTTCCCCTCTTGCAAATGTGATTCATTTGCTTCCTTCATACTTGCATAGTTGATAATAATATTAAGCAGGGCTACCAGTGCCTTTATGGCCACTAAGAAGCTCCAAATGATGCCACAGTTCAGTGTGGTTACTGTGGCAAGGAGAATTGGGTCAAGTCCTCTGAAAACAGGATGCAGGGGAGTCCTTGCTCAAATTGGTCTTTCTACATTTGGGAATTTCCAGACATTTCTTAGAAGAGCTTGCAGTGACATCTGAAGGCCAAGCAGTAGAAAACCAGGGATCTGAAAATTCTTTTCTTTTCCTCTCTGGAAACATGTTTTTCTCATGAGATGCAGGAGCTATGTAAATATTTTTCAGGAAGGCAGAAGTTGTAAGCCTGATTAGTTAATGGGATGCTATACAAATGCTAGGAAGTGGGGAGAGACTAAGAGGAGGTTGTCTGCAGAGTTCCAGCTTGGAAGAACACTCAGGAAACCAAAAGTTAACTAGCAATTTGTGTGCTGCTCTGGAGGCAAGGAGGCTGGGAGCATTTGCTGTGAGCATCATCTATTTCATGTGCTTTTTAATGGGACATCCCCAGCTGCATAATCCATAGGGAGCTGCCTGCCCATAGGTCCTTGTTCTTTGACAGATCTGTCACACTTCTCAGAAATCAAGATGCAAAATCCATCACTCAGGGACATGGTATATGTGTATCAGATACTCTCTGGGGGATGAAGAGTCCATTAAACAGCAAGCCCCTAAACTCATCCATATGAAGAATTCACATCTGTGACAGATAGAATATGGAGAGTACCCATCGTCTAACAGGTGATCTGAGTCTAATGTGCTACTGAAGCACTATAAATATTCATTTAATTTCAGCCTCTCAGAGACATCTGTGGGTGATCCCAGAGGGATGGGAACTGCTTATGCAGAACCTGAGTGAGAACAGAAAGATCATGTTGTTTGAGGGGATCACATCTCTGGGAAGCAATGGCACTCCCAGCACTGGCAGTTTGAGGCAAGCATATCATTGCCTGCATGATGCAGAGCTGAAGATAGGACCTTCACAATGAAGCTTATGGTAGACTTCTGTAAACTTTGCTACACAGTAGAAGAAGAGTGAATGAAGTCATATGTACAACAGCTAGTGAATCTGTAAGAAATGGAGGCACCGCAGATTTATTACCTCCTTAAAGGAGGTACCAAAAAGTGGAAATCAATGGCATTAAGATAAGGATAATCAGTTGGGTAAAGTCATGGAGAATTCTCTGTTATGAGAATTTTCTCTCTTCAATCACCGGGAAGAATGTGAGCGATTCACCTACGTCAGCCTGTCAAATTAAAATGCCAGGCGTTCTAGTATACCGTCTCCTTTTCTCATTATGACTCCATTTGTAGGTTCTTACTGAATTTCTTTGGACTGTGAAGACTGTTGGCAAAGATGTGAGATTTGCATTGAAACCAGATTTTATAATTAAACAAGAGCTCAGGTATTGGGTTCATGGTTTGGTGTAGAATTCTCATTCAGGCTCAAATCTGAAATTCCTGAAAACTTAAAGGGAGTTTTATCAAAAAAACTCTCAAGCATCATGGCTGTGGCTGAAGTTTTGGCTTTAGATTATAACCAGATGAAAAACATGTAGAGGTTCAAGCTTACATCCACGTGGAGGGGTATTTCAGATTTATATTCTGGCCTACTTACCCATGTTCTTTTTTTTTTTTTCCTAGCTCGTTTCCACTTTCTGTTTTGAGTGCTGTGGGTGGTGCTGCTGTATTTCAGCAGTTCTGAGATCTCTGGTGGTGGTTTCAAGGTATGAGTTTGCATGGACTATTACACAGCCATCTTTTGCACTGGCAGGTGCCACAGTGTAGTCACACTCCTGCTGACCCTGTCTGAGAATCCAGCAGGTGCCCTCTGGCAGCAGCTGGACCTGGCCTTGCACACAGCCATTCCTGGCTGTCTCTGGGTTTGCCATGAGTGGAGGCAGGACTGAGAAAAGCAGAGCTGGCTAGGGCCCTGGGCAACATCATGCCCATACTCTGTTGAGATTTACTTCTGTAAAGTGTCAGTGAGTATTTGACTGGACTTAACTGGGGGAAGAGCACTACATGGATTTAGGCTTGGGATACTGTTAAACTTTCCTGAGCTTTGCTGAAAAGGCACCTGTGTGTGCATTTTCCACACACCACTATCCTCAGGCTCACAGGAGAAAGGTAAAATCTGTGTTAGTAAGAGTCTCCCCACAGCCTCATAAATTTCTTTAGCAGCAACAGCCATTGAAAAGTCACTTTGAAAAATAATTTTAAAAAGTCAGCAATGTAAAAATGCATTACCTAGGTTGTCTGTGGGTACCCTCTTTCATGCTGCAGCCGCTGGGTTGCACAATCCAGCCATAATATTACAGTGAGGCCTGTGAAGCTTTTGTAGATACCTCCTCTTCACCTCTTACTCCTGTTGTCCATGGTCCTTTTAGCTCCCTTTAGCACATCTGTTTTGTTTCCTTTGCTCCACCAGAGAGCTGAGAAAGTAAATCAGTTTAATTTTTTTCTCTCAAGTTATGTCTCAAGCTTCAGTCTTTACTTTTGAGGAAGTCAGTATTTCAGTTCTCTGTGGTAAGGGTGGCAGCTACCAGAGAACCCCCTAACACCCCTCACCCGTGCAGGAGGCAGGACTCGTTCCAGTACTGCCCTGGATGAATTTGCACTTTGGAATGGAGACCCCTGAGCAAGAGCAGGTTGGAAAAGCCACAGGATGCAGCACATCCCTTTGCAGAGGTAGCAGCTCGTTTTTGAAAGCAGTGCAGTCATGTTTGCTTGTTGTTATCCCTCAGCTGATGAACTTGGCTCAGTAACAGAAGGTGAAATCTTGTGGATGCAGAGGGAATAGCTTTCTCATGCTATTTGGAGACTGTAGAAAAAGATCCATGCTTTTTCTTCTAATGATGTTGCAGAGCATCCCCACTCTCCACCCTAAGTACCAGCAGCACATCTTCAGCCAACACTGTAAAAAAGCCCACACGGTAGATTTAAATTACTTTCCCTACCTGACATAACCCTGACCAGACCCTGTGAAACCCAGTACCTGTGGAGGCACCTAACCTCCTGTTTGAACAGAGTGTGGCAGAGGGAATGACCCACTCCTGAGAGAAACGATTCCTGCCTGACAGGGTGCTCAGAAGCTGCGGTGATTCAGCCCACGGACAGCACCAGGGGCTGGGGGACGTCCTCCTTCGCTTTGTCGTGGGACACTGTGTTATGCTGAGATGTGACACTAGATGGTGCATTCGCCAAATGATTGGAAAAGAGGGATCTTCCCAGTGTCCAAATCTTTTGGCACAAGGCTGATGGTAACTGTCCCATCTGCTGTGTAATCACAGTGCATCCTTTTCACAACTTGTCACAAAAATGACCCTTCCGTGTAAGAGTTGAGTTCTGGGCTTCCACAGCTGCCAGGGTGGCACTTTGAGACTTTGGCACTTAGGCACGTAGGTTTGGGGGACTTTTTTGTCTGATCACAGATTAAGTTAGCAAGTCACTTAGAAACAAGCAAACTTTATTGTCATACTGAGTTTTAGGGATGCTTGAGGTTGGATAGAGGAGATATATTATCCCACTCTTTGCCTTGGTTGTGTGGTTTAGGCCTTCATCCTTCGATGATTACTACATACTGAATGTATGACCATGTATTTTAATAATTTTAGGGTAGGGTCTTAGACTTTGCCTACAGGGAATACATTATACTGAATTAACTACACTGATTTAGAAACTGATTTAGTTAAATCAATGCAACTCTCCTGAGCACTTTTTACCACTTCAGTTTAAGTCATGAGTCAGTGAATAACAAATCAATTCTGTTGGCAGAGAGTGAGAAAGATTAGACTAGATCTTCAGCCCTTCTATCTCAGTATTTATTAGGCTAAGGCCTCTTCAGGGCTTGTTGCTGTTCTCTTTAATTTTCTCTGCCTAATGGACCTGATCCAGCTCTTGATGGCGTAAATGAGGGGTTTTCTATGACCTCCAGCTGGGAGCTGGAGATGGCAATATCTTTATTAGAAACCTAGAGAGGCTTAGAATGACAAATAACTCAAGCCTCTCTCCTTGCTGCATACCGAGTTCTCAGATTGTGGCTCATATTGCAGAAGTTGCCTCTGCAGTGACAAATATATTATTCTACATTCAGGGCAGGAAAATTCATCCTCTAAAGACAGCAGTCTCTACTAACACTGTGCTAGGAGTATCACTGTGCAAAGAGTCATAATCTGATTTGATTTTCTCAACAACAGCTGATAACATATATTTTAAGGTGGGATGAAAATAATTCTTTTCAGGAATTGCCACAAATGTTGTGGATTCTGGTTGGATAGACTCAGGACTCAGATTATCCCTGGTTTTGTAGCAGCTTAACCAGAATCTAGACTGATGTTGCACTTGAGTGAAAAAAGCACAGCTTTTTCAAAATGCGTTTCAAAAAGTCTTGCTTTTTTTTGTTGCTGTTCTCTTTCTGTACCTTTGTTCACACTTCTACAAACTACTACTAACAAGAAGGATATCTGAGAATATGCTTAACAAGAATATGCTGAGTTCTACTCACTGCAAATTTTGGTTATTGTTCCCAATGCTTCTTACTCCTGTCTGTAGAGAGCAGCAGTTGAAGTCTTGGACTGTCTGCCTGTTCCAGGAAGAGTAATTCACTTGTTTACAAATCTAAGATTTTGGTTTAGTGCAAAGTTACGTTTCTCTTTCTGAATTGGGTGTTAATAAAGCTGTAAACTCTGAAACCAGCAATGTCCTGGCATACTCTTACAATTCACCTACAGCTCCTGGAAGTCTTTGTATTTCAAGTAGTGGTGCCACCTTCCACTTCTATCTCTATGCCAAATGTGATTTCTTGTGTTTTTTACAGGTTTATAATGGAACTTACATCTTTGCCTAAATTCTTTTGGGCGAGTGACAACAAGCTTCTGCATCACCATTTTCCAGATATACTGGCTACTGTTCATACCACACAAGATATCCCTGAAGAGGTTGTTTTTGGACCATGCATGCTCCAGAACACCCTGCTGGACACTGTTGCTTTCATTGCTCTCAAGTGTTCCGATAGACGGAACATCCACTATGTATTTAAGGTATGAGAAAACAGTGTTTAATGTTAGGCCTATCAGAAAGAGTTACACCATCCCTGAGAAGGTAACTTTGCAATGGGTAGGTTCTTGTTTTGTTCAGCACGAGTAACAGCTCCTTCAAAGAGAAGTAGC
Organism: Oriolus oriolus; assembly: GCA_013400235.1. Taxonomy (NCBI): domain Eukaryota; kingdom Metazoa; phylum Chordata; class Aves; order Passeriformes; family Corvidae; genus Oriolus; species Oriolus oriolus. The sequence goes on from VXBT01003830.1 coordinate 154,698, forward strand.
CAGTGCATTTCTGACTTGTGAGCTGTAGACTGGAAGGACCTAAGGAAAACTCTTTCCTTTGCAGGAAGAATACAAAGTCCCACTTCCATGCTGATGATTAATGACCTACTTCAGATCTGACATAGAACAGAGGGGAAGAGGGACAAATAGTTTATTTACCACTAGTTCAGGTTTTGTCAGGACAAAGGAGGTTTATCTGGAGGCGTGACAGCCCTGTGAGAACAGTGGGGGAAGACTGGCATTGCACTGATTCATGCAGGTGGTACATTCACAGCATTTATTTACAGATCTGGGCAACTGCTAACCCAGTGTGCTCAGTTATCCTTAAAAGTAAAACCACAATGGCAATCGGGCAACTAGTCCACACGATCTTTGGGCAGCCACAACTTAACTGCTATTAGGACATGGACCTCCTCAAGTTACCTTAGATATGTATATTGGTGTTACAGCTGCACTTTTCAGTCACTGTAGGGAAGACAGAAACCCCAGGATTGTGATGGACTGTTAAATCTCCAGCTCTAGTTCCCCAAATTTTTTTGTTCCATAGCCACTGTTTGTCATGCTGACCCCTTACCCTGGCTTTCTGGGTCCTGGAGTGCCTTTCAGTCACCACATGTCTAGATGAAGACAGAGGTGTTTTACAATGTGAGAAAGGCCAGTTTCCCACATTCTATGGCATGAATGGATCTGGGAGAGATCCATATTTGCCTAAGATTTCTGTGCTCTGGAGGAGAGAAATCCCAGGGCATATGTGTAATATTGAAGATCCAGTTGTTGGGAGATACCTGTTCTACGCTTCTGCTTTAAACAAACCAAGAAAGAGAAGATGCTTCAGGGTTTATCTGACTGTTTTAAGTCTCTGGCACAAGTTTGCTTTCTTGGACAGTCCTATTAGTACTCCAGGAGACCCACAAACTCTTTGGAGAGAGACCTGTCCTGAAATGAGGCTTTATTTTTGGAATATTTCTGTATTTCTCCTGGGAGTTTTGAATTACTGTAGAGAGAGCCTCAAAGATTTTCTACATTGGAAGAGCCCTCTAGAGGGATGGCTTTAGTGTTTTTCTACACTTGAGCTAAGTAATTGCTATGCAGCAATGAAATTGGATGCCTGAGTTGGCTCAGATCTCTGTCTTTTGGCAGTAAATACATGAAATTTTGTGCAAGTAGCTGTTACAGATGCAACTGGTAGTCCCATATCCTGTTAACTACTCATAATTAAAAGTAAACCTTCCAGAAATCAGGAGCTACCATTAAGCTCCTAACTCTGTGTGTAGTAATTAATTAAAAATTCAATCATGATACTGTGCTGTCATCATGGCACTGAAGTGCAAAACAAGAATGGGTTTTGCTATGCTGGCTGTAGCACAAACAGAATACACACAGGAATAGTTTGGCAAGGTGGATTTGTTGCATCTGAGGTTTCTCTTCATCACAGCTTGTCAGCACTCCTGCAAGACTTTGGGGAATATTATTTCCAACAAGGGTTTCATCATCTTGGGCTTTTTTATTTAGACCAAAGGGGGACTCTGTAATTTTTTTTTTCTCATTTTCTTGGAGACCTTGATCTCAGCTCCTGGGCCCAATTTGTATGCTTGGGCAAAGAAGATGCCTTGGCAGCCATTGGCACAGGTAGTTCTTTCCAGCTGAGTTCCTCTGCCCCTTACAGCTTCTTGGGGGTTTCAAGGAAGAGCCTTATTTTCTCTCTTCTCCTCCAGCATCTCCCAAGGGAGCCACGTTGCCACCATAGCCCAGCTGTCACTGAGATGTTTGGCTTCAAAGCCCTTACCTCATATATGGGTGCAAAGGATCCATTTGAGGGATTGACATCTCCAGGAGAGGGTGGATTTGCTGGGTTTGTAGTGTCTCTAAACACATGAAAAAACTGAAGCTGGTTCATGCTTCTAGTTGGCAGCACCCAGATCTTACCTTACATCTGGTACTCCTCCTCACCTACTTTAAGCTCACTGAGCTGTTTCCCTGGAGTCCTGGTTCCTGGCAGAGCTGTGCTCCCTTTGACTTTGCTTAGAGCACCGGGTGGCTGCTCGGTATTTCTGAAACACAGCAACTAAAATATGACAGCCTCTGTCACAGCTGTTAGTTACAGCCACTGTGTGTGGGTGGGTGTTCTTGTGTCGCTGTCAGACACTTGTATTTCTCAATCATTGTTAATTACCATGGCATTTAGAGAGAACCAGTTACAGGGCATGCTAATTTATTTTCTCTCTTACAATAATTAACTTTTATCCTAATGGTCTCTTAATGTTTCATTCTTGTATCCAAGCTACTAATGTGATCAAACTTTTCATGGTAGGTAATAGTCAGATAAAAGCAGAGAAATAATTAGCCAAAATATTGTTTCTGGTACCAAACACCAGTGAATGGCTGCCCTGCAATTAGTGGAAAACAAAGAGCTATACATTGCTTGGGGTGAAATTTAGATCATACTTGTCATTAGACATTTTTCATTTTCAAACTTCTTCCTTTCCATACAATGACGTAGTGCTTCAAAAATTAGTTGAGGCTTTTTATGCATATAAATGTTGCCCTTGATCGCCCTGTGTTTCAGCCTTCAAGCTGTGAAAATCTTCCCCATCTTTCAAATATTGCAGAGAACACAGATCTGCTGTGGTAAACACCAAGGAAAAACCTATAAAGAAATAAATCATTCCCTATTCAGCGTAAAAAAGTAACTAAGATTGAAGTCACACACTGAATGAGGAAGAAAAAGCCAAATGTTTTGTACTTATATTGTTTCATGGTCAACCTGTGACTAAATGACTCGGGAGTTCTGTGCAGTAAAAATTAAATGTGATTTAGGACTATGCTGTAAAATACACACAGAACGGAAATTTAATTTGAGCAATAGACTTAATATTATTTTTTTAACTTCTTAGTGCCTGACCTTACAACCTGAGAAATGTTTTTTAACTTAATTTTTTTGGTATTTCTGAATGCACACAAATTGAAAGTGAATCAACCCCTTTCAACTCTCAGAAATTATTTAACAAAAAATATTCATCTGATGAGGTTTATCTGTTTAGATACCTTGAAATGAATTTAATTAATCTAGCAAAGGTAAAAAAAGGAATACATAATTTTATTTCTGAAAAAGGAAAGGGATCATATAAGTGCTTCGTAGTTGTATATATTAAAATCTGTATTTTATGTAATCTAGCCAAACAGATATGCAGATGTCTGCTTGGAGTATTGGATCAAATAACCATGATTTTTCTTACACCTCCTGATCCATATCATCTTATGTCAGTGAAAAACTCCACCTGCAACTGTCCTGAGTGTATGTTCATTCGCATTTTCACACTGCACTGGTCCAGGGGCCTGCACATCTCTCACCCCGCAATTGACAGCACTCACACATCTCCTGACTCATATCCCATTTTCCCACGGGATTGAGACCCCTCCTTAGAGAGGATCACACGTCCTGTACCTCTGAGATCCACAGCTGCCATAAGTCCCACGGGATGGTCTCCATAGGATAGGGTTAGAGACTGACCAACATACCATCCCCTGGCATTGCCATGGGAGGTTGGACATGAGCATTGGTGTCTCCTCCTCCCTCCCATGCAGCTGTATTCCCAGAGCTCTCAGCCCTCACACCAGGGAAGCCTTCTCCCTATGATGCCTTTGGATTTGGTGACACTGGCAGATGTATTGGGCTCACAGCTTTGTCATACGTGCTCAATGTGAGGCAGAAAACACACTTTGTTCTTGGATTGGGTGAAAACCTTGCTCTGGGTCTCAAGACCTGTAACCTCCCTTCTTTGTGCCCTGTCTCACAGGTAGATGTTACATCTGTGCACAGTCCCATAGGACTGCCTTGGATGAGGCTTGTACAAGCAGCTGCCAATAGCAAGGAGCAGAACTTGGAAGCTTACTTAGAAAACAGTCAGTTATACTATCGCTCCACCAGGAAAATCAATAAAAATGAGGAACTGCTTGTCTGGTATGATGAGGAGCTTTCCAGCCTCTTGGGTTTCAATGAGATAAAAGCTCTGAGTCCTCAGAATGGTAAGTACCAAACTGCTGACTGCAGGGGTCACTGAAGACAGAAGTAAGCCTGCATCTTCAGTATGCGGTTGTCTTGTAATACAACACCTGTCTAAATCCTTAGCTGATCAGCTAAGAGAAAAGACCTTTTGCTTTGAAGTTTGAGCTGGAGAATGAGCAAGAACCACTTTGCAGTTTTAATGCCATTCTCATTGCTACTTTCAAGCAGAGGATGGTGCACTGGGGATTCATGCTGAAATTTTTGAGCTATGCAGTGGAAATCTATGCACTTGGATAACTTGGAATCCTAGAAGTCTTAAGTATCAGTTGGAAATAGGCCTTTTTTAGCTCACTGAGAAATCAAGTATAGGCTAGTGTTCAGCTTTAATCTTGTAACAAGCAGGGCTTTAAAAATACATAACAAACCTAACAGCACTGCATACAGCACAGTCTGCCTATTTAGTGTGGGACACAGTGGAAATGAGGAAAAGGGCAAGCTTTCATTTCTGAGATGTTGCTGGAAATTCATTGCTCCAAAAGAAATTGACCTGGAAGTTGTTACAAAACTAAAAATCCAGGTTACAGAGACACCAAGCAAGTAAGTCAGGTCCATGCCAAGTCTGACTCCAGCTGTCATTTGCTTCAAACTTTATTTAGTTAGACTGGAACAAAACCTTTTCTACATTTCCCTTTAGTTGATTCAAACAAAGCTTATATAGATTGGTTGGTAAAGCTGTAGGTTGGTAAAATATGAGTTAGCAAATGTACATGTTAATTAAACTGTAAATTAGTCTGTAAATTAGTATTAAATTAATACAGACACATTCATAGCAGGAACCGACTAAATAATTCCAGCTGGTTTCAGTGTATTCTGTTAGTTTCTGTGTAGACACACACTGCCAGCCCTTTGGATTTACCAAGGAAGAGTGCTGCTTGCGCAAGAAACACTCTATCTAAACTCAAGACTTTAATCTCACAGGTATAATGTTCCACCCATTTCAGCAGCCTTATTTTCTCATAAAAAGTTCAGCTTCTGTAGTTTGTAAAGTGATCTAAGCTGTGCTGGGTCTCAAATCAGGAATTTTTAGTTCTACCCAACCAATTTATGAACTTTCCTATGTATCCCAGGCCTCAGGTGCTGTCTGGCATCACTTGCATTTTAAAACTGCTGTGTTGTGAAATAATGTAGCATGGATACATTATTTACAAAGGTTAAGATGTAATTTGTGATGATTGCTGAATTTTGTATCATCTGTTCATGGACAATCAATCATCCCAATGAAGCAGAGGTGCAGTAGGTCTGAAGGGCAAAAGGAAAGAGTGTTTTTATTCCTCCTGCCCATCACTGGCATGGTTTCACTTTGAACATCATTTTCTACGCCACAGACATCTGTGCCTTAAGGCATATAACAGCTTGCCAAATGAGCATGAGTAAGGGCTTCAGGCATTAAGGTCAGATGATTTTTGAACAGTATTAAACTTCTGGAGTATCCTAAAAATAGAGGCTAATGTCAAAATCTTTGAATCCTGATCTAAAACTCATTATTGCTTGGATATATAGCATTTAACATTCATCCTGAATTAAAGCCAGGGACTTAGTTAAGAAATGTAGACCCAAATCTGGGTTTAGACTTCAAATGATTATAAAGTCTAAATGGTTTTATCTAGATCATGGTGTCCTGGCCATTTAATGTACTTTTATGTAATATAATTACATTGTATGTAATAAAATCTATGCTTGAGAGTCTAAATGAAATAATTTCTGCCGGTAGCATGGAAGCATGGAAGCAAATAAGAGTGAACCATTTTGCATAGCAGGAAGGGACCTGATTCTGCACTGGCATTAGTTTTACCATGTGTAACTTTTTTTGACACAAGAGGTGTTTCTGGTTTTTTGTGTCAATGACAGTCAGGATCTGCATCCATCCATGATTCCACTTTTGCAAAGCTCACCACTTGTTGTCTGTTTCTGCAGAGTTGAGATGCCAAGAATGCAACCGAGTCTTTAAATGTGAGCATTCCTATCTGTCCCACGTCCGCTTCCTCTGTGTCCCAGAGAAGAGCACTCTGCTATGGAGAAACTTCCAGAACCCTAAAACTGAGAAGAACAACCTAGCTGAGCAGACCACAAATTTCCACAGTCTGGCAAGGGACCTGGAAGTCAAAATGGCAGCTTGTAAAGATGATGCACATGGTCTTATTGGAGAAAGGAGAGCAAAATCTGAAGAGGCTGACAACAGCAGGAGCAGGAAAACAGTGCTGTTGGAGAAAACCAATAATTTGACTGTGGAACGTAACTGTGGGGGCAAAGAAGAGGTTGGGGGAGAGCATGTCTTGTCTGGTTCTTTCTGGAAGCTTAGTTCAGGGAGGCAGTCAGCTAGGAAGGATGCTTTAGAGCAGAAACAGAGCGCTTTCACTGAGGTCAGGAGGATGAAAGAGAAGCTGAGGAATGAGAGACTGCAGGAGCCAGAAGAGGAGGATGGCACAGTCCCCCTTGGTAAAGAGCAGGTATCAAAGGAAGTGTTGCTGAACTCCTCTGGTAGTGCATTCTCCTTCGTTTGGCCCACCAGAGCTCGAGGAGAACAGAAGAGTGCTTTCAGCAAACCCAGTAAGTGTGTAACAGAAAGAGCTGCAGTAAATTCTTCTCATCCCATGAGTGAGTCAGCAAAGAGCCTGGGGGAGCTGTCTGGCTTCATTGCCACCACAGACATCATGTGCTGCAGCACTCTTCTCAATTCCAAGTTCTTTGTCAGTGATTTGTGTAATGCTCAGATGCTGCAGACAAGTATCACTCGGAGCAATGTTTTCCCATATACCTCAGAACCGTGGCCCAAGCAAGCAGGAGGACAGTTACAAAACACAACCACCACTTCTTCCTCCTCCTCCTCCTCCTCCTCTTCCTTGACTCTTCTTCCCCCCACCTTCACATCCTTTGGAGTGGCTGCCCAGAACTGGTGTGCCAAATGCAACCTGTCCTTTCGCATGACGTCTGATTTAGTCTTCCACATGCGGTCACATCACAAAAAAGAATACTCCTCAACTGAATCCCAGTGCAAGAGGAGACGAGAGGAGAAGCTGACGTGTCCCATTTGCCATGAGTACTTCCGAGAACGCCATCATTTATCCCGGCACATGACTTCTCATAATTAGAGCTGTGCAGACAGATGTCACCAAGGGGCCGGGCAGGTTGGATGAAGAAGGGAATGATAGTTCACTTATATCCATTTCTTTTTGAGTTTACATTAATTTCTTTCAGGAAATCGCTGTTTACAATAATTTATAATAGATGCTTTGCGAAAAAAATATAAAATGTTTACAAGAGTCTGAGTGAGTTTTAAGTTTTGAAAACTCAATCTAGCCCTTGTCAACTTATTTTTGAGGAAATAAAATAGTGAAATGAATCCACATGCAGTGTTAATTTGCAGAGTAGGGAACAAAATTATAGTTATGCAAACAGAGTTTTCTTTGCTTATATTTGATTTGCTGGTGTCTATGCAGTACAATGTAAATACAGAAATAACAACCACCTCATTGAATGAGGAACCTTTAAGCACTAAAAGAATCAGAGGTTATATGCTAAAAGAAAACAAGTTACTATCTCTAGCAGCATTGGTGGACTCTTACTCCTTTATGTTAGCTGAATCAGCTCTTTTACCAAATTTTTGAGTTAAAAACTGACATCTTACCATCTCCTTGGCTTTGAAAGGAACCTGAATTTGAGACTGTTTGAAATCTATGATAGTCAACAACTGAGCAGCAGACTGCCAAAGAGGATGGGACCTGTAAAGCAGAATATCTCTGCTACTTTTTACACAGTGAAATCAGCCCTGGTCTGTATCAAAATGTGACCTGTTGTCAACCTTATTGTGTAGACAGGAAGCAAATATTCTACCGTCTGTGTGACTTTAGTAGGCATACAGATCTGATGGGAGTAGAGTTTAGCCTGTGGTTTTCAGGTTTTGGATATACCAAAGGAAGCAGTTAGGGTATCTGAGTTACAATTAGCTACTGATAGATAGAATCTGCACACTTTAATTGTGGATGATAGGCTCTGTTCCGATAACTGCTAGAAGAGGAATGGCCTTCACAAAATGATAGATGTGTACATGAATTGCACTGCATTACACCAGCTTGTCTGTCCTCTGGTTTCTACATGGGCCAATTTCAACTTTTTAAAAAAGAAAGTGGCATATTCTTTCTCTTGCCTGTCCATGAGACATTTTTCTCATCTACTTTGTTTTGAGGTTTGCTGAATCTCAGCAGCAGATAAATTTATACTGCTCTGGGTGGTAGGAAACACTGTCTATTGTTACTGGAGCCCAACTAATTAGCCTTTCATTACTTTTTAAACCCATTTAGGGGCTTGATTTTGATAGTTTATGACAATGTGTTCTTCAAGCAATCATTTCTCCTGCTCTTGTATAGGATTTTTTCAGGTTGTCTGATGGTTTTGTGCCTGTCTCTGAAACTCACCTGCCTCATCAAAGGCTATTATTCCCTTTCAGACAGAGAATGATCAGAAACAACTCATTTCCCAGCTGAGAGTAAAGGACATTTCAATATGTTTTCTATGTTCCACCATACTGATGATACACTCCAGTGGATTTTGTATACTGGACAGAATTTTGAGTTACCATGACGATGCCTAGCTTGGTAAGGAAAGTATCAGCAAGTAAACACATCTGAACAAAAAAGAGAGACTGACAGTTTTAGGCTGTCAGTTGAAACCAACATATTACACTCATTTTCATCTCTTGGGAGATTTCTGTAAGTCAGGAGATTGTATTCTTCCCAGTATATTGCTGATGAACATTAATACATGGCTGTTTCCTGTTAATATAAATCACTGGCTATGCACCCCAGCTTTGTTTTTGAAACATAAAGTGATAAAGCTGTTACATTATGCCTTCGAGTTCAGCAGACAGTTCTGGCTAGATTGTAACACAGCTTTCCAAGGTCGGTGGTGGAAGCTCTTTCACTCGAGTCATTAAAAACTAAAATGAACAAAGACTTTGAAACATGGAGCACGGGGAACAACCTTGCATTGAGTAGGGGATGATGTGGTTTCCTTGTAATCTTTCCATCTCTATTTTGTGTCCAATAACATTTACTATGTAAGGAATATATTTATGGCAAAGTTTAATGGGCCAAATTTCACTCCACCTGGGTGCCAGCCAGTTTACTGTGAAGTCAGTGTCCATAAAGTGTAATGAAGGACTCCGTGCTGTAACTGCATTCATATGTGGTCAGGGTTATAATTCCCATTAGTAGTTCAGGCCAGATTGTGATCTCATTTATTCCAGTGCAAATCCAGAATAATTCCATGTTGCTACTCCCGATTTACATTAATTACTTTAAGATCAGCCTGGCCCAGTATAAATAAGACTAAAGATTTTTTGGTACCATTACTGCAAAATGTTCTCTTCTGTACTTACTGAAAGATGCCATGTTTTCTTAACAGTTTTATGATTAGAAACCTAGCTTCAGATTTCTTCTGGAAAAAGACAGGGCCAGCTGTATAATGCTCCCCAGTATTATTTTGGCACATCCCTTCAGCATTGCCCTGCTCCAAATGCCTATTTTTCCAGTGCACTACACCTGGTGTATAATTTAGATTGGAATGAAGCAGCACCAAATCTTACTGGGTACATGGTTTCACTGATTTTGTGTTGGACAAAGTGTAGAAAATCAACCACTGAAAAACAGATGCTAAGTCTCCAAACCTCTTCAAATAGTGTGTTAGATCTAACTCCTTAGAGTTCTCACTGGTAATCAAACTTCTTCACTATGCTTATGGTATGAGGCTTAAGCAAGCAGCAAGGTTACAGGGAGAGATAGCTTCCCTTTATGTCATGAAGTTATTTTCTTTGGGAAGAAAGAAAAGGTAAGAACTCTTATCCAGTTTCCTTGTGGGCCTATCTCAGCCACAACAATTCATATACTGTGATGCTGAGCAATGTAGGGATGCCTTCTGTACACAGGAAGGCAAGAGGACCAGTTATGAAAAGTGACAGAGCTGATTCAAAATGCAAAAATGAGGAGAGGTTTTTAATAAACTTTATTTCTGGTACGTCTCTCACCTGCTCCGGCTCATGGTATGTAAAGATTGAGGATTTCCACCCTGTTGCAGGCAGTGTGGGCAATACTGCCCTTGTTTTTTTGGTAGGTGGCCATCAGCATAAAGATTGCATTAACAAATTCCTTCTTATTCTGAGATAAAGGAGTTTTTGAACTAAGACTTATTTAGACACACAGCAAACCATTAACGCACACAGCCAAGCACTCTGACATCTTGTTGCCTGCTGCATCTGTGCTGGTGTCAGTGCAGAACCACACAGATGCCAGCACAACCAGAACTTGGTTCCCTGTGTGTAAAACCAGCTCTTGTGTAAAGCTCCTTGGGCAGGCACAGTGAAGGTCTTTTATGTGTCTCAAGTTTAACTGAGTGTCTCATCTAAACTGGGTTACATAAACCAGGGGGCTTATCCAAAATTTTTGCAGATTTTATTTGTTTAAATGAGAATATTCATATTAAAGCTGAGTGAACCAAATATTGAACAGGCAGAAGGAAGCCTAACGAGACAAAGAAAAACAAACTTCCTATAATGGAGTCATGCTGGAAGCTTGTTTCCCCTTATGTCTAGAAGTCTGAAAATTTAAATTGGTGCAGATGAAATCCTGCTGGAAGGAAAGCACTCACTGAGTCAGGGGGTTCGTGAAGAAATGAAGCACTGCATTCTGTCCCTGTGAAATACTGGGATTTTACAGCAGGGATCTCTGTCTTTTCTACAAATAGAAATGCTGGGNAGGAGAAAATTTGTAGTGAGCTGACTGGTTCTTTTCCTGTCTTTGCTAGCAACTAACTGTTCATTTTGATCAAACAACAGTTTCTCATGACATGTGTTTCTGGATCAATGAAAAAGGACACAACACAATGCTGTCAAGCTTAGCTGTGCAGGCTGTGTTTCTGTAATGGATAATCAGTTTATCAGTAGGAAATGCCAGATTAGGATATTTGTAGACTCACTGATCATTGATCCCTGAACATTTTCTGATGATGTGTTTCTCCATCGAAATGACACTCAGATGTGCTTTTGAGAAATATATATTTACTTGTTTTTTATGGGGTAATTTTTCACTAATCAAGGCAGTCTGTACGCTTCCTTGGATCTACAGAGCACAGTTTGGAAATCACTGGACTAAGGCAGCATAAAAGAAATAAAGGCTGGCTGTCATTTCTTGGTTAGAGTTGTATGAATGCTAGAAGGAGAAAGATGATACTGCTAGGTAGTCTGATACAACGACTCCTTTCTTCCTGCCTTTAAAAGGAGGATGATTAGGATTAAAATTCAGGAAGTCATTCTATTTGGGATGATAAGGAAATGGTGCTGTAAACGGTAGAATGTCCATGTCAGCTCTGGAACCAGATGAGAGAAGGGTGGCAGTTTCATCATGTTTCCTGTTGTGTTGTGGAGGGGCACTTCTCAAATTGCTTGTCCCTCCCTAAAACCCTTCTGTTTAACTTTCTCATTTAAACCACAAACCATGGATTTTCCATAACTAATTTTCGTTTGTGCTTTTGTGATATTCAGACCTTTCAATGCAGTGTAATTTTCTACACAATTACTGTCTGTAGTTTTGTGAGGTCTAAACTCATTGAGATTGGCATAACTATGACATAGCAGTTTGTGAAGACAGGAAAAATTGCTCTTAACACACTGGCCTTTGTTAAGCCTGGTGGTTTCAATATTAATTAGCCAGTACTATGAAATAGTAAATAATATTTTGCCAAGTAATAAAATTTCTCAAGGTTGCACAATAGTTTTCCACTGAAATCAATCACTGTAGTAAATTAACGGCATTACTGATTTAAAATTGACTCACCGGCAACTGCATCTTCATTGTTTGTTTTTCCAGCTGGATTCCAATTTCTAGACATCTTTATTATATATATGTATTTCCCATACTACTCTGGGAAGAATTTTTTTTCTATTTGTGCCCATATGGTGTACAGCACTTTTTGTCCTTGAATGGATGGCTAAATTTTCTAAATATTGGGCTTAACAATTAACATTGTTTGTACATGACAGCACAACTGATTGTTTTTAGGAAAACAAAGCAGTTTATCTGGATTGAGATTAAAGAGGCTTAAAAGACATTAGAAGAAATACATTAGTGTTGTTTACTCATTCATTGACTACTCCATTTTTTTCCATATTAAGAATATTTAATATTCTTCATACATATATCACTTTACACAAAATTCTGTATGGGTTTTAATTCATTAAAATATTTTCCACAACAGTGAGAAGTTTAACAACAAGCTAGTGCATAAAAATCATAACATGAAAATGACTCAAAAGAGTCCAGGTTAGTGATCACACTGAGTGTAGTTGATACGACAAATAAGTAATAAAAAAGATGGAAAATCTATTTAGTTCTTAAAATTTTCTTCCTGTAAAAACTTGAAGTCAAGTGTTTAACACAATTTATATTAAAAAAATGGCAGGAACTTACAAATGAGCAAATGAACACCAATGTGTAACTACTCTTGACTCTAACTGAATTTTGGGGACCATTTCCCTAATTTAATTACAGCTGGCATTCTGTAGAGATGAGAAAATCTGAGATCTAGATTGGAGTTACACATATTTTTAAATAATTTGGAAGATAGATGTTCAACTAAGAAGTGTAGGAAAGACAAGGAATGTTGTGCATTAAGCTCATGTCAATATCTCTCTTAGTTGTCCTGGAATACACTATTACTTCATATGTGGCTTGATAGCAGAGTGCAAAGGATATTTTTCAGGTTTTTTTGTTTTTTTTTCTTTCTTCTGTCTTTGGGGCAGGACACAGCAATCTAATGTTAGCCTTAAGTAAAAACATATGATTCTTTTCCTTGAGTCAGTTGATCTGGGCACTGGGTAAAAGAGTCAGTGTACTGCCTTTGTCTTGCTCATCCTTCCCTCTGACAGACACTGAGAGAAGCAGGCATGTTCTTTTGAAATACCAGGAGTCTGGGCAACCCTGACAGACTGGGAATGGTTAATTTTGGTACATCTAAATGATGAAATGGAGAAGAGACTTAATTTAGCTCTTGCAGCTTGGAAAACAGACTCTGCCAACTACCGTTAGTTTTTAAAGATGTACAAATAGGAATGTACACAATTTCCACAGGAGAAGATGTGCCTTTTCTGTCTTTGAGGTTGTTCACAAGCTTTCAGTACTGACAACTGGGATTTTCTATGGGACGAAAGGAAATCTGTGGTTGGTAGCTAAACCTTCAAAAACTGACACACTGAACATTTATGTTTGATTACAGGAGAGGAACCCAGAAACCCCAGTGAAATATTGAAGTATTTCAACCACGCACAGAAAGAGCTGGGTTCCACAGAATGGGGAAAAATATCAGCATGTTGAAAACGAGTCACTGAGCTATGTACAGGGACCCAATAACTGACCACAGAGACTGAAATGAACCTCCCACTTGTTTCTAGGGCTTACATTTCGGTAGCTAGCTTTCTGTTCATAAGAACTAGGGGCATGTTCCTCCACTGGACTATCTAGAGCTGTGCAGGTGAGCATTGAGCATCTCCTTTGCTTTGACGAGTGCTGTTTCAGCTGGTGTTTCTATGTGAGGAGGCACTCCTTTCCCTTCCCAAGTGCTGTCTGCAGAGATGACTGATCTGGAGGTGGGGATGAAGACGTAGAAGTTGGTTTCATCTACCTGATATGTCTGTGGGGAATGGCAGCCACCACTGGTCTGCTCCCCAATGATGAGAGCTCTGCCCAGTCTCTTCATTATGGATACAAACTCTTCAGCAGCCCCAGCTGTCACAGCACTGGTAAGGATTACCAGCCCTTTCTGAGAGCCGTACCTCCCTCCTGTAAGGTGGGGAAAAAAACCATCAGAAATGAATCAATTTTCAGACATTTATTTGTATAATAGAGCAAAGAGAAGCCAAGATAGAAGCTTTGCTCCCTACCTGCTATTAACAACCCAAGGGGCTTGGAAATCTACTCTTTACCTATGATAGTATTAAAATACTTTTAACACAAGCCCAGACTCTACCCTGTAAAAAAAGGCTGTCTCCCTGTGCGGTGCTCTTGTGCCATCAGTTTCTGGTTATGAGCTCTGAGAGAAGCCAGCTCATGATTACTATTGTTATCTCTTTTGTGGCTTTGACTTTTACTGGAGCTCCAGATCGCATCAGAATAGTGGAATAGACAGGTGAAAAAACCGACATTTTCCACTGTTGCAGCAGGAGTAGTCAAGGCTCATCCAGAAGCATTTTCAGTTTCACCCTCATCCCTGGTCTAGGAACATGGCTGTCATAGAGCTTGGCCTTCAACTATGCAGGCATAATTTTATGAAATTACAATTATAGTGGTTTTCTACAGTTTTTTTATAGTCTGTAAGTAGAAGCTGTACATGGCCTTTGTCCCAAACCCTTCAGCAAATACCCCTTTATTATTAGGATCTGAGCCAAGTTACCTCATTTTCTTACATAAAACAGCTGACAGGAATAGGAAGGATTTTGAACCTTATTTTCAATATATATGAACATGCTAGATACTTTTTGAGAGTTTAGTTTCTTTGAAAAAGTGACCAGTGGTTAATAACTAGGACTTGATAACTTGAAAACTAAACTGCTCTAAAAATATCATTCTATAAGTAAGTAATAGTATGACTTATAATTCTCATGCTAAATTCTAAGAGAAGGGCCAGTAGCATGGTAATTAATTTTCACACCATCTTTGGTCTTCTAATTTCACTATAAACATAATAGCCATTAGAAGACTCTTTTCACAGTAGATATATATAATACAGGACCAAATCCAGCTCCTTTGAATACGAGTCTGCCTGTTCCCTTTGATGGGAACTGGAATGTGTCCATAGAAATCATATCCCTTAGCACAACCCACCTCTGACTGCTTGGGAAAATAGATGGACCTGCAGACTGTGACAAAGTTTAACCATTTCAGCATGATCCAGGCCAACAACTGCAGACACCATTAACTTTTTTGCTACTGTCTTAGCTAAAGAGGGAAAAATAATTAAACCCCATGTTTAAGGGTTCTTAGCACTCTAACTGCAGTTTGTGAGCACTAAAGAGCTCTGTTTCTGCATGTTGCAGCATCCTTTCAACTTCCACAAACAGTGGGGCAGGCTACGTGTGGGGTGTGTGACACATTGCCAAATGCTTTAAACTCACCCAGATATGCAAAATTTAGTGGTTTTCTTTCTCTTTTCTGGACAAACTGGGGTGTTAAGGTGTTTTCATCTACTGATGTAGAGGATTACACAGGTAGGTAGTAGGGAACAGCATATAAAACTGTATGGGAGTATTGGAAGAGACATTACTCGAAGTCTAGGCAACGCTGGATTCATTTTTAAATTTGGCAGTTTTAAAAGCAACAAGTTACAGCTGCTGTACACGGTATTTGGCTAAACTTCTGGGGACCAATTTACAAACCTCTGTGCCTAACATACCCCATTCCTAGGAGTGATAAACTGTTATTTGCAGATGGCATTGAGGGACATGGTTGAAATGCACATTTTTTGTTTCTACATTCTCTACACAGCTTGAGCTGATCATGGCAGGTGCTTTCACCAAATAAGTTAGAGTATTTAATGGCTTGCTTTAAAATGCACAAGGAGACATCTGAAATGAAAAGAAATTGTCATTTACCTTTGAGCTGTGGCTGGGTCCATATCTCCTTTACTGAGTCACTGGGTCTGTCATAAACTTTGTCCAAGAGAATTGGGTGTCCTTCATCAAAGAAATATGAGCATATAATTGCTATGGGTGTAGTGGAACCTCCAATATTGTACCTTTTCAAAAATTAAAAAATATTAAGGAAACAAGTGAAAATTTGTGTCAGGCAGTAAATCTCCCTTCCGAAGTATTGTTCCTTAACACCAGTCCTGAAAAGGCTTATGGCTACATTTTGATACATTTACATTCATGGTCCCCTATCAGCATTTGCTCTTCTATCAGATAAACAAAATCCTGTCTAAGAGTGTTGGGAGTTTTATTGCCCACAACTGACTTCAAAAGCAAACACAAAACTTAAAACTCTTATTTTTTTCTTGATGTTACCTAGAAAAAAACAGAAAGTAAGCAAAGACTCTAAATCTGCAGAGAAACATCAGGTTCTTGTTATTCTACTCTGAGTAACCCATTTTGTTCTGATGCAGGCAGCAAGGAGTGAATACCTAAACCCTAATACACAAAAGTAGATTCCAATTAAAGCAACATATGTTTGTAGAACTGTTCTTATTTTTTGCTACACAAAATGAGAAAACTTAGTAGTTTAGATGAGTCCATTTTTTTTTGTGCCTTAAGATTGTATTAGTTGCTTCATTTAGCGCAGTCATAATTGAAAACTTTGGATGCGGTTTAATTCCACAGCAGTCTCTGAAGATTAATTTTACTGAAGAGCCTGTCACTGGAGAACCCCTGCTATGAATACACACAATTAACTACCAAAATATTTTTGCCTGTCACTTCTCACTAATACTAGAGCACATATAGCTCTAGAAATGTTTGTACTTTGCTTACTGATAGAGTGTGGATACAGTACTTTCCTGCAGGTGATGTTAGGAGTACCTAGCACAGACATCCAGCAAAAACCTGCTAGAAAATGAGTTTATTCAGTTCAATCTATAGCTAAGATTTTTCACCTCCAGAAAAGGATCTGACAATCGTGGAGGCCTCCGTTCCGAAGAGTGAAGCTATGTCTTTATTCTTCAGTATTTGGGAGCTGTATGATTGACACTGTGACTGGCTAGAAGTTAAATAACCATCTTCAGTGCATCCCTGATAGTGCTGTGCTGCCCGGAGGTGCTGCTGCTGTTGCTCCTGCACAGCCCACGAGACAGCTCAGCCCAGCAGAGCCCGGTTTCCTGCAGGTGCCACCACAGCTGAAGTTGGTGGCAGGCAGGGCAATGCCGGAACACTCTTCCTGGGACTGTCTTGCAGACAGTGAAACTGCAGTAACTTTAGCCAGTAATAATAACTGCGCAGTTGCCAGAGTTTTAACTTAATTTTTGGATGCTAGTAGTCCTTCTTACAGATGTCTTGTGTGACCTTAGGGAGGCCTTTTAGTTTATCAGTGTCTCTTGTCAATGCTGTGAGAGTTAAAAATATGAAGTTCATGAGTGGCACAGCTGTTCCATGAAGGGGAACTATTAAGGTGAGAGACATCATGCATTATGGTTAATTCCATGCAAAATTGAAATTATCCAAATATGAAGTTCATGAGTGGCCCAGCTGTTTCAGGGAGAAAAACTTGTAAAATGAGAAACATTATTCATTACAGTTAATCCCATGCAAAATTTACATCATTAGCCTTAAAATAATAAGATTGGCTTACAGAGAATTTCAAAAGGCTTGTTTGGGGTTCTCTTTTATATGCCTTCAGAGACTGGGTCTTTTATGTGCACTCAAAGGACTGAAAATACATTAAATATTAAAAAATAAACCAAACAAAACAACACAAGAAAGGAGCTATAATGAGACCATTTGGTACCTGAGACATGATTTCATCTTTGCTGTTTCAGTGCCCCCAGCCCTGAAATTTTTAGCTTGGGAGAAAACTGGGGCAAGAAAGAGGAAAGTCTCAGTCCTATCTCAAGTCTAGTGGAAGATGGTGTTGCTTTTGCTGAAATCAAATTCAGTCATGGGTGTGTTATGTTGGTTGCTATCTTGCCTCATCTGTGCTCACATAGTAAGATCTGTCTCTGCTCTCATCACTGTGGTCATCTTTTCCTCCCTATACTGCAAATCCCACAAGAATATTAAGAAGATTACCAAATATTAAGAGCCCTATGCTAACAATAAACACAAGTGGTTCCAGGATTAAAACCAAGTCCTTACATGGTCCTTCTTTTCTTTGGTTTATACTTGTAATGTTCTGGGCTCACACACATTAACTCTGGACTACAACAAGGGCATTACTTCCCTAAATACTGTGTAGGAAATGTGCATTTTTTATATTAATCTGCTTTGATTGCTGGTGACAAATGGATGACATCTTATGGCTCCTAAGTTTTGGAGCACTGTTGACACACGGGTGTCCAACAGAATTCCACGCAGAGAGCAGGTGTACAATGCTGCAGCTTGGTGCAGCAGGGCCCAGGAGTGCTACACTACCTCTAAGCACCTCTGTGCTCTGTGCACAAAGCCCATTCTGTACAGATCTGATTGCCCAGAATTATTTAGCACTGCAGATATGGCAAATGAAATGTTGTAACACAGCCTTACACACAATCTGTCTTTTTGACTGTTGAATCACTTGGCCACTACATTAAGTAAAGATTTATTTTATAAATATATATATGGCACATGGAGAGTTAGATTAGAAAGAATTTAGAGAAAAAAACCAAATGTAACATCCAGAACTGAATTCTGCAAACTATTCCCTAAATTTGCCTATTTAGTTCTAAACATCTCAAGTGATGATACAATTTATTTTGAGATTACTTCCAGACTGTTACTATTTTCCTTGGCTGTTTTTCTTTTCTCATTTAATCCCAGCAATGTTAGCCTGTAAACAGGACAGTAAGCCATGTAAAGCTAATTCACTGTTACAAATAAAATGCTGTTTTGAAAGAGCTTTGGTTATTTGCCATTCAAAGGTTTACCTCATGTCTATGATTAATGCATCTGTGTGAACAATTTTCTTCCAAACATGCTCTATGATTAGGTCGGACACCTGGGTTAGAAGTTCACTGTCTCCAAACATATCAAATCTCAGATAGCCGATGTTGTTTTCAAATACATTTGTGTGGAATGAAAACTTAATCAAATCTTCAAATACTTCTGGCGGAGGGATCTGAAAGAGTTTAGAAAAACAAAACAAATCATTTGCTGGCACTGGGACCTTGACACAAAATTATGCGGGTCATGTTTAATCCAGGTGGGACACGTGTTAGGAATGTGACCAAGCTTGAAAAACATAATAAATTTTACAGTATTTTTGCATGTTAAACATAGGCTAGCATTGCCTGATGCGTTTTTGCACAGTATAAGGTGCATCAATAACATGCCCAGAATCTGGATCAGGCACCTATTTGCCAAAGCTCGTTTATTTTTCAAAAATACAAGTATTTCCTTGGAGCAGAGAGGCTACAAGAACAATCCCAGCCTGCAGCATAGATCCTTATCCCAGGCCTGCCATCCAAGCCCACACGTTGCCTTTATGAGTTCTTTCTAAACATGGCACGCGGGACTTTCATAATCTCTTTACAGGCCTCATCTGACAAACAGCTGCTGGCCGCAGGTGCGAGTGGCCCCAGCCCCTCTTAATGACCCAGTCCCTGTGACAGTGAGGAACCTGATGTGTTGGGCATGTGCTGGGATACTCATGAAGTAGACATGCTAAATCTCTTACATGGTGGCCATGTGCCTGGAGTCTCACGTGTTAGGCTGCGATTTATTTCATTTTACTGAGCTTATGTTATTAAACAGAAGACTTTTTTTAGCAACAATGTGTAGCCAAATAATAGTTATCTTAGTAACCCCTGTACGCATTGAGACATAGCCAGTTCCTATTGCCAAACTTCTGTTTTGTATGCAGTGTCTGAAAATGGAATAGTCTCCTTCAACTTGAGACAAGAATTTAGAATACATACAACTTATATGACCTTCAGCCATTTGGTCTTTTCTTCTCAGGGTTGCTGTGAAAATGGTGTTATACCTTCTTTTTAATCAGCTGCCCTCTGCTGTAGCTCATCTCCAGACAATCCGTGCCTTTGCACTTGGAAAGAACAAGGAGTCAGCCGTGAGCCATGTGCTAGCAGGTGCTCTTCCAGTCTACAACATGCCACAGAACTGGGGAGGCACTTGGGCTTTCTGCAGCTACAGAGAAGTCAAGTAATCTCCGGACCTCTGTATAGTGCTCTGGCCTGGAGTTGTGCTCCTGCCAAAAGCAGGTCTGCCACAGCAGAAAGAGTTTTTTCCAAGGTGTGTGAATGCAGCTGTGTGTGAATGCAGCTGTGTTTGACACACCTCGACGTTACCTAGGGGAATATTACCCACCATATGACACTTCATCATTCTGCCCCTGATGTATGCCAAAATTACCAAAACTTCAATCATTAATTTAAAAGCCCTGTTGGCCAGTAGTTGTTGACCTGATAATAAGAGCAAATTCTTTTCTGTACCCTTCTTTATCACTTTACCTTGTGAAAATAACTGTTGTATCTGGACTGTAAACACATCAGTCCAGCAGTACTGAGTTTGTCATTTCCAATCCACTTCCCAGTGACAGCAATGCTACTTGATCTGCCCACTGTACTTGGATTAACAAATCACAGTTTTGAAAAATATATCCAGCATGCATTGATTGTTCTGACAGAACTTCTATCTAGTTCAGAGATACTGGTCCCCCCAGGAGGAAAATAAAAACATCACTCATTAGTAACATCTACAAATAAAACTCATGTGTTACTCTCAGCTACTTACTAATGATATTTTAACTGAACACACAAATGTCTTATCTCTGTCTCTAGCGACAATTGCTAAATGCATACCTATAAACATGTTGATTAAGAACAGCATCTGTCTCTACTTGTTCTTTTACTGTGATGCATCACATTTTTGTTCCCTGAGGACTTCAGCATTGCTAACTCTTGAAAATTCATTACAAATCTCAAGGTAGGCAGGTTGCTCTTAAATTCCCAGGTCTCAAGGGGTGAAATAAATGTGTAAGGATCTAAACAAAAGCTTTTCTTGGCTGCAGGAAAAGTTATGAAAATGTATCAGTTCTAAAAGCTCTAAGACTGGAAATCAGATGAAAAGGACTCAGAATGTAATTTTGGGGTGCCAGGGAAAGCGTTTGAATTTTTCAGCAAAAGAGGTGAGGAGCCTGTGACTGACATGAGGGAGTTACTGCCCTGCCAAACTGCACGTTCACGACACTGGCACATGGGCCACGTGCTGCGGCTACCTAAGGAGGTAAGTCAAGCTTCAGGAGCAACCAGGTGCTCTCCTTTGGAAGGCACAGCTCTGATGGCCAAGGACAAGCTGGGACAGGATGCAGCTGAAAGTAAGATCCTGCTGCTCAGTCAGACAATGTTTACATACAAGTGATTCCTTGTTAAATATAAACCCTCAGGTGCAATGAGGCTAAACTAAAGGACGTCCAAGCTAGCTCCACGGATTGCTCTTAATAACACACATTTTACTGGGTGATTTCCAAGCAATCCACCCTAGTACGTCACTAGCCTTACTATTGGAAAGATGTTTTTAAGATCCAGTGTAAACAGTATAAGTTCACTTCTTTGTACTGTTTAAGTGCATTACTTCTTGACCTATTAACTATGGACAAGGGAACAGATTATTCTTTTCATATCTGAAACAGCCTCTTACATATCTGCGTTTTCATGTCTCCTCTCAGTTTTCTTCTCTCTGGAATAAACAACTCAAATATTTTAAACTTTTTCAAGATTACTCTCATTCAGTCTTCTCTTTACTCCTGTTCCTCTTTTCTGCTGCTTCTATATTTGAGCGACATCTTTCCAGAAAACCATTGCCCAAGTCTGTGCATATTATACTCTACATGAATTTTATTTAGAGCTAAATGTAGCAGAAGATTTCATGTCTTACTGATTATATTCATCCTTATCCATTCCAGTTTGATGATGATGAGTATTTACTGCAACAGCTTGACCCTATTAATTTGTTCTCAGGTTATGAACCCTGAAGAACCCATTTACATTTTTACTCCTCCCGGAGTTGTGCGGTGAATTACTGTCTCCCTAGAAACAAGCAAGCAAAGACTGCAAAAAGTGAAGAGCCAATGAGAGTTAAACATGAGACACTTTTCTCTTGCATAAACTTGCATAGTTCCACTGACTTTACTGTGGTTATGTCGATATAAATCAACATCATATGAGCCTACAACAATTGTTTTTCCACCTTTTAGCAACAGATGTAGCAATTTGATTATTTATCTTGACACTTGGAGGCTGAGCATTTTGATTTCACTCATTAATGAAGGGATATAAGCAAACTGTACTTCCTTCTGGTGAAACATCCCTAACTATTGCCTCCTTCACCAAGTGCAGCACTCTTCTATACATACATATTATTCATCTGGAAACAGGAGGACTTGAAATGCAGGAACAATTTCTCTTTACAAAGGATTCATTTTTGCCTTTCATTGTGATCATCATTTTCAGCTGCTTATGTAAACCGTCATAACAAAAATTCTCTTAGGTGTAAAGACTGCATTAAAAGTAATTGGTCATTAAGAAGCGGCCAAAAGAATCACTCAGGGAGACCCCTCATCACTTAAAATGGGCTTAACACTTATGCCAAAATCAGGCAGCTGTTCTTCCCTGGGTAGACACTCAGTCACAAACACAAATGTTTCAGTATGCAAAGGAAGGTAAGACTGGAGAGGGAGAGTGAGACAGAAGAATAAGAAGCAGGGATTATTGAACTGCAGGTCAGCAAGTTTACAGAGCTCTGCCTTATAAGCAAAATGTTATTTTCTGGATCACAAAAAATATATACAGAATTTGCCTCTGGGAAGTCTGACTTTGGAAAGCAGCATTTATGCAGCTGACAACTCCGACTAGCAGTGACCTTGCTGCTGCTTAGAGGAGACATATTCACTACTCTGTATTATGCTTCAGCAGCTATTCTAGTGCACCAGATGCAAAGGTCTGCGTGCATTTCACTTGTCTGTCTCCTATGTCCCATCCCATCCTTCCTGTAGTTATTCATCATCACTTTCAGTTAATTGTGTTGGATCTGCTTCACTGTCAAGGTCATTAACAGTAAAATCCTGCTGTCAAGGGAGAGAGTGGCTTGGAACATAGGTAGCACGAGAAAAACTAGCTCTTAGGTTTTTAAGGAATAAATGTGATATAGACCAAGAGAGCCACTATGTCCATGTATTGGGCTGCAAAATTTCTAATTTTTTAAAAAATTTACCAATGCAGCTAGTGACATCATATATGCTTCACTGTAATCTAAAGGTATTTTCTCTCTGGGGTATATGTGAAATGTTCCACAGAAAGCATCCCTCTTATGGCTGCAAAAGCAAAACAGGAGATAAAGGCATCAGCAAGACTAGAAACTCTGTAGAATGGGCGAATTTTCTTTTACCTCCATCTCAAGGGAAACCCTTTACTTTAATGACTTCAGTGTCTTCATTAACATCTTAATCATCTCTTGTCTGTTTGACTTCCAATTTCCTCCAGCAATATGAGGGAATGCTTATGCCTTTGGAAACCATTTTAGTCTCATAAGAGACGTGACTCTCTGCTCTTTACACATTATTTCACCTTGGAGAAATCTCGCATTTGTCCGGATTGTCATCCAGACTGATGTGATTTCCTTCATATGGATGTATCCCTGACCTCTTCCAATCATTTTGCTTGACTAAGAACTATGGTAAAACAGAGGCATTGAATAGTATAATGGCATTTCTTCACTAGCTGTATCAGGATCAGAATTTTATGTCATGTGACAAATAACTTGTCCTCTATATCCTGTTCTCAACATTCAAGGTCTGAATAAAGTAAGATCTGAACAAGTGAAAACCACCAACAATATTCACTAACAGCCTTCAGTGAACACAATGACTAATTTGCAAGATTTTTCCATTCTGTAGAATGGGGAGAAATTATGATGTGTCACTACTGATATGTTGATAATAATTGAGCAGGGAACTGTCAAAAGCACTGAAATATCTTTAGAGTGAAGTTTTCTACACTCAACCAGTTAGGAGGGAGAGTGCTGAAATAGAAAACTCCTTTAATTATTTCCATTTAATCTTAGAGGTAAGAATGGGGCCAGCACCTCTTGGTTAACAAACTCAAAAAAACAAGTATCTGCCCCGGCAATGCTTAGACTTTGTCCTTGACCTTAGTATTTGTGATAATACCACATAGGTCATGGCCACTTTAAATCATGCATGCCAAAAATTTCAGTGTGGAAGTCCACGGATTTCCTCCCCCAGGAAACATTTAATAGCTACCTGACACTTGGTCTACTCTGGTTCATTGCAAAGGCAAATGCATTCTCTTCGAAAAGTAATTTTATGAGTCCCTGGAGAAAATACGTCTCTGATAGCCATGCTAGTGCAGTAGCCAGAAAGCAGCTAACTCCATCCAAGAAAGGGATCAGGTTATCCTAACCCTCTATTTAATCTGAAGATGGAATTTTAACAAGTACTCCTGGGAGCTCCCTGCAGCACAACAATGAACAAGAAAGATTGCCAAGGCAGACCAGTGTATAAACACTCAGGCTCAGAACAAAGCACAGACTGTTATGCAAACCACACAGCAAGGGCAAAAGTAGATGATTAAAAATCAATTTCTCCCTGGTGTCACCTAACTTACACCCAGATACTTCTTCCAAAGTATTTCTAGGTCACTGGGAAACTGTCTGATGCTGAGCATGAGATACAATTACAACAACTTTCCACTGCCACTACCAAAGGAGTTGCTTATTATTCTGGTGTAATAGATGTCAGCTACTACAATTTTATATAGAAAAGTCCATCAAAGAGTACATGGCTGCATGTTTAGCGAGTTGTATGCATTCACTCTAGTCCAACTAAACTTCCCTCAAATTACAACGTGAGTTTGAAACCAGAAGGTTTCTGGATTAATTACAACTGAAAAAGCTGCAGCATTGAAAGAGGAGGGATCACAGAGACAATGAGGTATCTTTCCTCTAACCCTGAGGACCTGCATTTTTGCTTGTGGCATATGGCAACTGAGATTCACAGCCTGAAGGTTGTTCCCAAAATGCATGCATCCAGAACTACCATCTAATTCTACAAGCTACTACCCTAAGTGTCAGAAACACCTCAGCCTACGAAACCTACTCAGGCACTGGTTTCTCCTCTGGGTACAGGTAAATCTGAGTGGGTTTATGGTATGGGCTAGAAAAAAGATAAGGTATCTGACTCAATGCTCCCATTCCAGCTGGCATCTCTATAGCTGAGGACAAGAGAACTGTACCTGTTTTGGCAGGAGCCCTGGGATGCTTTCCTTGGCATGTTCAGGGATGTAGAGTAATTTCAGGTGTTCATCATCAGAAAGAGCTTGTAAGATGGCAGTCACCTTCCTGGCGAGTTCTTCCTCTGTATGGACCCTTTTATAACTGTCTTTGTTGATGTTTTTGGTGAGGTTGGATGCTGTAACAGTCCCAATGTCCACAAAGGCATAATTATCTGCCACAAGCTTGCCTACAGTTTGCAGTATCTGTGGCACCTGGGCACGCAGGTTGGCAATGTGTTGAGCTACAGCCATGGCTTCGCTGGCTTGGACGGTGATGTGTGGCTCCACCCCAGACACACTCCATACTTTTCCAGTGACTGGGCTGAGCACCACTTGGCTGGGGATGGCGGCATATAGGGAACTGTTACCAACACGATAAATGCCCACTGAGAGGGATCCACCGACTGTGGGCTCACCAATAACTGTGGCCCGGTGTAGATCCTTCATAGAGCGAGTGAAAGCTTCGGCTGCGGAGCCACTCATATGGCTTGTTAGGATGTAAATATCCTTGAGGGAGCCGTATCTCTTGCCAGCGACCTGGGGGAGAGTCCACACCTCTGTGCTGCGGGAGGTACTACGATCAAAGACAGTGTAGAGGTGTTTCCGAGGCTCAGGCTCAAAGAAGTAGGAACAAAGTATTGGGATGGCAGTGGAGTAGCCACCTGTGTTGTACCTCATGTCAATAATCATGGCATCCGTGTCCACCAGCTTGTTCCATACCATCTGCAACAGCTGTGGCCCAATGGCCTTCACTGTTTCTGCCTCAGCCATCATATCAAAGCGAAGGTAACCCAGGTTCCCCGGCAATACCTCAATTTTAAAGAGTGCCTCAATGATGTAGCTCAGCTCTTCAGGGCTAGGAATCACATTGGGAAGCTGCTCTTCTGGTGTTGGTTCCACATGGCTGTGGAAGATGTGAAGCCGATGGTCTCCAGAAGCCTCCTGCAAGTCGCTGGTAAGCTGGGAAGCCAAAGTCTCAGAATCTATAGCTGATCGATAGCCTCCCTGGGCCCGTTTGGTGCTGAGCATAGCACTGGCCTTACCAGCCACTTCTGGGATAGCATAGTGAGCCTCTAGGAGCTGCCCGGTACCCTCCAGAAGTACTCCCATGTTCTTGTGGAAGGCTAGCACTTCTTCAGCCTTCTCCAGTGCATCCTCAGCCAACACTATGGCATCAGGAACAACTCCTCCACCCATCCAGCTCTCCCCATGGTTGTCAATGAAGGTGATAACAGGAACTGTGATAGTCAGGCCACGGGTTATTCCCGGCCCAGGCTGCAGCAGAGGGAAGGTACGGGTGTGTGTGAGGCTTCCTGCTGTGATCTCACCAATCAGTGTGGCACGGCCGAGGGACTGCATGAGGTAAGCAAACTCCTCAGCAGCTGTAGCAGTGTGGTGGCTGGTGAGCAGGTAGATGCCACGCTTAGCCCCATAGGACTGGCCCAGCAATTCTGCCTGGGTGTTGTGCTCCTGTGTATGGTTGGTGCATCTGTCATAAGTTGTGAAGAGATGGACAGGATCAGCAGCAGGGTCTTGGAAATAGGAGAGTAGCATAGGCACACCAGAGGAGGAAGGGCCTCCAGGGTTGTAACGTAGGTCCATGATCAAGTTCTCTGTATTTTGAAGGGGCTCCCACACTTTGTGTACAATGTAAGGCCCCAGCTTAGCAAGCACAGAAGCATCTGCAAACTCATCAAAGCGCATGTAGCCAACATTGCCTGGCAACACTGACACCTTGAAGACAGTATCCACCAAGGCATGCAGCAGCTGCTCATTGTCAGGTAAGTCAGCTGCCATTCCAATTGGCTTCTCGGCTGGGGGATCAGCAGCTTCACCTGGCATCATGACTCGGACCATCAGGCGGGGGTCTTCAGATAAGGTCTGCAACTCAGTGTTGAGTTTGGTGGCCAAGTCCTCAGATGACTGCACAGAAGAGAAGTCAGAGGTAGCGAGGTGCCGCAGTAGAGCAGGCACTCTCTCCACTAAGCTGTAATAGTCCTTTAATATGTTTCTGAGGCGGCTAATGGTGCCAGGCACTGCTCTGCGCACTGCCAGGATGTCCAAGGATTTCTGCAAGGCTTGCTCTGCCTCAGTAGCCACACATGGCATCACCCCGCTCACTTCCCAGCTCTGTCCACCCCCACTCAAGGGGCTCACAGATCGTGACACAGGAACCATCATATAGAAATTGGAAGGACCAATACGCAGCTTCTGGATGTCCAGTGAGCCCCCAGCTGTCTTCTCTCCAACAGTGATAGCTCTGTTCATGTGCTTGAGGATGTAAGCCACATCTTCAGCCACTCCCGTGGTGTGGTGGCTGATCAGAACAATGACATCCTTATCTTTGCTGTACCTCTGTCCCAATACCTTTGGCAGTGTCCATATCTCTGTGGTGGTGTTGGAGGGACGATTGTACACAGTCTCAACATGCAACATCTTGTCGTCTTCATGCAAGTATGAGATGATGAAGGGGAGGCCAGAAATCTGTCCCCCAGTGCTGTGACGAAGATCTATCACCAGGGCAGATGTCTCCATCAGTGTCTTCCAGACCCTGTCCACCAGAAAAGCTCCAACTTTCTGCACAACTTCCTCTCCTATGATATAATCAATCCTCAGGTAGCCAACGTCGCCCTCCAGCTTGCCATACATGACCACATGCTCAATAAGGCTCAGGAGTTGCTCACGGGTAGGGGAAACCTCAGCTTCTTGTTTGGGAGCTGCATGTGGTAATGGCTCATAGGAAATTACCAGTCTTGGGTCATTCAGAGCACCCTGCACTCCAGCTGTCAAGACACTGGCCAGCAGCTTTGGATCTGAGATGTCCAGGATCTCCCCGCTCTTGATTGCTTGTTCAATGGCTTCTTGCATTCCCACTAGGTTTTCAGGATAGCAGTAATTGTCCAGAAGGACTTTAGCCATGTCCAGCACTAGAGTTGGCTGAAAGATTTCCTCAGCAGGTATGCTGCACATGCTCAGTGCTGAAAACAGCAAGAATTGTGTCCTGATCATTTTGTCTTTGTATGGAATAGAAAAGAAGTCAGAAGCTCTTATCGATCAAGATGAACATAGCTCTCCAATGACTCTGAATCGCACTGAAATCCCTGTGTTGAAGCCAGGTGCACTGAACAGATCTTTTATCTGCATTAAACCTTTAATCTCATTAAAATGGAGTGCATCATTCAAAGTGCACCAATAGATGAAGTTCAGCTCCTTACTACTTCACAGGCCTCTTATGAAACAGTAATAAACTTCAATCACCAAGGAAGATCTTTCTAGCAGTTAACTGTTTCCAAAAGGTAATGCACTGCCTGTTACAAACGTCTTGGCTTATCCTGAAAGTATATTGCTTAAATGCAATTCTTATTTTAACCTCAGTTAGAATAGCAATCATCTATTGATTGCTTTTTACCATTATTTATTAAGAGCTTATACCAGAATATTCTTCAGTGACTTAGTTGTATCAATATTTAATATTCTTTCAAAAGTTGTTGACAATACATTGTCTTAGGTGTTTTTTAGTCTGACCTGCAAAGGACTGTTCTTACATTCTGTGACTAAGAGCTCCAAACAAGGAACTCCAGACATTTAGCACAGCTCATAAAATCCAAGGTAATGACAGCCTGTTAATTTCTGTGCTGAGAATTGCCAGCATTTTAAACAGGACTTTGAAACACATTTGCCTCAACATAATACAGCTAAATCTGAGGTGACTTTAATCTTCACAATTTGCACTCAATTAGGATTTACTTGTAATACTGTTGGGTAACATATGGTCATGTCTGATGACAGCTCCCAGCCAATAGACTTTAGGCTCAACATACCAAAATAGAATGGGGGGGGGTTGTTTTCTTCTGCTCACAATGTATTTGAGACTCTATTGTATTAAGAGTTTGAAAGAGGATCAGAATATGTGGGATGCAGGTTGTATCCACTCTGAGCTCCAGTATGACATGCCAAAGATACACAAGAACAGATTCTTGGCTTCAAGTTTGAAATGAATTGCTACCCCAGCCATTCTGTTTGCTGGAGGTAGCTACAAGAATAGACTCTGAAACTTGGGAAGAGCACATTTTCATACTGCTGTCAGAATATTGCTACATATGAATACACGTGGAGGGAAGAGTCTAAAGATGGTCTAAGCCTGTCTGGATGCACTCTGTTGGTGTCATGTGTGAGTGTCTTGAATGAAGCCTGACACTCACGACTTTCAACTTACTGTGCAAAGGGTGCTACAGATGATATATACAAGGTGTTAACAGTCACCTCATCTTACTCAGAATGTAACAGACATAGATGAATTTCCATGAAGATAATAGTCAGAAAGGAGACAAGAACAGACAGCCACTGACTACTTTTAATCCGAGTATGTATCGGATATCAGCTGTGCCTCCCATACCTAAATGAGGTCTATCTATCACTGCTAAACTCTTTACACAACAATTTCTTTGTAACATTTAAGCAAGTATTTCCATAGATTAACAATATTCTTCTCCAGTAAGGCCTTATCTAGAGGTTAAAAATCACAAAATGGCACTTTCCTGCCTGTGATTGTTATATAATAATAAGATTAGGAAAAAGCTTTTCTCTATTTTCCTGACATTTATTTTACATTTTATCACAATCTATAAAGATTTTCTTATCAGAACGGCTGGACATTGTAGCTGAGGCTCTTATGAAGCAAATAGATTGAGAAATATATACCGGATTGTGATAAGGCAACACTCCACAGCTCAATTTATTTCTCAAGTTATGCACATTCATTCTCATGTACTTTATCGCTACCACATAAAAACAAAACCAGCTTCACAATGTAAATGTAAAATAAAGTATTTTTTCCAACATGCATAACTTAAAAGCTAGGACAGTGGAAAAAAACTATTTTTCCACACTGGATCTGTTCAGTATGGATTTTCTGAATTCAATGACATGTAACATTCACTGCTACCTTGGTAATTCTTTATAGATGGTGTTAGAAGGTAAGAATCCCTTCTGTGTGGTGTGAATTCTTTAAGATTTGGAGAATGACTACTTGCTTACTCATTTTGAGGCACATATACCTTAAATTTTTATCAAACATGTTGTTTAATGCAAGTCTGTTCATTGAACTCTGAATAACCAGATCCAAAATGTAACTCTACCATCTAGTCTAATTTATAATATAACTCAAGCCAAATTCTTATTTTGATTTTAGTTTTGAGCAGTACTAAATAGCTAAGGCCTAGTTTTAACTTCTGTAATTCATAAAACTTTATGATCCTTTAAAATCCATCCACAAGTATTTAATTTTCTGACTTCCTGTGGGTTTGAACTTCCCACATACTCTGAAAAGAGGTATTTTTTAATCCGTCCCAGACCAGTCTGCATGCAGAGTCTGCATTACTCAGATCACATGCTAAAAATCTTCCATAGGAGCAAGATTAAATGTTTTGCTGTCTATTATTTGCTTTCTATATTCTGCTGCAATATTTCCCAGTTCTCACCTGCAGCTGATCCCACCATTCCCTCATCAGACTCATGTAGATGTTTGGTCACTGACAAGCCGCAGTAGCAGGAGGCTCATCTGAAGGTGGCAGCAAGAGCACCTTTTTCACTGGCAGGGATGCCAACAGGATAAAAGTGAAAGCTGGCAATAAACTACTTTTGGTTTTAGTAAATCCTTCTAATACACCCATATTTTAAATTAAATGTATGAATTAGAATTAGTCTAAAGGTGATATCTGGCTTCCAAATACTGAGAGGCAGAGTTTATTAGTTTGAGCACAGGACTATGCTAATGAAATATTTAATACTTCCAGGATTTCAGTAAGTATTTCTAGACAAACCTTCACTGCCTTTTATAGATGTACAAGTCTGGGTCAGTACTGCTTCACAGCTGCCTGTTACAGGCATGACTGGATTGCACAGGTATGGTCTAAGACTGTCTTTTCTGTTCTGTTCTTGTACTGTTTGGTACAAAGGAAACCTTGTTCCTGAGTAGGCTTTCTAGGCCCCTTAGAAATGAAAAGAATTAATAATATCACCCTTAGATTCCTTTGCAATTCCCATGCCAAAAG
This sequence comes from Oriolus oriolus, assembly GCA_013400235.1. NCBI lineage: Eukaryota > Metazoa > Chordata > Aves > Passeriformes > Corvidae > Oriolus > Oriolus oriolus. Next base: position 185,784 of record VXBT01003830.1, read on the forward strand.
AAGTAATTTTAGATTTTTGTCCCAACATTTTTCGGTTCTTACGCTGTACAAACCTGTACAGATTAAAATGAAAGTTGGAAGTTTTCTTTCACATTCTTTTAATATTGAAATCTTTCCATTTTATGAAAATGGAAATAGTAGTTTGAGTTTTTTAACGATTACATTTGTAATAAGAAAAACTTAAATCCAAAATGTATTAGATCTTGATTTTCTGTTAATATTCCCTTCCCTTCCCTTCCCTTCCCTTCCCTTCCCTTCCCCCCACTTTTACAGTGATCAAAAAAAAAAAAAGAAAAAAAAAGAATGAGAAGATGATTTATATTTTTAATGTAAGATTGAGTGAGGGTAGAAAAAGTGTATTCCCATTTTGAAATCTCTCCAACTTCAGCCAGGAGCAGGTGGAGAGTCATCACAGTTTATGGAGTACAGCTGTGATAAACTCACATTGACCAGCTCTGCTGAACAGATGAACTGCTATATTCTAGATAAGTAGAAGATTCAGGAGGTCATCAAGAAAATGCATTTCAAATATGCAACCTGACCTAGTTCAGAAACATACTTTTGAATGTGCAGTCGCTGAAGAACTGGTATATTATGTGTTTGCATTATATTGTCTGTATTCTCTACATCCTACATTTTGGATAGATTTACACGTTTGTTCAGCATGGTACACCAAGCAGAGTTAGCCAATCATAAATACTGCATATTAAATACTCTGTCAAGCCCTCCTATCCTGAGGTTGCATTTGAAACAGTGAGAGCTCCAGTCACCCACTTTGTTTAGTGGCCATCACAAATGGCTGCTATCGAACCGATCTGATTCCTACAGACAGTTCTGCTGAGGGCCTGACGCTCCTGATGCCTCGTCCTGGCACTGCTGCCCGCCATGCTGGTGTATGGCTCCTTTAGCTGTGCAGCTCTAAAGGACTGGGTTTCTCCCCGGCTGCTGGATCAGAAGCTTTGGTTGCCAGCCAGGCTGCCAGGATGCTGCTCCCTCGGCTCCTTTGGTGTGCTGGGCCAGCGTCAAGGCTTTTGTGAGGGCTAATGGTGGGTGCGCCAGGCTCCGGCCAAACCGAACACCTCAGCAAGGGGGTGAACACAGGGAGTCCCCTTTGCCAGGGCTACACTGAAGCCATTCTCCTGTCAGGCTTTCAGCTGAATTAGGACTGATGGTCCAAGAGAAGATTTAAGGAAGATGACAGAGAAGAAACAGGTGCAGCTCAGAAGGGCAACATGTTTCTGAGGGTGCCAGGAGGCAGAAGCCAGGGAAGACAAGGCAGTGGGCCAGCTTGGAGGCACGGAGAGGGCGAAAGAGACTGTGGGCAGCCCAGAGCGAGATGGCAGGAGAGGCTCTAAGGTACTGTGGGAGGGACGGTGAGAAAATGTGTGGGAAGGGCAGTGGCGTAGGGAACCCAGGGGGCGCAGGAGCGTCGCAGATTGGAGGGGGCCCGAGGGGAGCACGAACCCCCAGAGAGCCCGGCTCGGGGTCCCGCCCGGCCCGGCCGTGGCACCGAGGCAGCGCTTGGAGAACGCGCTGAAGGCTGAGGGCAAGCCGAGGATGGCTCTGAGGCCGCCGGTGGGCTCCAGAGAGGGCCGGGGCGGCGCGGAGCAGGTTTGCGCCTCAGGCAGGCAGAGCGTCCCACCTGGCAAACGGAGAGCAGAGCTCCGAGCCCCCCGGAGGGACCCACCCTGTTTTTGACTGCTGAACACGGGAGAAGGGACGTGGTAGTCACAGGCAATGTCCCGTGAGCTGTTCAGAGCCGCCAGAGGGCATGTGGAGCAGTTACGCAGTCTGAGGACACGGTGTTGCCTCACAGACATTGTTCACTTACTACGTTGGCTTTGCCAGCTTGGTTTGTGTTTCTCCCTGTACCTTGCAACTCTTTGCAGTAACAAACGGATTTAGTACTGCCCGTGAGGAGTTGCAGCAAGGTACTGGAGTTCACAGTGTGTGGCTGTGTGTACCTTCATGGTGCATGGCCACACCTGTGTGCATGGTAAAGGCCAGGCTCTGAGGAGGCGGGAATCAGCTGGGGTGGGAGCAGTGTTAACCGTGTAGGGCACAGCTGTGTCTGAAACGAAAGGTTTCCTTGAGAGGCCATCTAAAACCTTTTATTCCGAACTTCAGGAATTGTTAATTTAGCTTAATGTTTCTATATTGACAGGATCTTTACAGTATAAAGGCATGTGAGCAGATACCAGCCAAACACCTCCAGATTCCCATAAGGCTATTGCCTCCTCACCTGTAGAAAAGAATAGTGAAAATAGAGAAATTCTTATTTTTAGTGACTGCTGCTGCTGTGTTAAGTTACATCAGCTGCTCTTCTGTGTTGGGGCATGGCCTGGAGGAGTGGATGAGATCAGAGGACACTGTGTCTGCTGTGTATGCAGGCGAGGTGGGAAGTTATGTGAAAATACCACCAGCTTACCATGTTTGTCTATTCAGACTGAAGTGCTATAAGTTAGCCTTAAAACTGGCTGTGGAGTCAGCTGGTGAGTCTGATGTTACACAGATAGGTAACAGGCCTGAGAAGGAGGACATACATCGGCCTTGTGTTTATGTTAAATAAGTTTTAATTTTAACTGTGCATCTGCTGAACACCGCACAAGCCCCAACCTGCTCCTCAGTAACAGCAAGCTGCTGATCACCATTCATAACCCAGTGATGAGAGGGCGGTGTCTCAGTGTCCAGTGGGGCCCAGCTTGAAGCAAGGGCGAGATGCTTACCTGTTCTTCACAGCCTGTATACTCTCTAGAACCATCATGACCACCTCTGACTTGTTGCTTCCCAAAGCAGCTGAAATGTGAGCGAGCTCAAACAATTATTTAAAATTAAATGTGCAAAACTACATAAATCAAGCTGCTAAATGTAAAGCCAGACATCAATTTGACACGCACTTCAGCCATGCTGAAGGTAGCAGCAGCTGTAGTCATTATTGGTTCTCATTTCTTCTTGACCCTGTTCATCACCCTGTGGAAAGATTCATGTTTCATTTTACTGCCATGCCAACCAAAATGTTAAGCCAATGGGAACATGATCCTTGAAGCTGGCTGGAAGCTCAATTGATTTTTTTCACTGAAATACAAAAGTGACTTATAGTCCAGTTTTGGGATAGGATCTGTAGGTCTTCTCTGGAATTCTGATAGCATAGCTAGGAGCTGAGGTTTTGAGCCAAAAATGGTTTTGGGTATTTTTTTTTCCCATCCAAATAAGGGAAATAAAGATCAAGGTTTGACTTCAGAAAGTAACACGCCCACCTCCCTGATTCTTCAGAATTTCTCTCTGTGAAGATGTGGGAACAGGTTTTTCCCTTTCCCCATTTTTTCATTTAATTATGGACAAAGTCCTGTATTCAGTGAAGTCAAAATATAACTAGGACCTTGTGTTTAGATGACTGGAGGGCACTTAGCTACAATTACATCGACTTGAGGGTGAATAAGTCTTCTAATGTGATCACACCAAGTGCATGTTTGGTCATTTCTGTCACTTGATTAAGAGAAGTTTTGCAAAATGTCAGGAGCTTAGGAGACAGGAACAAAATAGGGAGAGAATATAGGGGGCTCTGGCAGGAGGCAGACGTAATGATGGCTGTAAGATGACAGAAGCCAGTGGGGAGTGGTAAAATGATTACTGCCGTGGGAAGCTTAAGAGGTTAATGGCATGCAGCTAGGGATGTATGGAGTTTGCATGGACCCAGATCTCAGATCTGATCCAGTTGCAGACCTGTTCTAAAGAAAAAGACTATAAATCAGTGTAAGAATTCTAGTGAGTCGTGCTTTGTGCTCATGGTTTGTGACCTAACCAGCAATTCTTGATGGAATTACAACTGCCCTGCTCACACTCACCTGCTATTTGCTCTGTATTAGATTAACAATAGTAAATAAACTGCATATTGGATTTCAAGCTGACCTGTTCATGCCAAATGAATTCGTCTTGCCCACAGGCTGTCCTAATTCAAAACATATGTATCGATTTAAATTCTGTTGCTTCCACAGATTAAGGTACTGTTTAGATTTTTGCCTCATCAATATTCTTCAACATTTTGAATTGATGGGTAGTTTGTTATGGATTTGGTTCAAAAGTGTTCTCAGGTAGATGTGTGTGTGTGTGAGGTGGTGAAGGAGTAAAAGTGAGGTGCACTGTGGTGAGGTTGTACAGCACCTACACCTGTCACCTGCAACCAACGGAAGACAGTTTGTCCTTTTATAGGCAAAACTTTCATTAGCATCAAAGGAAGTTTACTTTAATTGCAGAAAAGATGGGGTCCTTGTTTAGTGAAAATACAACTAAAGTCAGGAGAATGATAGTATGATAGTATATTTCTCATACAGCAGTATAGTAGAACACTATTAGAACACAGATAGAAGTTTTCCATTTTTCCCAGACTTCTAAGGGGTGAAAGAATTTAATATGTAAAACAGAGCTTCTCCTAAGAAGAAATTAAAAAAAAAATCAGAACCTTATGCCAGACCCTGAACAAGAAATTTAGGCCTCTAAATAAGCAGCCTGGGTTTTTCAAAAGTGCTGAGCTCTGCCAACCCCCACTGCTCTTAGGGTACAGCTTCTAAGGCTGGACATCATTTGACTGCATGTTCTTGCAAAAAATACTAAGAATATGCAGTAGGTCAAAGTGGCTCCTTATCTTTGTGCGGCGATAAGGGCTGCTGTTCCTCCTAGGAAACAGTGTCTTAGAAGCGGAAGGCTGCACTTCTTATCATTCAAGTATGTGCAATAAAGGGGTAAAAATAGGGACGCTGAGGATAAGAAAGCTGAAACTAAGGCACCTGCTACCCACAGAAGGAAACTTGGGAATGAAATAAGTGAGAGTCTCTTCTGTTCTGAATACTGCAAATCTTCACTTACAGGAACAAATAATTTGTCTGTAAAAGCCTCTGAGATTACTGATATGAGAAAAGGCTTCCTGGATTTAGATTCCTGACTTTATCATGCAGACAACATTCCATTTACTGAGTTTTACAGAAGTTGAAAATGTCAGAGTTGACTGAGAGAATTAGATTTCAAGAGCTGTTAAACATTTGCAGGACGTCCTAAACCCCTATTGAAAATCTTCTAGTTCGTGACCTAAATACAGTCAATTAAACAGAAAGTTTGAAAAAAGGCATTGACATTGTATCACTGTCAGCGAACAATACATATTCACTCAATCTCACAATATTTTAATCCGGTATTCACTTTGCCATGATATATAATGCAGGCTATTTACAATGATTGCCATTCTTTAAATGCCAGTTTGCCTTTAAAACAAGCAGCAGCAACAACAACCAGCCCCATACCCTGCTCCAAACTTTGTTTGCAATTATCTTCATTTGCATCACTATTGTACAGATTTACACAGGACAGGAAAAGGGGATGTTCCTATTCTTAGAGATTCTGCCTTGTATACTACCTGCAGCCACATTCTGCCACTTTCATCCCTTCATAGTTATATATCAAAGTGGGCACACCAGCATCATCCTTATAAAGAATAGAGATTGAATCCAGTTTGGTTGGAACACAGCAGGCCTTGGAAGCTTTTTTGGGGTTTTGGAGATGCACCAGGGTTTGGACAATAGCATGTTTTGTTGGGGTGACATTATCTGTCAGAGGGAAGAAGCAACCTCCTTTACACTCAAAAGCTTCATAATCTTTTGGTGCAATGATCCAGGAATCCCAGCCAATCTCTTCAAAGTTCACATGGAGGGAAGTTCTCCTGCAGTGGTTGGCTCCAATGCTTCTCTTGCTTCTGGAGGAATGCAGGTGGGATCCAGTGATGGCCTTTTCCTCTCCCTGCTGTTCCTCTTCAGATGAAGTGTTGTTCTTTCCTAATTTCTTGAGCACACTTTCTTGTTCATGAACGATCATCTCCCGGAGCTCCACTTTGGTCTCTTTTGTCCCATTGCTGCGGTCATTGGAGAACACTATTAACAGGGGCAGATTTTTAGTGTCAGGGGTAACACTGATATCTAGCTTCCCACAAGTAAAACCACTCAGAGCTTTACTCTCTATAACAACCTCTAGCTTATTTTTAGTCTCCAGTTTGTCTGCCCTGACCCATCTTTTTGCAGCACTGGACACTTCAAACATCTTCCAACCGCATTCCTGGATACTGTGGGAGACAAGGAAAGATTTGGTACTTTCTGGGTTTTCCCAGTGGCCATCATCTAGAACATCATAAATTACCATGTTGCCTTCCAGCCTAGAGAGAGACCCAACTTCCTTGTGACAGGAGATATAAATTCTCAGTTCCGCTCTGGTGATTTCCTCATATTGTGGAATAGAGATGTTGAAGAACAAAATATGTTTCCGAAATGGGTTTTCTTCTGGTGAATCTAAAGAAACAACATCTGCAATAGGAAATTTAAAACATGTGGTTACAGTGCTTCTGGCTGTCCAAGTAACTTGATTTTAAAAGACTCAGGATGTATTTTGGGGATAAAATAAGAGCATGGTGACACAGCATTAAAAAAAAAAAATCCTGTCTTCTGGCTAAGTTTCAAGGGCAGAGAGTGAAAAGAGGAAATGGAAGTCCCTGGTGCTGGTAGTATTTTACCATGATTGCATTGCCAGGTGAGCGTGTGGAGGGGAGCATAAAGAGGCTGCCTAGAACAAACTATGGATGATGCTGGGCAGTAGTAAGTACATAAATAAGGCATGTGCAGAGTTTTCAGATTTAGCAATTTGCTAAAGACATTTTTACACAAAGAATTTCTAAAAAAACCAATGATTTCCTACTCTTATAATCATACATGGGATGAACTGCTCTAATATACATATTTAAGTGTCTTTAAGAACTGGATGCACTGAAGCTTTTGTTGTTGTCTTCAGGTAAGTTTGAAAGCAGCTTGGGCTGGGAGTTCGGGGAAATAAAAAAGTTTTTGAAAGTCCTGAACTGAAGCTTCAGGGTCTGTCTAACTGGGACTTGGTGATAAACAGCCTTTCATGCCCAGGTCCCAGACTGTTCCAGCCTGGCCTCCCTGAGCTTGTGTGGATTTGTTCATGTTTGTTTGTTGTCTGCAAATCTATGCGCAGTACCAGCAACTCTGCCTTGGGAGGGGCAGATATTTGGCTGGAGGATCAGATTTGTAGTATTTAAAAGTCATCCCTGATGTCTATTTAGTGCTTATTGTAAACTAACTGCTTAATCATGACTGAGTTTTAGGGCAATTTTAATTGGCTGTTGCTGCCATTTCTTCAGAGCATTTGCCCTCTAAAGTAGTCAGAGGGGAGAGTGAGATATGGAAACTATAATCTAGGTCATATTGTTGATATTTGTTTCTATTTCAGGACTAGGGACACTAATTTGGGAATTTGGAGTTCTCCGTAGTGCTGTTACCTGTGTATGTCTATTTTTCATAGACAAGGAAATTTTGTTTTTCCTTTTCATTTTTATAAAAAGGATTGCACTTCTGACTTTTTTACTGCCTGACGGAGCTTTTAAAAGTCTATTTAATGTTACATAGACAAGGATCTTGAATTTTTTCAGTTGATATAAGCATGACTACCCATTTTCATATAAATCTTTGTCTATTCCAGAATTTTGGAGGAGCAATGTTGTTCCTTGCTTGGATCCAGAGACACATTTATCAGTTGGTTGCTGTAGTTTTAAAATATGTACGGAGCCCACCAGAAAGAAAAGCTCTTTAGCATCAGTCTCAATTATAGGTGATCAAAAGTTTGCATTCTAACATAGAAACTCAGTTCCAAAAGTCTAGGATTGAGAAACATGCTTCATGTAAACCCTGTTATTTGGTGCATCATCTTAGTTCAAGCATTTGAGAAGAGAATATTGTACAGTGAAAATATCAAAGAAGAAGACTAAAGGTAACTGTATCTTTTAAAGATTGAAAGAAACTACAGAGTAAGAATACAATCCAGAATTTTAATGTTTCATTTCTAAGGAATCTGTGGAAGTTAGGAACTCAGTTTCTTCTGAATTTCAAAAGAATCTGAGTATTTACTGTCCATGCACTTCTTTAAAAATTCTAGTCCACATATTTAGGACTTCTCCTACCTTCAGTACTGAAGCTCCTTACAATATTGGATGCAGGGCTGGAGGACTTGTCTGCAGCATATCTGTTGTATAAATCAATCATGAACTGTGGTGGTTCTTCTTTAGTCTTCACTTGTGAGGGGACTCTTGACAAATTTAAACTCCTTAGTAAATCCGTTTTCGTATTCTCCAGGAAAGATTTAAAGTTGAAATGGGTCTCATCTTCTACTTCCCCGGGATCATGAAAGTGTGCATCAGACTTTCCCATAGCTGATAATCTGTCCCAGTCTTCCAAAGGTTTGCCTCTTGTCAAACAAGCAATGATGTTGAAAACAGACAGTGCAGCTAATACTCCAAAACAATGCATTTCTTCTGTATTTACTTTCTGGTGGAGAGACAAGAGCACAAGGGTATTTTACCTGATTACCAGTCTTGTTTCAATACAGACAGAGGAAAGAAGATGTAAGGCAAACAACTGGAATGCCCTTTGCAAATCACTTTCTTGTGTTCTTTTTGCAGTCTGCTTCAAACCCCAGCCTCTTGTCAGTTGTCAAGCAGATTGGTCGTACACTTGTCCTTATCAGAGTCATTGATGCCATGCTTCAGCTTCTGTTATCTAGCAAAGCTCTTAGTTAATGAAGATTCTGTAAACATCTGACAAACACATGTGGCTGGTGGGAAGGACATTGTATATTGTAAAGAATCCACATTTCACTTTAGGGTCATCTTTGCTTAATTACATTCTTCTATCATTTCCTTGCCAACACAGAGAGAAGCTTTCTTAGGGACGCACAAGTTTACACTATTTTCAGCAAGACTAGAAAATACAGATCTAGAACAAAATCACTCTGTTAGCTATTAGCAAATAACATCTCACAAATCTTTTATACAGTCCCTTCATATGCAATCAAAAAATGCCCAATAGTTTGATGGAGACCTGATTCTGCAAGACATGATCTCGTGGCATTACAAACAACCTTAAAACTTCTTTCAGTTTATCAGCCAAGGGCTATTGTTTGTACACAGTGAAATATCTGTTTTGTGTCAAGTATGCTCCATGTTGTTTGCAGGCTTGTCCATTTTCTGTTCGATTCCTTTGGTGTATGGGAATTTAGGCTTGTTTTTATAGTATCTTATGTAATATATTTCATAGATTCATGATGGTCAAGCCAGTCCAAGAACAACCAGTCATTTTTTCAGCAACCTCAAAATGAAGACAGAACTAGGCCTTCTAAGGCCACATGGAAAGTAAAATGTCCTTTTGAAGATACAGAAGATTATCTCTGAAGATATTGTGTCCATGAGAAGAACAGGCCAAGGCAAATGAATTTCTCATGATGCAGAAGAAAAAACAGGTTTATTTATCTTAATGAATGTATTATGGTTTAATCTAATGATACATAATTGCTTTTTCTGTACTATTAATGCATTGTTTTTTTCTAAGAACAATTAAATCCATACTGTAGATGTGCCAGAAAATCTAAAATGTATTATGAGCTTTTCCATTAACAAAAATCTCACTACAAACATATGGTAAAGATTTTGCCTTTTTTGGCCATTCCTCTTGTTTTTTAGCAGTGGATACACAGCATTTAAAGTGATCCGAGACTTCTGAAATGCTTGCTTATGTGTCTGTTCAAGTGATAACTGGGATCCAAGATCCTGGTTAATTATGTTCCTATGACATAAAGACAAAAAGGATTGTTTGGCATTGATCCTGGTCTCCTGCATAGCAAGACTTACATTTTACTCAGGGCCTCTGTGTTTCCTACCTGCATACAGAGCCCAATTGCTTGTGTTTGGCTGAACATAACATTTTAAGTATCTCCAGACTTTATCTGAACATGTCAGAGAATCAAAAATTTCTTCAATTTTTGTAGAATTTATTCTAAAAGATTGTCACCTACAGTTAAAAAACCCCTTTGTGCTACCTTTATTATTTCATTGTGCCTTACTTTACCTTCTAGACAAGAATTCTTGTAACTTTCTGGCTAGTTTAAGGAGTGCCATAGCACTGACATTTTCTCCCTATCAAAGTACTTGTACAGTGTAATCAAGTTACTTCTCAGTTTGCTTTCTGCTAAACAGATTGTTCTTTTTAGTAACAAAAGACATTTTCTCTACCTGTTTTGTTTTTTTTCCTTCTTGTGTTTCTTTCAGAATTTGAATGTCTTCTTGAAAAGAATGAACCCTAGGGCTATACGCAGTTTTCTAGTGGCAGTCCACCAGTGCCACATGCAGAAATAAAATATCCTTTCTTTATGCAGTTCACTGCTCTAGTGTGTATCTTTCCAAAGCTTTCATTGGCTGCCATTACATAGCATCATGCTGGATGCTCATACTGCATCACAAATCCATGATAGCCACAAAATTTTTGTTAAGAGTTATGACTCTCAAGGGTGCCGTCTTGTACTCAGTAGCAGCAGCCTCCATTCCTTGTGTCTAAGTACCTGAAGTTCTGTATCTGTCTCCTTAAAATTAATTTTAATTACATGAAGTGCAGCTAGATCAAGCAATCTATATAAATACCTCTCTCCTCCTGCAAGTGCTGTGGAGGTTGCTATATACAGACTCCTAGTTCATACATAAAGGTGTCAAATACTGTCAGGCCAAGTGTCAGCTTTGCAGAAACTTTACAATGAACAGTTTAACTCAGTGGAAATTCCTTTTGAAAGCTGTTCTTTGAGGTTTGGCAGGGAGACAGTTTTTAATTCATGTGATACACAAATACATTAATATTGTCCAGTGGTTTATTTTAGTTATGCAGCCCTGTGCAAGTGAATTGAATACTTCACAGAAACCTTGGTACATTGTAGCTGTTGCTGTTACCTCTGGCAATTAAACAGTGGCCTGAAAGAATGAAATTGGATTTGTTTTAGGAAAAAAAGATTTTAACACTTTGCTGGCTAGTATCAGCTGTTTTCATGTTTTATCTGTCTTTACTCACACCATATTCTTTTAGGATTAGTTAGTGGAATTATCTTGACCTGTGTTTATCAGAAGTAACTTTCTCTAGAAACTCAAACATTGAGCAGAATGGTTTATGGGATGTTCAAAGAAATAAAAAGATCTGTTGGAACTGAGATAGTGAGGGTATCAGCGTCCTCTAGCAGCAGCTGACTGCATTTGTGCCATTTCAAATGCAAATATTTTTTTTCTAGAGGAAGATTAGACATCCAATTGCAAAGATCCAGAAGGGAGTAACTTAAACCACTAAAAGTGGTTGAAAGCCTTTTTTTTTTGCGTTAAAGCATTGACCAGTACAGCTAAACTCCAAATGAAATAAGCTTTACCAATAAGAGGTGTGTATGACTTGTGTAGTAAGGGTATGTTTTGAGAGCAGTGACACTTATGGATATAATATATATAGTTTTGCCAACAGAACTTTAAATGCAGTCTTAACCTCTTAGAGTTTTGTAGGTGTCCTTATGAGTGTAGCAGTAGCATTTTTCCTTATGTCCCATAGACCTTAGATCACAGTATGGTATCTCTTGCCTAATAGCTTGCATCAGCACATCTTGGAAAGAATGGTTTTACTCAAGGACTAATTCAAGAGATAGAAAATATTCCTTAAGGAATACAAAATGCTATGCATGAGAATATAAGCACACTAAATTAATATGTCAGGCTGTTCAGAGCTAGTGATAAATGGGAGCAAGACTAGACCTACAGAAAAGGGTAGATTTTCACAGAGAGCGCAGACTTAAGATACTTTGAAAAATATTATACTTATGGCTGTTCTGTAGGAATGATGACTTTCTGACAATTTCTAAATTTTTCTTTACACATTAGCATTACTCTGTCAATTGTAGTTGAGCTTCTCATGATTTATCAAAACACAAGATTGTAAATTTTTTAAGGGAGATCTCTAACAGCAGCACTATACAAAGGTTTTTACCAATAGTTCTAGTGTAAATTACTGTAGTAATTTACAAAGTACAAAAGTACTTTGGGAGAAGAACTGCAAACTGGATCCATGATCTTTTGTCGGGCATAACTGGCAGTCACTACAGGGTACCATAGAACTACTTACTTCTTAGAGCTTTTTAGGAGGAATTAGCAAGAACTGCTATGGGAGCAACCTTGCAAAGACTCCCATGGATGCTGAATCTTGCTTTTATGTGCAGTAGCAGGAAGTTCCACATTTACACACCTATGTTGTCTGGGAATCTGCACCACCTGAGCATAGAAAATTGGTGGCAGAAGATACCCAGCACCTTAGTAAGATAGGAGCCTTCCAGTTATTTGTTCATCAGAAGGAAATGCATGTAGTTTCCTTCCCTTAAACAAAGCAGCTCTTAATAGGATAAGGTAGTGCATAAGGTTAGACTGTTTCTTGAGGAGGAAGCACTCTATATCTTATACTCTGTGCTACCTTACAGATTTCAGATATTTCTTCCAATCTTGTTCTCTTTATGCTATTGTACAGCAGGTGGGTGAAAATGAAGTATGTGGCAAGTGTGTCCTAGAACACAGGGACACTAAGAGGATTGACAGACACCATGATGGGAACACCAGCTCTTAAAAGACTGCTGCAGCTACAAGGCTGCTGTAATTGTATCAACAGGGGATTGTGCAGGAGTTAGAGGGATGCAGAGACTTTATTTCTATAAAGACTTCCAATGGAACCACTGCCAAGTGTTTCCCATTTTGATTCATTGTTTGAAAAGAAAGTTAATGAAAGTTCTGGAAAGAGTTCAGAAGAGAGCTGTGAGAAATTGTTTTAAGGCTTAGAATAAGAAATCAATTTATTTAAATCTTAGCCAAAATGTAACTTGACCCTACTCTCTATACTAAAAATACACAGTGAAAGTATTTTGGATAATAGATAAAAGGGGTCTAATGAAATAGGTTACAGTAAGATCCATTGAGCTGAAGCTAAAGCTCATCAAATTCAGTCTAGGATTAAGCCACTGCATATGAACAAAGAGCACTAACTTTTGGAACAACTACTTGTAGTCCAGTAGAGATATTCTATCACATGAAATCTTTAAAGCCGAATTTATGCATGTTTTTCAAAGATATTCCCAAGCTCAAAACAGAAGTTCCATAATGCATCGTGCAGAAACTGCTGAGCAAGGTTCTTTGATCTGTGCTATGCAGGAGGTTAGTCTAGATGATCATACTATTTTCTTCTGTCTTTAATCTATTGAAGAGCATTATGACAAGCTTAACATGTATTTACAAGTTTCCATCTAATTAACAGAATGTAGGAGAGTGCATTTATAGAAAGACAATTCAAATATTTTTAGATACTACTGTACCTTTAATTTATTAGCTTTTGTTAAAAGCATGTAACAATCTAGAGGATATAAAGCATAATTTACAAAAATATAAATCTTGGTTATTTTATTTTTATTATTTCGACATATTACTATATTGTATGTGTTACTCAGAGAATATGTCTAACAACCTGAAATTATCCAGCAAACCAAAAATGTGGGATATTACATGTTTTTTGTAGAACAAATTATATATTAAGGAAGGGTAACCAGAAATTACTTTATTAACATATTGTTTATATGAAAACTTATGCAGTGAACTATACTTGCACCCTGAAGAAAATATACATTTTAAGCCCTTTATTACAGCATTTTTCAGTATAAATATTCATATTAAGAGTATGAGTGTTTTAGGCAAAAATTTTTGATTTGTGTACAAAAGTGATATTCTAAAATAAGCCTGCCTTTGCAAGTTCACTTCCCATCTTCTTGGCTAACTGAAGAGATAAAATAGTCAGAAAATAACATATAAAGACATATTTTAGTCCTTTGATTATGGAAAACTTTACACTTAAATTTCTCACTAAACACCAGGTATCTTGGCTGGGTGGGTTAGGAAGATATCTGTAGAAGAACTGAAATCCTGGAAGATGAATATGAAACGACCAATCCTTCGAGGGGAGCACATGCGTTGTTTTAGTCTCTCCGTGTGCTTTCTGTAGAGGAATTGTAGACTTGCATTGGTTCATCAACACAAGTGGATTGATTTCTCTTTTACAACTTCCCAGAGCAGTCAGGCAGGATTTGTGGGCCTTGTTAAAGGTGCGTTTGTATGAATTTATCGGCAGGCACAAGTTTCAACTGACATATTGGGATATACCTTTAAAACAACATTTTTGTTCTCATCTAAGAACAGGACACTGAGTGAGCTCATTTTGTCAGGAACGCAGCAGGGTTCTGGGATACCAGGAATGATTCCTACTGCTTTTACAATGCTCTGAATTGTAGCATGATTTGATGGCCGGACAATCTGGAACAGAGAAGGAAATAGTTATAGCTTCATTTATGAGCAGTTACATTCTTAGGTGGACTTGGAAGATGACAACAATTATGGAGTTTTTTGTTTCACAGTAAAGCAAATATGTCATTGATGGAGTCACAGCAGCACAGTCAGTCCCTTGCACTTCCAGCTTTCCTGAGCTGGATGTATCCAACAGATATTTTGTGTTCCTTAGGCTGCCTTCATGAATACCAGAGGAGGGCACTGGTGGCACAGCCAGCAGCCAGAGGCCTGCAGAAAAAATGTCCCTGAATGTACCTGCTACATGCTGGAGGCAGACATGCAGGAGAAGAAGCCTAAGCTGGGGCATAGTTCTCAGTTGCTAGATGTTATATTTTGTTTTCTTAAGCTCTTGTCTGACTTAGAAAATTTGCTACTGTATTTCCAAAATAACTCTCCCTGTCTTCCAATAGAATTTCTCCTCATGTATGCTGATCTGGAATTAGTTACTTTTTCCTGGAGTAATCACTCTCTTTTAAAAGAGCAGAGTACTCTAGAAGTGGCATCCACAGGAGACAGTTAGTATAGAATAGTCAAACACCCTGACAGAGCCTTTCTGATTATAACTGCATGACAAATAGTTCATATCTGTGGTCTTTGCTTCCCTCTGCCTTCATCACCAGGCTTTTTTTTCCTTCTTCCCATGGGCTAGCCTCAAACTGGGAGAAGGAAAAAAAAGGCTGGGAGGCTGGGAAAAGTATGAAGTGAAGATTCACAGAAACTTTACATCTATAACCTGTTCAGGGTACTGAGCCACAATTTTATTTCTACTATTGATTTTTGGATGCAGTTAACAACACAAGGAAAAACATTTGAGAAGAGGAGGCAGCTATTAGGCATTATGGTGGTGAGAAAAAGAAAGTAATAGCATGGTAGTCAGCCCACCACTGAGGCTGAAGCTTCAGTGACTCCTGTTCACTTGTCATGCTTAAATACTGTCCCAGCAAATGCGTACAATAACTGTAGGAAAACTGTGTTAATCCTGTCAGGCTTTTTGCTACAGTTTCCTGAGTCTTCTCATATCTGCACATATCTAGTGTAAGTGGCACGTGGAATCTTTCGTCACTGTTGCTGCACAGCTGTATATCAGGTGGAAAATGACATCTGTGAGACGACAAATAGGAACTTTGCACACTTCCACATGGAAACAGATACTTTAGGGGAGAAGAATATCTCCTATATCTTCTCTATTTTTAAAATATATAAGTATATGCAAAACATGGTTTTCCATTTCAACATGAAAAGTTATATAGTCCATGGATAGAACAAAGGAGCTGTTTTTAGGATAGTTCAGTTTTGAAACATTTGCATTAAGTGTAACATATCAGCAAATCAGATCCAAATCTTAATTACCATTAAGGCTTTCAGATCTTCCTTAACTAAGCCATTATAATGAGTAACTGTGAAATCTGTCCTTGACCCTTCAAGACAGCATCCCTATAGCCAAGTCCCAACAAGTGACCAGTCCTGCACAGTGCCTTTCTATAATTAGCATATGTTAGCATAATTAGCAACAACTTGCTCTTTCTTGTCCTCCTTCATCTTTAGATTTCAAAGCTGTCCACAGGCAAGCAGCAGTGAGGTAGTCTCACAGCTGCTGTGTGAAGTAGAAATCAGTTTCTACCCACACTGGTCGTGTCAGCATATGTGGACAGCAAGAGACAGGAGTTTTTGTGTGTTTAAGCAACTGCAGAGTTTAGAAATTCAAAGAATTAGAGCTTCTAGAATCAAGTTCTTAATTTAGCCTTTATGAAAAACCTCCTGAACTGTTC
This sequence comes from Oriolus oriolus, assembly GCA_013400235.1. Taxonomy (NCBI): domain Eukaryota; kingdom Metazoa; phylum Chordata; class Aves; order Passeriformes; family Corvidae; genus Oriolus; species Oriolus oriolus. The sequence goes on from VXBT01003830.1 coordinate 201,828, forward strand.
CTAGCACCTGTGTTATTTCATGTTGTTATTTGAAACAGTCACAGATCACAATGTGCCACTGAAACAGCATTTATTGCCCCCATGCAGTGGATAGCCATCACTGCCTTCAGGGCCAGTTATTGACTTACAGGATTCTTGGCTTTGAATCTGCAGAAGATCCTACAAGGATCTTCTCCAGCTGTGTAGCCTCTAATATCTGCAAGGAACAAACAGATGTGAACAAAGTCTACCTAGACTGAGTAGCTGTCTCCCAAGACAACAACAGTAGTTATGTTTCTAATGCCTGAAAGTGGATACACCATGCACAAAAATGCTTAGAAAGGAAGATGCTTATGATAGAGCAGTACTCTGTATGAAATCTGGCTACGTGAGCCCTATAGCCACAGCAGGGCCAGACAGCACACCCATCCCACGTCCAGCCAGGCTCTGAATTTTTCTAGCCCTTCTGGAAACCTGGCATCAGTGTTCAGTGAACATGGGCTAGGCTTCACATTTGACTTTGTCCCAATGTGCTAAAGTAGAAAGCTTGAAATAATTCGTTGAATGCCCAGTAATAATGGCACTAAAGAAGTGCTAATGTTTCAAATGCTGGCTGCTAAGTTATATGCAGCAGACCAGGTTCTACCACATGAAGGACTGGAATTCATTTGGCAAATGCAGCACTGCAGCCAGCCATTTAACCTAGTCTTCCTCCTCACAGTTCAGGGAATAAGAAATTCAGCAGTAAGACAGGTGAACTGGCTATGAGAAGATTTGTACCCAAGCTGTTGAATATCTATCTAAATCAAAACTTGCAGTTATTAAAGTAGATGTGCAGAACAATGTACTGATACTTAAGAAAAAAATAAACCTACAATGTGATGATACCCAGCATGCCAGGTATGTAATTCTATCTCCACAGTTCTAAAAGAGTACTTTGGAAATAAGGTGTCTGTTGCCCATCAAAGGTTGACTGTGTAGACCAAGTCTTTATGAATAGCTTTAATCTGGCCTTTGATACTTTCCTGACTTAGAGCATATATGAAAGAACAAATTTCTCCCTTAATAATATTTAGCAATTCTTATGCTCTGAACTGAATCTTCATTTATGCTGGTGTCCTCTCCCTTCCTTTTGAAATAGTCATTTAAAAAGTTACACCTTTGAATCTGCTTCTTTTTTTCCCTTAAAAATACAAAGCTAACAAGTAGTAGACCTCTTCCAAAGCAAACTCAATCAATGAATGTGTATCAAAACTAAAATTCCCAAATCTCTGTGATTTACTTTTTCTCGGGTTTTTTTTCAGTTGGGTTTTTTTCCCTTATTTTGGTTTTTGGGCAGCAAGATACTAGTGAAAGGGACTCTTTATTATATAACAAGAACTTGCTCATATTTCTAGATAAGATATTAAGTAAGTGAGCAATATAAGCTTATTTAACTATTCAAGCTAGAAATTGATCCTCTCTCTTCTGGCCCTGCCAGCTTTTGCATAATGCTGTTTTGCTCACAAGAAGCCAGATGTGTTAAATGCATCTTTTTTGGATGGTGGGGTTGTTGTTTGGTTGGGGATTTCTTTTTGGGTATGTGTTGTCATGTATGAATGGTGCATTAGCCTGTGAGTCTATGGCAAAGGACCCATATTCCCAGGCTGTCTTTTGTTTTGAGTAAGTTAAATGGTGATTATGTTGCATGATCAATTTGTATTACAACAACAAAGTTTTGAGTCTGTGCAAGCTTTAATTTTTGTCAGACCAAGTAACAATTTATGTACTAATGGTTCAGCATTGGCCACCTACACAAGAACATGTGGTCAGATTTGTATACCCTACCATGAAGTCTGGATTTCCACTGTTCCTGGACTTAAAACTAGCCTACACAGCTACTCTTCCTGAAATTATACTACTTGTTTCAACACAAACATACATCAATCTCCCTGGATGTAAAGTAGGGCAGATTCCTGTTCCAGAGCCTTGAAATCCTCTGCTGTGAAACACTATCCTTTATTTATGTGCCAAATGACCACATGCAAAAATGGCAGTCGAACAAACAATCAGGCCATTTGCAGGTAGAATTGCAAAATAATTACAGTTTCTAAATATGCAGGTTATGCAGTGCTTCAGATCCTCTACTCTGCCATTACTTTAAAGACTTATAAAATCCTGATAATTCTTGTCCAGCATAGGATTGCCAACATTTCTACTTCTTGCCATAGAGCGGAGTGAGACAAATGTTTGCCTCTCTACTAGCAAACTTAACACTGCTTCTACAGGATGAACTTGGTGTGCTTGCTTTAGGGTGCTAGGGACAGTTTTGTGGCATTTCTAGTGACGTAACGTAAATCAACTTTTTTGTTCCAGCAGGATTATCTAACATATTTAGAATTTTGATACACAAATATAATCTTAATCAGTATTATTGTTTTCAAGAGTGACAAGCAGTTTCCTAAAGTTAAAAATATCTCAGTGTAACTACTCTTCATTTTTCTTCTAAGGTATTACAAGTGGAATCCAGAAATATGCTGATAGAGTAGCTTGTTTTATTATTAGCATATAGTACTTCATACTTCTGCTACTACAATAGAGTATTTTGATGATTTAGTGTGTATAACCATATTTTCATAAGCTGCAAAAGTCTTTATGCTATGGTTTCAAGATATAAGATGAGAAATTGTAAGATAAACCTAAGATATTTTTCTTATTCTTCAGATTGCATTTAAAGAAAACTTGGAATCTTTTTGCACTCTGATGACTAAGTTGATGGAAACAATATTGTTTACATTCTTTGGGTTGAACAAGGCAACAAAACACAATGAAAAATGTAAAAAACTAAAGGAAAATCTAACTAAAGAAGTACTTGGATAAGCAGAACTGTAGGCCTACTGTTTGCAAGCTGACAAGAATAAAAAGGCATGCTACCTTGGGCATTGGAAATTCACATGCACCTGCACAGTAGTAGGCATCAAATGATTTGGGAGATATGATCCATTCATTCCAGCCAATATCAGCAAAGTCAACTTTCATGTATCTTCTTGAACAAATCCTTGGCTCATTCCACTGTTTTCGCCTTGCTTTCTTCATTGTTTTCTCATCAAAATTTAGTACCTGAGACTTTTTAAGTGTTTCTGTATTTTCTTGCCCTTTTCTCCTTCGATCTTTGCGTGAGGCTTTTGGTTTCAAGGATCTGTAGGCATTCTCCCATATGTCATGTTTGCTGTATTTATTGTTCTTATAATCTGCTTCTGGTAACTCATTGTTCTGAATAGAGCTGGCGAGGTACGTATCCCTCCTAACTCGAGTGTCAGTAGAAGCATTAGGGGATAGATTTGGGTCTCCATCATTGGGAGGGAACGGATCATAACGCTGTAGGGTGCCTGCCACACTGTTAGGTTCAGAGATTGCAAGATCATTGGCATAAACTAATATATAAGGTAAATGGCTGGCAACATGTTCAGGGAAGCCCTGGTGCTTCTCCCCAGAATCAAGCTCAGCACAGAGAATGAGCTCTCCAGCTTGTTTTGATTCTTTAATGATGCGTGAAATGTCCTTTGCGTGCCAAGCCCCTCGCCTTTGAAGAAGCACAGTGATGTTCCCTTTCACTAGTCCATAGGCAGAATTCTGGTGAATGCTTTGGAAAACAAGGTTGAGCCGTAGGACTGGAGGCAGGTGAAGGAGGCGGCAGGATGAGTTCTTGGACCGTTTACAAAACACTTCCCGGTGCCGAGGGCGTTTGTCAGCATAGAAGTGAAAAGTGGCAGCAAGAATCATTTCTGAATCCTGCATGGATGTCAGATTGAAGCAGTACAAGGGCTTCTGGGCCAAGAATTCTGCAAGGGAGCAAGGAAAACATGGATATATATCTGAGACTAAAAATGGTAGTCAACTCTTTTTTCCATTTAAGTGAATTAACAAATTTTACTTTTCACTTACACCAAATAGTATAGTCAGCTTATCACTTCAGCTTAAAACTATGGTGAATATGATGAGAAAAAAATGTAACTATTTAATAGCAATATTACAATAACATTGAGAGTGCCCAACATACTGGGCATCTTCTGTACATATGAGGGATAAAATTCTTTCCAGAGAATTTTAGTTCCAGACTCCCTTTCATTCTCAGCAGGCAGGAAAAGCAATCCTTAATTGTATTTCAAACAAAGTCAGGCTCAGAGTAGCTGTCAAATTTACCTGTGGCACAGCTCAGAGAAATACCTTGCTGAAACCAGTTCTAGCAGCAACCAGGTTTACACTTAATATTCATGATTGTCTAATCTAAAGCTGACTGCAGATTCCTAAAAGATATCTGGGTGCTCACTCTGTGGGCAACAGCTCATCATCTGCAAATAGTGCACAAGAGACATTTCACAAGGGGGCTGGCAGTAAGCAGTGTGACACATTTTGGGGGTCATTACTGTTGTAAGCAATCCTCCTTTCCAGTACACATCATGTAGGAGCTTTGTTTAAAGCACTGTAAAACACACTTGGTCTCTAAGGCTTGTGTTTAGATCTGTGTGAAGTTAGTGACAAATACTATTGAATAGGAGCTGACTCTTAAAATTCAAACTCCATTTGAAACAGCTTCTTTTTAGCTAGTTGAACAGTTTGTGCTCAGCTTACATCTTTACCCTCGTTTCGAGGAAGATGAGCAATTTTACACTAATAACTGCTTTCATCATGTTTATTTAAACAGTAGAAGCCTCTCTTAGTGTGTTACAATGTAATCCCATCCCAGCATAAAAAGACAATGCCTTAATAGTCTATCATGGTGAAAAGTTCCCTTTTTTTTTTCACTAGCTCAACAATATATGGGAAAGTGGTGGCAGAACCAAGAAGTGATTCCTATTCTCCCAAGCTCACACTGCTACTTAGAATGCATCAAAGGATTACAGTGGGTAAGTCTGCATCTTTAATTAACCCAAGTGGACCAACACTCTGGCAGTCCTGTTTGACATACCTGAAAATTCTCTGGCAGAAGGAAAGAAAAAACCACCCCAAACCAAACAAAGCCCAACAAAAGCAACAGCCAGGCTTCCCAGAAACACTTAGGGTTTTTTTCAGTGCACTATGGATGACGAGCCACAAAAATTTTGGCAACAACAGAAAGGCAGTACTGTTAACTGCCACCTGTTGGAACATTCTTCCTTTAAAGCACAGTTTCATTTGAAAGAGGGAAATGAATCTTACTAAATTGGTGGTTGCTATCTCTCAGTTAATGCTGGATAGAACCATGATTTGGACTAAAAGAACAGCAGATTAGCACCAAGCCCACACAGGCAGTCTGAGAGTACAAATGCTCAAGTATGCAATTTCCATCTACACCATCTGTATTTTGTTCCTGATACAGTGAAGTGGAACAGCGTGTACTGATGTGATAAGAACCTGTTTGTTTCTGTCAGTTCACGACAGGATTCCTATTAGTAAACTTTTAATCAACACTAGTCATATCTATAGGTGCTCATACTATGAAAAAACTTAAGGGTTTAGATTTTCTTCAAGTCTTTGAAGCACAGAAATTTCACAAGGCTATGGCCAAGGAAGATAGTAATTATAATACTTCCTTTAGAACACCAGGCTTTATTAATGTATGTTCACTTCAGAAGGCATATGTTTCTAAAAAGAAATTATATCTACTGCTTCTCTCCACCTTAGCTGTGTACAGTTATTTTTTAATATTTCTTTTAGTAGTAGAATGCTCCGAGCACCATCAGCTTTGTAGTCACTGCTATGAAGCACGAGCATTGTTGGGATAAAGACATTTCAAACACCAGTGTTTCAGAAGGGAAGGTAACTTGTAATTGTAAATCGGAGAAAGGGAGGCTGAATTAATCTAAAATAATTCTGTATTCTAGAATGAAACAAACCCTTCAAAAGTTAAAATTCTTTGTAGAACAGAATAAGAATCTGTGAATCTGCAGCTCCTGAAAAGCCAGAAGTCTGGAAGTACAGACTTGTTAGGAATTTAGAAGATTTGAGTTTTGGTTGGAGCAGTCATATTTCCATATTGCATAAGTTCAGTCAGGCTTGACCAACCTGTCAACCACTCATTGTCAGTCTTGATTTGGTTTCTTGCACATATGCATTATGATACTGTCTTAATTAAATGGCTGCTATTTTCTACTATTCATTAGGGTCTTTGCTTTGTTTAGCACAGAGGATGCATCATGTTCAGGGAATGAGTCTGAGCTGCAGGAATCAATTTATGGGGAAATTTCATGGCTTTGACAGTAAATTGCTGCCATGAAGATTCATTCCCCTCAATCTGAGAAATTTAGGTGAAGTTGAATAACTTAATATTTCACATTTGGTCACAAACCAATTATGACTTGACTAACTTCAGCCAGTTGGTGCTGTTTTCTAAAGCTACAAAGTTCCCTGAAAACTGGAAAGCACCTAAAGAAATAAGAAACCTGAGAAATCAGTTCTTAGATTGTCTCTCAGCTCCTTATCAAAAAAATAATGAACTCTTGCGAACACATGTAGAGGTGAGCTGAGAGGAGGTGATCAGATATTTGTGAAAGACTCTTTCTGAAGGGGCAAGTACTGCTAGAGGAACAAAAAAAAAAGTTGTATTTGGGCTACATGCAAACAGCACATGCATGTATATTTCAAGTGCCTCACAATGAATATGGAAAAATATTACACATTCCATAGCTCAGTCAACACCACCTATACCCTCTAAGGAACAGGTAGGATGGCAATATAGCTGGGTAGTTTAGGAGAACTCAATAATGCATATGACAAAGGACAAATGTCTGGACCAACATTTTGTACCTCTGGAGCCCATATCTTGACAACTGTAAGTAACCCTGATGCTGGAGTGTCACCTAACAAACAGCTTTAAACAGCACTGCAGGAATAGACAGTTACAGATTTTCTGAAAGGTATGTGATAAAAAACCGGAAGTAAGTCCATTGCTTGGGATAAAGAAAATTATTGTGTGTGTAGTCTGTTTTGCTTATTTCAATAGGACTACAATTATTATCCATATTTTATAAAGCATGGATATTCCACATGTCTTGTTAGAAAAACATGCCAATTTCTAATTTCAGAAGGAAATATTAGAATTTCTCAGAGAAGATAAACATGGTAGCAGATAAGGTTCTTCTCCCCTCCCTCATCTTGCATCATTCTATGGCACATTTTAGAGTGTTTATCACTGGCTTGAGGAACTCAGTTCAAAGGAACTGTGCAGAGGAGCTTCTGCTTTCATGCCATGTTATTTGGGAAAGATGAGTAAAGAAGGTACAAAGATAAGACACAGGAGACAGGAGTTTTGGATGTAGACACAGGAGACAGGAGTTTTGGATGTAGATATGCCTTCTTTCCATTGCAGGGAAAGCCATATTACTTTCAGGCCTCTCTGCCTTGGTTTCATGATCAGACAAATGAGCGAAATAATATTGATTTGTCAGCACAGTCTACCTGTGGGTAGAAACACTATTTTGGTGCTATTTTAGTGTTTTAAAACAGAATTACAACTTTGATTACTTTGATGCAAGTATTATGTTCATCAGATTATTTGAAAAATTAAGAAAAAGAATATAGTGCAATTCTTGCCTTGTCCCCAAATCCCTCTTGTGGTCCAAGGCCTTATTTGGGTGACAGCCAGTGTTAGCTGCTCAGTTCACAGAAAAATAAAAGTGTTTAGAGGAGGTCTTGGAAAACCATCCACAGTGTAAGTTCCTACCTAACCCTTATTATAGCAATTGCAAGCTAATGAACTAGAGCATGACAATTTATTTTTCTCCCAAATGTCTGCAATTGCTTTATATCATAACTCCTAGATTTTTAGACATTTTCATTAGCCACTTACTCTTCCATGGAGTCTCCCCCTCCTTGAATATAACTGCTTTTTAATATTACAGTTGACATAAGATAGAAATTAAGTTGGGGGGCACAAGAGAATATGGGTTATTGTGCAATATTATAGTAAGCATTCTCTAAAACACCATACACTGCATTGTACTCTATACATGAGACTTAAACGTAAGAGAAATAGATTAATGAAAATTTTGCTTTTGTGAGTTTCAATCCATCATATTTGTCTAAACAGAATAGTGAATATTTCTGACAAGGTAGCAACAACTAGATTCTGGAAACTGATACAGTTCTTATTTTAAGAACTAAGATCTTAGTTACAGTCTGTGTTAACCAAAGAAGTAAGATGTTTTCCAGAGAAGTTTTGAGTTTCCTTGGCAAAGGAAAACAAATGTGTGGACTATTAACTAGGCAAACCTCCTTTTTATTATTTGATGTAATACTGGGGTAATGAAAGTGTAGTTTTGACACAGTATATATGTTTATCCACCCCCATAATCAAGGCAAGTAAAACTGGGGAGAGGGAGGTCAGATATCTGTCTCCTCAGGTTTAGGCAGTGCAAGGAATTTAAGATGCCGAGCAGTTTTAGGCGGTCCTGTAGGCGGCACTCTTCCTAGCAGGAACTTCTGAGGCTGCGAGAAGAGCTAGAGGAGAGGACCAGTGGCTGGGGCACTCGCTATTAGGTTTATGCTCCAAGTATTTCTGAAAAGATCTTTTGGCCCAGTGCGATGTGCGCTGGGAACGGCGCTCCTGTTGCCGCTGGTTTGCATCCACAGCAACGGAGGCTTTCCCAAGGGAGATACTCTCCGGGAAGGGAAGGGAGCCAGGGAAGGTGGGAAGACGTCCGCAAAGCCAGGGATGACACCCTGTCCGTGTAGGCAGTAAGGGACCCCCCCAATTCACCCAGCGTGACAGCCCCCGCAGTCAATGACAACCTCGACGCGAACCCGTCACTTTAAAGCGAAAGAGGAGCGAGGGGGCTCCAGGGGTGCCCCCCGCGCCCGGCTCGTCTTACCCGGCCTGGCTTTGAAGCTGCGGACCGTGTTGCCGTCGCCGGGCCGGCTCCCCTCCCGGTTGTACTTCTCGTAGAGCTTAAGCATGTGGACAGCTACCATGTCCTGAGCGATGCTGCCCAGCCCAGGGGGCGGCGAAGAGCCGCCGCGGGGGTCGCGGCCGGGGGCGGACGAGTCCGGGTCGGCCGGCGGCTGGACGGGGCAGGCGGGCGGGCTGCCGGCGCCCTCCCCCGCAGACGAGCGGCAGCCCCCATGGCCCAGGGCCCACAGCAGGAGGCAGCAGGTCAGGCGGACGGCCATCAGGGGATGCTGCGGGCGGGTGGCCGGGCGCGGAGCGACGGCGGCTCGGTCGCTGCCTGCGTCTGGGTCTCCCGGTTGGCCCTGCCGCACCGGGGCGAGGGGGCGGCGGGGCCAGGGAGGAGGGGGGAGGGGGAGGGGGG
>VXBT01003830.1:211231-404475 GCA_013400235.1 Oriolus oriolus
CCCCCCCCGCTGCTGATGCCGCCTCCGCCGGGCCAATCCCCGGGCCCGGGGGCGAGGAGCTGCGGGCCGGGGGCGGCGGAGCGGGGGCAGCTCCAGGGGTCCGGGTGCGGGGGGACTGCTGGAGGGGACGCCGCATTTGTCCAACGTGGAGTTTCCCTGCTCCTTAAAGTGTAGCGGGAAAAAGATCTAAATTAATTAGCTCCCAGCCGCTGATGAGAGACACATGTCACCGCCGCCGCTGCGGCATCGAGTTCTGCGGCAGGACGGCACCTTGGCTGCCTGCGCCAGCCGGGAGGCGGGGGGGCTTGAAAATAATTTCTGAAAGATAGAAGCAAATAGATACCAAGCAGGGCGGGCAGGCGGTGAGAGGACGGAAGGCTGAGTGGATGGCAGGGACAGCATGACAAGGAAAGGGTGCGCACATACGTGCCGAAAGTGGAAGAGTCGGCTGTTTTGGTCGGCAGAGCTGACAGTGCTGTCTTGTAAAGGCAGCACTGTGAATAGTGTTTATTTCAAGGATCCCGGAGAAAAGAGAAGTCCCCGTGGGTCCGTACTCCAGAAGACCCAGTGTGAACTAGCCGAGAGTGTAACAAGGGTCACTGATAATTCCAAGCAGATACTTAAGTGGTAGGGGTTAAAGGGGCTGTGCATGGGTAAACTTTCGTCATTGGACTATTTCTATGTGTGATTTGAAGGAGGAGAATACTGGTGTGAATTTCTGAAGGACTTACATGGCTTAGGTCGGAGGGGGTTGATTTAAAAGTGAATGGTGCATGTTGCACTTATTCATCATGTGACACAGGTAGTTCTGAATCATAGTCATCCAGCGGGTATAAATGCTGGTGTAATGAATAGCAGTTTTAAAGACAACCTATAAGGAGAGGGGTATATTTTAAGGGAATGTGTTAATTCTGCCTCCTTTTAAAAAGTTTTTTCTCAAGTAGCCAAGACAGTTACTTTTCTTAGAGAGTATACAATGCAATAATTGAAAAATTATTGGAAAAAGCTACTGTTGCTGTGTATAACACAACTCTTTTGTGCCTTTTCTTTTTAACCTTAGAGTGTCAAATCTGAGCAGATACTATTGAAAGCCTCTGAACCACAAGTTTGTATTTTTTGGATCATGGCAAAGAAAGATTTGATTAGTTTTTAAAATTAGCACCAGGCCTCATTGCTCTGTGCCCTTTGAATGTGTGAAACAAACAATTTGCAAATACAAATTTGCCCAAATGTACATTGCTAAAGTATCAAACCTCCTATTAATTAATCTTTGCTTATAAGTAAGCCAAACTATCCTTTGATGCTTTTTTTTTTTTCTCCATGGTAGCATGCTCATGACCTCCACTGGGGGTGTGAGCGAACCTTTTGTTGTTTGTAGTTTTTGTCTGTACTGTTTCTATACAATCAAGGTCCTGTGAAAAGGAGGAAGAGGCAGCAGGAGGTAGAAACAAGCTGGGCTATTTTGGACCAATGTCCCATTAAAATGTTCTCCCTCTCCTTAACTCACTCCAAACTTCTATTCAGGCATACACTTTGTATCAGTCTTTAACCTGCACTAAAACCTGTAGGACACTGATACTTTGACATTGTTGGGAAAGAATTAAAGAATCAACCAGGGATGGCTAATATTTCTTGCCTTATTTTATTGCAGAACAGCAGGAATTCAAAGTCTTTAAAGCTCTGGTACTTTGACTCTTTTATGCAGCTGAGATGATGAAATAAAAATGTGTTTGGTAAAGGAATTCAAATTAGCACTGGGTCACATAATTCCCCTGTTCTGAATATGGCCAATCAATGGCATCTCTAAGGCATCTAGAGGCAAGAGCTATGCAATTTCTGCTCATGCAGAATAATATTCCTAGCGTGGAAATTTCTGCTAATTAAAGCTCTTGCCAAGTAGAGTCTTTTTTTTTTTTTTTTTCCCCTTCTTCTTCTTCAATAGCTCAAGTCAAAACTTTGCAAGCCAGGACATGGAGAAAGTCTCCTTATAGTTAGAGCAATGCATTCAAGATTTTAAACTGCAGATCTAAGTTTCCTACTAAAATAATTGTGATATAAATAGTGTTACATGCCCTTAATAACAGCTTATATGTGAAAAAGAAAGCAAATAATGTTTTCTTATGGAATTAGTGATATCTGTACAAAGGAACTATTGTGACCTGTGCTTGTGTTTTGTTGTAGGAAATACACAGGAAATATACAAAGGGCATATAGAGCACCAGGAGTAGTATCTATTCTTGTTGTTCTATGGTAAAAGAAATTACTAACTCCCTTTAGGATTACATCTATGTATATTAAAATAAGCTTGCCTGACTCTTTATTTTTAATAATACAGTCAGTAGCAGGCATAATAAAGCTTAAAACTCCAGGGAAGTTAATGAAACATAAATTATTATTAAATTTGGGCTTTAGTCCAAATTTCTGGTTACTACTTATTGCGGGGCAGCTCATTCATTTTTCATGCAGAAAAATACCTCACTATGTATAATGCTACACAGTTATCTAAAACAATTCCTTAAGTATATAACTTATTAATTAGAAGTTAGAACTGAGTGAAATGCAGTGGTCTGCAGGTTCTCTTAGAATTTGGTGGCAGAACTCTAAAAAGCCTTTCACATTCCTTCCAAAATCACATGGTGTGACAATGGTGTGATATGGTCAATGAGATATGGTCAGTAAAAAGGGCTTTTGTGTTTTGTTCAGTTTTCCTAAACAATAATGAAATTATTTTAATACTCCAAAAAGAACAACGACATAATGACGTTTAGGTATTAGAGGAAGCAGAAAGCTCAGAGCTGATCTAGAGCTCTGGAAGGCTCTTAATGTTGAGAGAAGAGTTTGGTATATCAGGCAGGGATATAAAAAGCTTTGCCTATTGTTGGCAGGGAAAGCTTCTCCTCTTAAGAAGCAGCACTAATTCTCTCAGTCCATCCCATCAACTCAAGAGCAAACTCTCACCTTGGATTTACATTCTGGATCCATGCTCTCTCATATTCCAGTCTGTCACAAGAATAAACTTTCCCCATGACAGGTTCCGCATCCTTCATCCTTAGTGACAAAAGTTTGTCTGTCTTGCTAAGAAGCAAAAATTACCTCTGTTGACATCCTACCACACTATCAATGATGCATCATTACAGAAACTAAGGAATTTGGATGCAGAGATGAAGTATAATTTGTCCCACCCTACTGTAGATGTCCAAAATTGCTCATGTGGTCTGTGGTGTCTGTGGCTTTTCATTGGCTACGAGCAATCTATATCAACTGGTTGAGATGTGCAGAGGATGAATTTTACTCCCTGAGGGTGGTTGTGTGAAGTAGAGAGCACCTTTCTGTTCCAGTTTCACTGGCAGTGGTAGCACTGTTCAGCCTCAGGATTAGTGTTTCACAAGTCTGGGGTTGGTTTCAGTTTCTCTTTACACAACTGTCATGTCCCAAGCATTGGCATATTAATTGCTTATCCCCATCAGTAATGAAAATGTCTGATCTATTGCTTTTCTGGTTTTATCTTGCTGACAGTTCAGGGTTTATTCTTCCATATTGGAAGACTTTCAGAACATGTTTTTTTGACAGGTCTCAGGAGCCAGAGACTTGTGTTTCTATCTTGAAGTCCACCATTTATGCTTGTAATGAGGATGGCATGGACAATTAGCAGACAAACATTTCCCATTCTGTTGCTGCCCGGAAGTCGCCAGCCTCTGTGGCGATGCATAGGTTACCAAGTGCAGAGATATCAGCTGGTATTTGCAGAAGTAGTAATTCTGTGATGTTAGTGGGTACTGACCTGAAATGAAGACCATGTTTTGGTTTTTTTTAAATTTTTTTTTTTAACAGCAGTCCCTTTCAACTTTTCAATGGCCCATGCACCACCATGAAGAGTCATTTAGGAAGAAAACTTTTTCCCCATTAAGGGAAGAAACTTTTCCAGTGGCAATTCTAGTGGTAACTCATGTCTATTTGGAAAGCGGGTTCATCCAGGTTGGTTATTCTGCCTTTGAGCTACCTGAACTGCAGTAGCTCCTGTTACTGTTTGAGATCTCTCCTTACTGTGAGAGGGTGCATCACAAGTGCCTGGCCATTGTGCTGCCTGGGATACCTTTCTTCCATGGGAGAGGGAAGCTACAGACCATGCAGGAGAATGAGAGCAGAAGGTAGTCAGACCATCAGATTGTGGCTGAGGCAACAGTAGACAACTTCAGGGAGGAAAAGGGGTGGTGGTGGTGTTGTTTAAACCCATTTCCCTATTCAAAAGCAATTTTAAGGAAATAATTCAAGCAGCTCTAGGCACTAGTCTTTAAGTTCCAGCCCGCAACCCCTAGGGCTTTGAATTTGCAGTCCTTTTAGCCAGTTTGTTTCCTAGGCAGCAAAGACTTACTGAGGTCAGTGTTCAGTACGAGTTCAGAACTCCTCCCACTGCACTCTGGCAGGATCCGTATCTGATGAGCCACTCTAAACACTAGTGCTTCTCAAGAGAACGAGTGGGAATGGGCTATGGAATAGATAGACTTGATGAGGCTGCAGTGTACCCTTGTATCCCCTGCACCAGTGCTGGCATGGCCAGCTGTGATCTGCATCTTCAGACTCCTGCTTACAAGTGGAATTTGAAGGCTGTGGAAAGAGGGCGGGGGAAAGGCAGCAGCAGCTGGGAACCATCCATGACCACAGCTGGTTTTGCAAAGATCTTCTTGCAGACTGAGCTGGGATGTTTCCAGGATTTTCTGGGTCCGAGCAGCGCTGCAGACGAGAGGAGGGTGTGCAGTGCCGGTCGCACGGGCGGGTTCCCGCGCTCGGTGGTCCGGCTGGGCCGCGTCCCGGGGCGGTGCCGCGGGCACGGTGACCAGCAGGGGGCAGGCGGGGCCCGAAGGCAGTGCCAGCCCGTGTGACGCCGCCCGGGCCTTGGCGCGGCAGCCGCATGGGTCTGTAGCGTCTTCCCAGCCAGCAGCTCTGCCCGGGAGCCTTCCGTGTCTCCAGCGTGAATATTCACAACCTTCTAAGCCTTATGATTGCCTTGGCTGGACTGCTGCCAGCAAGCGCTTGTGGGAGAACCTGGCCCAGTGAGTCCTTGGTGCTCGCAAGTCTCCCCTGAGCTAAACCAGCTGTTTTAAGGATCTATGCTTTCTTAATTGAAAGTAATGAAGAACTCACAAGAATTATAGTTTCATTAACATTAAAGGTTAAATGTTATTTTTATGTCAATTTTTTGGGTTTTGGTTCTCCTGCAGCTTTAAATTCAGCTCCTTTTTTCTTTGAACTGCAGTATGGTTTCTTTGCAAGAATAAGTGATTTGCATGCTCTTCCCAGAAGGGGACACGTTGCAATAACGAAGAAGAGCAACCATGGGTGTACTAAAGCCTGACTCAGATCACTGGTGTCCTTTCCACAGATGTAACTGCGTATTGGTTTAGGTTTGGAAAGTATGAAGTGCTGTGGGACAGAAGATGCTGCAGATACTTATGTGGAGCTGATCCTGTCCAGACGTAGTGTGACGAATGAAATGACCTCCTGGAGAACCCTAGTTCCTAAAAATCCTGTAGTTCTATTAATGGAGAAGATTCTACTAATAAAAAGGAAGTTAATACTAAATATGACAGATATGTTGTGGCGTTTCCTCCCTGTAAAAACTTACCAAGCATCTGTGTTTGACCCAGATACGCTAAATCTATATTGAATTTTAAACTTTTCTGAGTCTGTATGAGATGCCAAAGCATTTTCTTGCCTAGTTCTACTTGTCTACAAGGTCTTTGTTCCACCATCAGACATGTGAGAATCTGTGTTCTTGCTGTTATTGCAGTTGTGTGGATCCATGCTGACGTTCTTCCCTCAACCCTCCAAATACTGCAAGACACATACTTTTAGGTTTATTCTTTCCCTCAGCAGGTGTTCAGAATGTGAAGATGTCCTCTTCAGGACAGATGACAAGAGATTGAGAGGTTTGAGAGGTTTTGGCAGGTTTCCAAGCATGCTTTTTTTAAATAAAAAAAACTTCTGCAGGAAACACATAGTTCCAGGCAAAAGAGTAAATGCTGTACATGTTATTTTGACTGTGATTCCAAAAGTCCCCTTAGATTTTTTTTCAGTATATCAGACTGTTTTTACAAGAACAGCATACTTTTGTGTTTTTGCTCTGAATGGCCATGATGGTCAGAGTCAAGGCAAGATTTGAGGTTAAAGGTAGTATTTTGTATTAGATAACAGCATAGGCAGGCTGAAAGGTTTTTTTTAATAAATTTTTCAGCCATATTTGTGGGGCTAATGAGAGCTATTTTCTCTATCTGCCTTGCTTCTGAATCCATGAAGCCTCTTCTCTTGTTTCTCTTGTAAGCAGTTACCTTCCTCTTCAGGCAAATCAACAGCGCAGAAGAATTTATTTCTCCAGATATATCCCTTTTTTTCATATTTCCTTGATCTACCTGTCTCTCATTTCTTAGATTCAGCATTTTTGAAGGGAGAGACCAACACTTCTCACCTTTTTCTGAGAAAATCTTATTCTGTCCTGCGTCCTCCAGACGAAATGTGCATGTGTGGATGAGTGCAGAACACTAGTTCTTGAGGATTTCACCATCAGCCATCTCATTTGAAAGAGTTATTTAGGTTATCATCCTAATATATTCAATATGCTTAAAAAACTCAGCAGCCAACACAGAAATTATACTAGAGCTTAAAGTGGGGGTTTTATTCTGATTTCCATAGACAGAATTCCTGATGGTAAACAGAATTCACACATTGTGTATAGACTGACTCCACAGATCACTGCTGTGTAATTTGGGTCTATGTGGCTATTTTGTTTGTTGTAAAAGAATACTAAGGAGATGTCTTCTGTTTTTGTGTTATACTAAGTCATGGACCAAAATTTAATGTCACTATATTAACGTTGGAGTTGCACCCAAGATGAATTTGGCCCTGTCAGCTGTTAAATTCTTGCTATGATTGATCTCAGATTGCTTAGAAAGGGAGCATGCCAGAGTAGCAACCACAGAAATCATCAGCTGAAACTCCACCACAATTCTCATTCCCTGTAAATTGAAAAATTAAGCTTTGAAATAAGATGCTTTGTTCTTCAATCTCACACTAACTTTTCATTAACATTATATAACTCTCAAACTATTGGGAAGATGACAATTAGAACAGTTTGAAGTATCTGAGTGGAGAAAAATAGGAATATCATTCTAAGTAAGTTATTTTACTAGTTCTTGGCATCATGTGGCATCTAATCTATAATAGTCTCAGTTGTAAATTTCATTGCCCTTCACCCCCATTGATCATAGATGTATATAGATATAAATAAAATAAGGCCTATTCTTGGCATATTTGTTATATGAATCTAAAACCATCTGTCATATAATCATAGGATGTTTTGGGTTAAAAAGGACCTTTTGCCCAGCTCTTTCTCACAAACTCTGTGCAGAGGGATTTTTTTCCACAGAAAGAAGAAATATCAGAAATTCCATAGAACTGACTTGGAATTGCTTTATAGCAAATTAATGAAAAAAGCTTGTAGATAAATATTGAAGCAGAAGAATCATGATGCTAACACTAAATTTTGTTTTTCAGTACTGAGAGGTATAATTGCATATGACTTCAATAAATTTCTACTCTGAAAAGTTATTCTTCTAATGTAACTTCTTAGTTTATCAGCATATCAGTGGAACCAAAAGAATGAACAGGTACTTAAAAATCTGCCATCAGTAATTGGTGGGTGAATCAGTATTGGATTAAAAGGACACTGATCTAATGGCATGCCAATTCATTTATTCATCCATAATGGTATTGTACGTTCATGGTTCTTTACATGCCAGTGATTTCCACATCAAATAGCTATTTTCACTTTGTATACCAGCACCAGTAGGTTTCTGTAAGCTAACAGTACTGCACTCCTGGTGGGAATGGGTAGGGCATATTCAATTAATTTATGCTAATATGGTATTAGTTGTATCAATATGATTTTTAGATAGTCATAACCTCTCCGCTCCTCACAAGCGTAGGCATAAACCCGTTATATGTTTTTCCGTGTTTTTAATCTCTAATGTCCAAAAACAAGAAATGCAGAGAACAAGTTATTTTACTTGAAATTACTACTTTTTAGAGGAGGAAGCTAGGATGAAAATACCTCATGCATTAATGAAGTATTCAGCATTTTTTTGTGGTTTTTTGGTCCTATATTCCAAGTTTTATTACATTTATAAGAACATAATGCCTGTGCAATTTCATAAATACAATGATTGCAGAAGCAGCATGGAGTAGCTGTGTCAAATCTGCTCATTTCCTGTCACAGAACCTTTACGGAACCTTTTTCCTGAAAGACCCTGAAGTGTTAGAAGAGATGTGTGCTCTTAGAGGCTGAAGCTTTTCATGGACATGAAAGATAAAGTTCTGTGATGAAGGGTAAGGTAAAATTGAGCCTTCTGTGGGACAGAAGCATGAAATGGATGACCTTCTGGTGTTCTGCCCAGTCCTACTTCTTCCGTATCATCTGCAAATGGGAAAAATTAGTCTTATCCAACCTTGTATTTATAAAGCAAAAGGGTGATACATACCAGTCTGGGTAGTGAACCTTGCCAAAGCTGTTTGCAAAGAAGTGAATTTGCAAAGTAAATTCCCATTTCAGCATTTATTACTGCAATAAGGTGGTAGCAGTAGCAAGTATAGACACCTCATGTGTGGTGTGATTGTGCCCAACAGAATCACATGAAGTGCTTTGTAAACTCTGGACCTTCAGTAAAATCTGTATCTCCTCGTGCAGTTATCACCATGTTATTTTAAGAAAGATGTCAGCAGCTCTGCTGATCAAATAAAATGTTAAATCTGATTTCAGATCTAGGCTTGATCTTTCATCATGAGCTTCTCTAGAAGGATTCTGAAGAACAAATTACTTGCTTGAAAAGAAGGGATCTTAAAACTACTAAATTTATTGACAGTTCTAAAGTAAATTAAATACCTTGTTTTAAATATTGTATAAGTAATTTCTGATTGTGAGTGATAGTCTTATGGACCTTTTCCTCACACTTTCCCGTCAGACTGGTATCAGATTGCCTGGTTAGTTCAAAATCAGTTCAATAAAGCGTTAGGTGCAGTTCTTCGGCAGCACATCATCATTTCGGGAGATGGAGGTTCCTTCAATGCTGTTTCAAACAGTAGAAAGAACTCTCTGTGTAATGAAGGGCTACTGAAGCCCTCATCAACTTTTGCAAGATGCATTTTCAAAGTGTAGCACAGTTTCTTTTTTGAAAATAAAAGATCACATGTATTGACTTGTTGTTTTTCCTCTTTGTTTGTTTTATATAGAAACTTCGAACAAATAAGGAAGTTCCATACCTAGAAAAATAATTTCATTTCTTTATTAATATTTTAAAATATTTTAAAGAAAAATGGAAGACATATCTGAACTCTGTTGCTCAGTATACCATTGCATGGCATTCTCATCCTAAGGTGATACAGCACAACCTGCATAGGTTAGAGCAGATATTCTTGACCTTTACTACGAGCATCTTAGTGTCTCCCACAGCCCCCACAGAGAAACGGGCATTAGCTAGTAAAGTATTGAGATGGAAGAGACTGCAATAGGCTTCTGGCTTCACCAAGGTCTAACCTCCGTGGTTCTGCTCAGTGAGACAGATGTAAAGCAATGAAGCAATGTGTTCTGAAATTGGAAAGGGCTGCAGCAGGCAGTAAAAGTTTGTAGTCAAACAAAGCTCTAAGCTTCTACTTTGTGTTTTTGGTGGGTCAGGCTCCTTCCATAGGAGCTGAAAGCAGCTATGGTGCCACAATGTCCCAGAGCTGGGAGTCAGAGACCTAGTAAAGTGGCTCAGCAGGGTTGCTCTGGAGCAGAGGCAGCTTCCAGCAGCCCTGTCTTTAGTGGGGAGTGTCAAGTTTTTATGAGCATTGTTACATTTTTATAGTTTAATGGGTTTTACTATTAAAGTATAACAAAGCACGTTAAAAATTTGCCATGGCTCATTTCCACGCTCAGTAGCAAGTCCTTGCTATCTGCAGTGTGGGCCCCTAGGAAATATTAAACAACAAAGACTATCTTAATACATCTTTCTTATCCACTTTAATCATCTCGGCCTCTTTCTAGTTAAACACAGTCTTGATTTGAGACATGTTTTATCCAGCTTCAAAGCTCTCAGCACAGTGGCTGGACTGGAATTGACACCTATGGGTTGACTTCTCCAAGGAAAGAAGATGGTAGTTTGTATAATTAATGCAGATGAGAGATCATTAGAAAATGTGTTTTGAATAACACTGTCATAGAAACTAGGGAGCATTGGATTAAAGAGTAGGGTGAAGAGTTTCAGTAAAGAAGCAGTAAAGAAAAGAATACAGTAAAAAAAGCAACTATGGCTAGTTGCCGACACTGGAAGTTTGACAGAATGGAGAACGGTGTATTAGTTTTAAAAGGCAGTGCTGGCATATTCAGTTATAAGAACACGAAGGTAGATCCAGGCTGCAGTCCAAAGGAAGTTTAGTATAGCAGCAGAATTCACTCTGACTACAGGCCATGAGATCTCTAAATCACTAACTATAAATCACCAACTACTGTTAGATTGAGATGGGCAGGGATGGCAGTGTTGCGGAGAACATGGTAGGATACTGAAGTATCCACAGCTGATGGGGACTCCAGCACTGAAACTAGACTGGGGAACGAGTACTTCAAGGACAATGAGAAATATGGTGAAGAATATGGAAAGCAGTTCCTTAGGGTAGATGAGGGGCAGCACTGACTTTTTCATGTTTGTGGATGTAAGATAGAGTGCTCTGTACGGATGTTTATTTGAATCTCTTTCTGCATTTGTAGAAAAAAGCTCAAAAGTATGATAATTCAGGTAAAATCTTGTGGGAATTTTAAATGCCTTTTATTTCTATTAAATTGAAACCTGTAAGGCAACTTAAATTTAATGGAGCATGTATGTACTTGTATTGTTTTTTAAAAACGTGTTTAGATAACTTCAGATGCAGATGTTTCTGTAGCTAATGGCATTTTCAGAAGGAAGTGGTATCTGTCTTAGGAATTTTGGAAAATCTTACTAGGCACTAATCAAAATTTTTTCATGCCTAAATATGATATAATTGGGTTCCTTGTGAGCTTTTGGATCAAAGAACTTTGGAAAAGTAATGTATTTTATTATTATTTACTGCCTTCACTTAATTTGCTCATATGTTTTAAAAGTTCTTGAAAGCCACTGCAGGGTTCTGGCAACATGACCCAGACCTGGAATAAATCCACTGATGATGATGATGCATTCAGAAGGCATGTATTTATCACAAGGCATTCCAGTGCTTGTCAGTGGTCCCTTGTCCCTAAAGATGTTTTGTTACTACATTCATCTTCCTGCTAACAGTCTGCATTTAATATCACTCACGCTCATGATTCAGAGAACACAAGTTCATCGTGGCATTATTTATCATTGCCAGAGAAACTGTATTCATTCTTCTCTCCTTAGTCCCAGAAAAGAAATAAGGATTCTAGCAAACTTTTCTGAAGGGAACTGGTGTGTGATTCTGCTTCGTGACCCACAAGTTACAGGAACCCTTACAGCAGAAAAGAGTTATAATAAATATCACTGAAAATATACTGCAGATGACTGTTAAATAATCCCTGCTTTATTGCAACGACAAGTGGTTCAACAGTACAAAGATGAGTGTAGAAAATCCTTCTAGTGACAGGACATATCGCCTTTTTAAGGTTCTAGAATGGTAGATGACCTTCTATGAGAAGGCAAGTAATCACAAGTGACAAGAATGCCAGATGGAAGATTTTAAAAGCTTCCACCCTAGGAAGGAAGGAGAAGGGCCAATAATGTGGCAGGTTTCTCAAAGGAAGATGTCCCTGCTTGATGGGAAGGAGGAGAAAGAAGCCAATTATTTTATTTCACAGCAAAGAAGAAGATGAGTTAGGATAAGGAGAGGTAGAAGTGAGGTAGAGAATGCCATGGGATGGAACGGTGAAAGGGATGATACAATATGATATTGGTGCAGTACAGGGAGAGAAGCTGCTTAGAATGAATGTGATAATTTCATTTGTCCAAAAGGGTTGAGAAAGGGTATATTCTATGATGTCACAAGTGAAGCAGAAGAAATGTTATGGTACTGATGTTGCAGACCTGTTGAAACTGGTCACTTTAGTTGAGAGTGAATAGCTTGGAAGGGTTGTCTGCTTACAGTGGCATTTTTGTTGAGCCTCAAACTCTCCTTCAAAAGATTTCAAAGTCCCATTAAAATAACTGAATTGTCTGAGTGAAGAGATTTGGACTTCAATTGAGATCTAGTTCTCCAAATTTCTTTCCAACTTTTCTACCATATATTCTCTCCAACTTTTTCACCATATATTGTTTTCAACTTTTCCATCCAAATCTGTGTGGAGGCTTCAATTAGATCTGGGTAAAGTTTTTTGTTGAGCTGAATTAATCTAATGCTTCTGTTTATTTTTATCATGAAAAGTTTTTATCTTTTCCTTTCCTATAACTGGTATAGAATTTTCCATGCCATATAATTTACTCCTATGCCAGTTAAATTCGTACAGTTTACTTCATATGCTTAAGAACAAAGGACTAATGTGAGTAGGCATTCATTCCTCTCATTGTTATTGTTACACTGTGCAGGTCAAGGAATTGTTTTAGTGAGACTGATTTCTGTAGAATCAGGATGTGACTGCTGGTGACCCCCACAGATTAAAGCTACAGTTAACTGGAAAGATGAGGCATCTGGCTTTTACATGTCCAGCATTATGGGAGATGGATTCACAGATAACTAAGTTCTATGACTGAAACTGGATGCTGTGAATATCCCTAAGGATGGGAAATTATAGCTGCCTAAACTTAATTAGTTTAGTGTTAGTGACCATTCCACCTCTCTATTTACAGGCTACATGGCAGCACTGAAAGTGAAATTGGATCTAAACATGATGAAACTGTCTTTCTAACAATGTCAGTACCGCCAGTGGATCAGGTATTGTAATTGTCCCATGACATGTAACGCATGACATAATGGTGTGTGTTACATCCATCAGCTGCTTACAGTCCTCTATCCCATGGCAGGCATCTTGCACATCCACACGTCTTACAGTTTGTGCACCCCATTAACACACCAACACTGAATTGCTGCGTTAGCACACAGTAACACAGAATTACTGAAGGTATTTCATTCACTTGTAAAGCAAAACAGTGAATTATTTTCATTGAATATTTCCACCCCTCTAACAGGAAGTACTATTTGTGCTGTCTGCATATATACAAAATTATTTCCCATCTTTTCTGTATCAAAAACTGATTCTGAATTCAGTACAGAAAATACTCTTCTACACATATACAAATATACTTTCATACCTGTATCACATATTTTGCATAGCAATGTTTGTTAAAAAAAAAAGTCTCTGTATGTCTTTCTTTTCATATTCACTTTTAAATGAAATGGAAAAAGCTGCCTTTGCAAGGAATTTTTATTGGCGAAGCATATCATTTACTTTGGCTCCATAAATCAACGTGCAGTCATGTTGCAAAATATGGGTAGCCCATTTAGAAATATTCCATCAGGAGGTATAGAGGTACAGTATATTATACCTGCTGTTTCAAATAAATAGCATTCTCAATTCCTGTTCATCTGTATATAATATATTTTATTGCAATGTGGTGCTTTCCATCAAGTTAGTTAATTTTGTTTCTGCAATTCAAGATGTAATTGATCACTACTGTACTTGCCCTTGGGACAAAGTATCTTTTTATCCAGTGTGCTGTTTCAACTTTTTACCATTCTTTTAAAAATATTCTATATGAAATATTGTAGCCTGTGCAATAAGTTTTATAGATTTTTCGAAATTATTTTTTCTATCTTCAGCATATGTATGTAGTCTGCAATATATACTACACATGTCCTTCTGTTCTCTACCTACATTTTGCTTTACAAAAAGTTGCATTTCAGCATAATCTGCATGAAGTTTGTGGATGATTTCAGTTAGCTTACATCACAAGGCACATTACGTAATTTTGTGTTTAGTGTCTTGTTTTCATAGAGCTACTCAAATAGAGAGCAATGCAGAGCTGTGTTTTCAATTTCAAGATGTAATTAATTTCATCTATAAAATTTTTCTATTTGACTTTTAAACTGTTGTAAATATTTTGTGCATTTGCATGTTTATACTGAAAGCTCAGTACTTGGCATTAGGGGGTATGCCTATGAAACACCAGGTGATAGGCTGGGAAGATCTGAATGAGAGCAATTTATATTGTTATTCCTGTTTTGTGGACTTAAAATTCTAGTTCTATCCATCTAAAATAGTTCTTCTGAGAAATTCCATTGAAATTTTAAACAGGCATGAAAAAAATAGAACAATGATAGATTTTGTTACTTTTGAATTCATATTTTGCCAACTGGTTGATGTAAAATAATTGGAAAAAATCTACATGTATATGTTAAAATTTCTCTGCACAATGCATTTAAATTTGGAGATAATACAAATTTGTATTGCTGTACCAAACTGAAGAAAAGGGCTTTCTCTTTATAGAGAAAATTATATTAAAATATTTTAATATTAAAAATCATAAATTACTTCAGAAATGTGAGTTACCTAATCTTTCTAATGCACATACACATCACT
This sequence comes from Oriolus oriolus, assembly GCA_013400235.1. Classification (NCBI taxonomy): domain Eukaryota; kingdom Metazoa; phylum Chordata; class Aves; order Passeriformes; family Corvidae; genus Oriolus; species Oriolus oriolus. Next base: position 225,819 of record VXBT01003830.1, read on the forward strand.
ATTACACCCAACAGATAATGGTGGAAATTCCAGAAATATTGTTTAAATATTAAAATTTAGACTTCATTAAGGCATAACCCATGTGTTTTTGTGTTTGCCTTTTGTTAGGATTTTTATCAATTGAGCCATTGAAAAGCGTATTCATAAATCAAGAAGTTAGTTGAAAATAGTTACTTTATGTGCAGTCAGCTTTGAATTTTAAATGGATAGCATTTATGATTGAGGTGATCAGCCGCATTTCTGATTCCTGAAATCTGTTTTTTAGCAACTGGGACATAATTAGTGCAGCATGAATTGCAATAAAAGATCTTGAGTAAAGAGTGAAATCTATTGCTAATAGTAATGAAAACAACATTATATTACATTCTGAACAATTATATTTCCAGTATGCTTTCAAGGCTAATGAAAAATGCCTATGTAGTAGAAAAACTTGTATGCTTTAATAGTAGTATATGAACAGGAAGAGTTTCTAAAAAATGTTCCAGAGTAAACATAAGTGATTTCCCTTTTGAAAAACCCCAGCAGAATAGCCTGAATGTTTCTTTAAATGTTACTAGTGCAGCTTAGCCAGTAACACTTTCTCCATTGAACCACATACTTAGCACTGGAAGTTTCTTGCCAGTGTAACTTTACTGTCTGGCTATAAATTGTCTTGTGCTTTAATGCATTGCATACATCCACATTTCTTTTCTGAGACTGACGAGTGGAAGAATCTGGAAAAGACTTGTTGTTATCAGGTGACTACAAGTGAGTACTCAGAGCACTAAGCTCTAGGTCTGGCATGCTCAAAACCAACTATTTGTAATGTTCCTCTTTCAAATAGAACTGAGCTTTCAAACTAGCCCATGGAAGGGTATTCATTAAAGAAATGTTACAGCACTTACCCAATACTTTAAGACTCTTTAGGACTATTTTAATTTATTCTCAAAAAATACTGGATTGGACTCTGTGCTTACAGTCCTTGACAGCACTTGGAGGTCATCACTCAGCTATGTGTATATGATGAGCTGGGGACTGTATTTGTGTGTTCCTACTTTGGCCTTTCATTTTGCTTCTGTAGATAAGATTCATGGGCTACTTTGCCCCCCTGTTGTGGTTTCCTATCTTTTCATTATGTTTGCAAGGTGAAACTGTAGTAGTCTCTTCAGGATGTTTACCTGACTGTTCTGGCTGTAATTGGAGAATTGAGGATTCTTTTTTTTGTTGTTGTTCACGTCTCATCAGGTGGTTCACAGTGTGCATCCGTAATCCTTAGTTGTTGATTGATGTCACCATTTACCAGCAGCACATATATTATATAATTTTCATTATTCAAGGAAAATATGTTGCCAGTGAGAATTACAGAATTTAAGGTTTGGAAGGATAAGATGCTGGGTCAAGGATTCAGAGGACCTTCATTTTGTAATCACCTGCCTCATTCTTTTTTTTGCAAAAAATGAGGGAGTTATTGCAACAAATTTTGGATAATTTGTATAAATTTGCTATGCAGTCTTCCTAGAGCAGGTCTGCTTTGAGCATTGAATTAGAAAATTATAGATGTGATTTTTTACTATCTCAGCATATATTTTTATACAGGCTGGAATTCAGCATGAGCAGGCAAACTGAATCCTAGTATTTTCACATATCTGCTGTTTGACTTGCTACTTCAATAATACTTCTGAAATTACTTTTTCTGCATGTGCTAAGAACACATATCCATTCACATTGTGAAATTCAGGTACACACAGACTGGACAAATGGGAGCATCAAAGGAAGGATGGGCACATAGGCCCAGATGTACTCACAATCGGTAGGACGTAGGGCCATGCACACACGTGCACATCAGGAGCGAATTCACATACTCCAGATGGGAGCCACATGACCATGAACAGCATCGCATGAATACACACATAGATACCTGCACATCACGGTTCCCTTCACAGCTGTATAAAATGACAGAAAGGCCTGGAGCTGTGCAAACACCATTAAAAGGCATCCACACAGCCATGACTGTCTCAGGCTGGGAAAAAGGGAATACTGAAAAATACTGTCTGGGAGAACAAAACAGGAGAGTCAACCCATCAAATGTCTGGAACTAAAATAATGCCAGAGAGTATACCCCAGCCAAAATCACTGCCAGCAACTAAGTTAGTCACACAGCAAGAGCAGTCATCCACACATACATATGCTGCAAGAAAAATATCCACCACCTGCCAGCTGGCTACTAGCAACCATGACGTGTGTGTGTGTGTGGCCAGTGTGTTGGCACCAGTGCTGGAAGAGGAAGAGGAGTGGAAAGAAAGGAAACAGCAATAGGAAATCAGAAACAACAGAGGTAAAATGGAATCAGTGCTCCCAGTCAAAACATTTGTTTAATAGAAACAGAAGTCTGGAATGTGTACAATTTATGTTTTACACAGTGAAAGGTCCTGGTCATGTGTGAAACTTCAACCTTCTTGAATAGCAGGAGGTCCTGTATGTGTGAAGCCCATTGCTTTACTTAGCACACATCAGATGTCTTGAAAATGCCAAACAATGAAACAGGTGGCTAATTGGCTTCCATCCTTTCAATTCCTACAATAGGAAGAAATTTGGTCAAGTGGTGAGAAGAGGATGCTCAGTCAGGCCTCCTGGATGGTGTTCTAGACTTTCTCTGAAGTGCTGTGTGATCTTGAATGACTCATTCATGGGTTTTGTGTCTAAGTCTGCTATGCATAAAATAGGGATAATAATGCCTTTTTACCTCTTAAGGGTTCAGGAAGATCAAAAGAATGGATGTAAAACTCCTTCTTAAGATTCAAGAAAGTAGAGGAAAGCGGACTAGCAAATGAAATTCTGAAATCTGTCTGTGAGTCAGACACAGTGTTGCAAGGCAGATTTGAGTGAAAACAGCATCTCATGGGAGTCAAATTCCATTTTCATGTTGGTTCTTTATCTTCTGTGCTTTGTTACTATAGTTTTCAGTACAATTTTTTTTCCCCCAGTTTCATGCATGCCACTCTATGGCATCTCCACACCTAAACTTTACTTTGAAGAAACAAAATTTTATCTTTTTAAATTCAGTATTTTCATGCTTGCTCTGAACAGCTTGTAGCTGGTTTTGGTCTATTATTCTTACCTTTGCCTTCTTAACACTCTTTAGAAGTATAAATCCTGAAGAAAGACAATCCAATTAAATCAACTGTTCCTCCCTAGGGGATAAGCTATAACTGGAAACTCATTTAATCATATATTCTTATTTAGGATAGTATAGGTTTTTGTATTAACTTGATTTAATGCTGTGTTTCCTTCACTCTCAACTCATAAGGAACTGTTACAAACTAACTGTAGTGGGAATCCTTTTAGCCATGCCATGCTGCATGTCTCGGCTTCTCCTCTGTCATGAGACATAGCTTTAAGTTGGTCAAGTCACGTATCCACCGAGACACCCACTCAGACAAGTGTGGTTTTGGCCAGAAAGTCAATTGGAGATCTAAGAACACAGATAAATTTCTCTTGAAATAAATAAATTTTGTTTCCAAGACATTCATGTATTTTTAACAAAAAAAAAATTTCATCAAGAAGTTACAGATCAGCAGTATACTAGTTTTTTACCATGGGAATTCATCTCATGGGCTAAATTTAGAGCTGCTCTGAATTTCTCAGTGAGATATTTTGTCATCCATAAGTGTGATTCCAGAAAACTAATGTATGCAGGTTGTTGTTGATTTTGACAATATGTCTTTAAGAACATAAAGAGGATGAAGCACTTTAGTGGGAGTCGTTGTTTGGCAAAACTGAATTTTGTATTGAAATGTATTTTTTCTTGAATTTTGTGTCACCAAATGGTATTTCATCATAGTGCATCATAGCCCTCTTGGAAACTACATGGGAATGGTTCTTCTGAGGAGATGCCTTTCTGGCTGAATGAAGGCAGGTGTGCATCTGCTTTGCCCATTTTCTGAGCCCACCAAACAGGAGAAGTCCAATTCAGAAGCCATATGCTGGTGCTGAAAAGCAAGATATATTAGCTCAGGCTCGATGCCATGTTCATACGGTTACGTGGCTTTTGGAGATCTGGCTGCTGTCTGGCTTGTGTGAAGTATGGCAGAGTGAAAATCCCAACTGTCTGCATCTATTCGTCTGGGCATACCCAACATCTGGTTAGAGAAACAAGCTGTAATTCACTGCCTAGTAAACTTGCTTCGTCATTCTTCAGCTTCACTTCTTACGTGATCATTAGCAGGTTATCTTCATTGTTACAGTGTTCCTCGCGTGCCTGTTTTTAGCGTACCCTGAAAATTTCATTTAAAAATAAAAATGGTAGAGCTGCTCAAGGTTCCTTCATTAAATTCTTATGATAAAAACTGACTTTACATCCAGTTGAGAATATTCATGAAAAAATGCTGGTTTGATTAAAAAAGAATTTAAGGGAAGAGTCATAAACCAAAAATTGTAACAAACTCCAAAACAGTTCAGGAGGAATGTCTCTTTTCTGGAAAACTTTGATGTCCAATTTAGTTTTATAGGTGTTTATACATTTATAAATATATGTATTTTTCTAATTGGATTTTCAGCAAAGTAAATAAAATACCCAAAGGGAAAAAAATCCTTTAAATCATTGCTGGTCAAAACCTGATCACTAAAGACTACATTAGACAGCAAATGCTTGGAGAAGTTGCAGATTACGATGAACTTACAATTTTTTCCTCTTTATCAGTTTATAATATTTGAATCCATTTAGGGAGAATGTGTTAAGCTGGAATGAAGTTCAAGATTGTAAATTGTTTTAAGTACAGAGTACCTGCATGACTTTTAAGGTGTTTGAGCCTGGAAGAAAATACTGGTTAAAGCAGAGATCTAGGTATGCTTTACCAATGATCTGCCTTTGTTACTAGGTTAGAAACTTCTCAGTATATTCATCAGTTTTCCAAGCAAGCCAAGTAGGATGATCTGGGAACTTTATCATCCTGTTTAACACAAAAATTTTTACTCTGTTGTGCTGAACCCACAGTCATGGTTTATCCCTCTGCAGTCAAAACATTCTCCTGTGGATAAAGGGGCCTGCCACAAAGAACTTTTTTCAGGGGGAGATTTCAGACTCCCTTTGAACATAACATTCTTTTCTGAAGTTAAAGAACTTAATATTTGTCCAAATGAAAGGAAAGTGGTGCTGGAAATGCAGTGTATAGGTAAGTCTTGAAGCATATTTCCCAGAGGCTCCAGGTCCTTGAAGCTGCCTTGCCAGTTGGGGAAGGCGGTTCCAATCAGTCACCAAAGATGCTTCCTGTAGAAAAAGTTGGAAATACTTGTAGAGTGCTGAGTGGAACTGGCAGACAGCAGGAGAGTTGCCAGTTCCACTTTGGAAGTAAACGCTCAGTTCTGCTTCTGACTTTCCAACAAGGCTCCTTCCCAGCTGGAGACATTGCCCATCAATCATCTTGTCCTGAGTGTACATGATGACATTTTAAAAGTCTGGTTCAGTGCCTCTCATCTTTCAGAGTGGGCATCGGGAGTTTGTTGGCAAGACAGGAGGTGGAAACGGAAATACAGTACCTTGCACAGGTGAGTCCCTGGGGCCCTTACACACTGCTGCAGTACAAATAATAGCTGTCTTAATACCAGCACAGTTAATTCAGCAGCACGTGTGTGAGAATTTCAACTAAGTTAACAACAGTCCATCTTGAACCTCTTTTCCACTTCTTGGGACGATTGTGCTAAAGACGGAATGCTGATCTGGTACCATATGGTGACAGAACGCTTGAAGACTTTCTTCTCTAAAAGAAGTCAGATCAGTTCTGGTTCATTCAGTTCCAAATATGACTTGCAGACTGTTGTAACCATGATGGTGGTGAATTTGAAAGGCAGAAAGGGCTAAGCATCCTGCTTGAAGTTTTCACAGAGCTGTAGAAAGTAATCAGCTTGAATCATAAATTCTGTGATTTTACAGAATTACGGCTTTTCCTGTTCATAGCACAGACTCAGATAACTACTTGGTGACAGTTATGGTGGAGACCCACCAGTTTAGGATGAAATAGACATTCCCTGGTATGAAAAGCTGTTTTGTAGGCTCTGAACAGAATCCTAACTCCAAGACTGTTCATGCTGAAAAACATTGAGATAAGTGTATCATTTGTCTCTGCAAGGTAGATTTCAGCTGAGCATGTTTATTCTATACTCTCCTTAAAACACAGACAACACCTTCACGTTGGTGTCGGTAGTGTCTCTAAGACATGAGCACTTGAAGCTTAGATGATAAAGTCTGGCAAGACAGTACATAAAATGCTAAGCCCAGGAAGAAAGCTTACTCTGAGGTTCTTATTTCAGGCTATTCTACCAACAAATCTATGCTCTGGTAAACAGGTGAATATTCGAAGTGTGCAGTTCGATTTTCCTGTGTCCTTTCCCACAAGTGAATGAGAGATACAGAGCATTATGATTGCCTCTGTGAAGTTCAGCACTTGTTAAAAAGTCTGAGGCAGTGAATCTGCGCAGGCTGGTGAACAAACTAAAGCAGAAGTGATTATTTCTATTCCTTGAACGAATTGGAAAAAGGGAAAGAATCCAGTTTAATTGAGAGCAGATACTTCTTCTTCACACCTTGAAAAAACACATCATACAAAGATGGGAGTGAATGCAGTTTCAGGGGAAGGGCTGGTTGGTCCCTTCCTTGTTCATGGTATGCTGCATCCAGTCCAGATAAGGATGTTAGACAAGACTGTATTGTTTTAAGTTCTGCCATATACTGAATGTGTAACTTTAGGGATGTAATTTAACCTCTTCATCCTTACATTCTCTAGAAATTGTATCTTTTCTTTGCTCACTGAGATTCCAAACTCTGGAGAGGGGCAGTAGTTTCTATTTAGCACCAAATACACCATGAGTTTCTGGATGCCAGACTAATAAAATTGCAATCTGTTCTTCTGAACAGCTTGTAGATGGAGGATATTGTTTCATTTGATGCTCTAACCTAAGTAATCACTTTCTCTCTGCAGGAGCTTTCTTCTTCTATTGGCTATAGAGAGCCTGAGAATATGAGTCAACCAATTTAATCTGAAGTTTGGCTTTGTTCATATCTCCTGTAGTTCTTATGAATTCTGAAAAGTCAGTTGTCCTCTGTATTCTACTCAGTGTTGCAAAGACTTGCATCTCCACCTATGTTCATTTTTGCTCACACGCTCATTTCACTTATCAGTGACCAACCGCCTCTGAATTTTCAAGGTGAATGATTTAACTGAATCTTGCTATATAGTCCTTCCAACACAGGACCACCCACTCATCCTGGGTCCTTTAAAACAAACAGACAAAACATCTGACTTCTTTGTTCACCCTCAACTTTGCTGGTATTATTTTACAAGCATAATCTTGTTTAATACCTGATAATTAATGGTAATAGTCTTTTTAACTTCTGCAGCTGTCAAAACCACACATCTCTAGCAAAAGCATAAAGAATATTTGGTATCCAAGCGGTTGGCTACATTATCCCTCCAGTTTGTCTCAGCTAAGAAAAATATCTCCATGATGTAACTCACATAACTTTGGTTCTTGTTAGTGATGAAATTCATGTGGGGTGGAAAGTTTTTTTTTAATGATCTCAGTCCTTCAAGCATCTAACAAAGGCATCAAGGCAGACAGCTTCATAAAGGAAAAGGACACGTCTCTGCTTTATGCCTTTCCTTTTAAAGAGGATCCAAGGAGGGTAGAGGAAAACTATACAGCAGTCTCCACTAGCAACATGACAAACAGTCTATAGTTTACTGTCCTGTTTGTCACATGCCAGTACTCAGAATGTGGGATGTTATAAAGATCTTGGAAACAAGTTGCAAACGCTGCAGCTATTGTACCATTTTAAATCTCTGCCCCCACAGCTGGACCCCAGATCATAATAGAACAAAAGACCTTTCCACATATTCACTATGTGTCTGCAACAAGACTATGTTCTTGTTAATGAATTTGGAAGTGTCATTGTCCATGCTTTGTTCGTTGGTGTGGAGATCCAGGGGCCTGGCATGGATATTAGTCTCAGTTCTGTGGCTGGTGTATGGTATAACTTTAGCTGTGTTATTTAGCCTCCAGATACTGGACCGTAGCAGAGGATAGCATAACAGGAAAGTGTGAATAAAGTCAGCATATCTAAGATTTTAGGCTGTCTGTCAAACATAATTCTAAGATTCTGGAAAATAGAGGAATAATTCAAAAAACTTACCTTGACGACAGAGCAGTGATGACTCACCTATCGTGAGACAAATTTTTGCAAGCCCAGGAAAACACGAGTTGCATGAAGACAAGTCTGTGTTTGTCCATGCTGACGGATAGATCCATTTTAGCCACACTGTGTATGGACATGAAACATGTTTAACACAAAGATAATTGGAACTGGGCTTATTAGTGTTAGTGAAACCAAAACTAAAGCAAAGTTAAAGTGGTTCAACATGTGATGTTAAACACTATTCCGTATCAAGTGTTTTCTAATTAGCTTGGCTGATTACTATATATGGATGTGTTTCCTTCCCATGATAAAAGTTCATTAAAACTGGATTTTTTGTGACCAATTTTAAATATAGCATAGAGAGACCACATCATGGCAAACCAAGCAGGCACCAAAAAAACTGAGTACCATTGTGTTTTCTTATTCAGTGTTCTAAGACATATAAAAGAAAGATTTTCTGTGACCAAAACCCGCAGAACGTCTCTGTAGGTGGTTCTGTTTTGTTTGCTTCAGGAAGAGTGGATGTGGCACATGGTATCATGGTAGCCCCTTGCTGTTGGATCAGGAGTGGATGTTCCAAGCAAAGGAATACTCACCTGGGGTTTCAGTGACCGTGTTTAGCTGTGTGGCTCTTAATTTAGCTTTGACTTAACTTAGGCATCCTGTTTCCATTTTGCTTGGACATTTCTCGTACATGTTGCTTTGTCCAGTTCAAAAGACTTTATGGGCTGTGAAAGGGGCTGCACTGCCAGGCTTCCTTTAGAGAGGTGAATGTGTTTGCTAGCAGTTCAGTTTGTAGATGAAACTTGGTGGACTAGACTGCAGGTAATTTTCCATCATTTCTAGTGCAATTCCAGCTAAGATTTATGGTAGTGTCAATTGTATCCATATTTTAGATTTGATTCTTCCTAGACAACTTCTAATTGCTCAGAACTGGAATGCCTACATTTTTTGGCATTCACAAACTAATCGTAGGAATGCCATAGGAACTTTTGATTGTTGCTGTGTCAAAACATTTACTGATTCATTGGTCCAGAATTTAATTCCAAATAAGACTACTTCATGAATAGTCTTACTCTGAATCTGAGATTAACTTGAGAAACAAATAAATTTATGATGTCCTAATTTCCATTTTTACTCAAGAGTGGTTGCCATTTGCAGACTCAGACAAAGAATGAGAACCCTTTACAGACCAGACATTAATTATAAGCTTTCTGGTGTTAGTATGTGACATAAACTCTAATGTTTTGGGGCAAAAATTAGCAAAAATTTATGAATGTATTGCTACCTAAGGATCTCAAAGCTTCTCACTACTATTAACTAGTATTAACTTATCCTACTCTAGCTTGTGACATCAGGTATGAATGAGACAGTTGGCAGAAATAAGTAAAGTAAGTAACTAAAGTAAATAAACAACTAGAGCAGATAAAGTATTATGAAATTGGATAAATGAGGGCACAAATAATAAAAATAATGTCTGAGCTGTGAAAAAATGTATCTTATGAAAGATATTGCAGAAAGTTGCCCTCTTTTCATATATTGGTTTATGTCTAGCTATGCAGAGTCTTTAAAGGATATAAGTTAATTATCACAGAAATAACTTTGCACAGAAAACCACTACAGCTGTCCCTACTCCCCTTAACGTCTGGCACGGCACAGAATGCCCATCAAATGGGAGTTCCTACTGGCACAAAATGTGTGAAGGCCACCCACAAGAGAGTGGAAGGCCAAAGTCCGACTCTCCCTACTAAAGTCTTGCATGTCAGTTTTATAGCTATGATTGAAACTCACAGGTTGGTATTGTCAGGTCTTTCAGGGACTACCCATATTTAAGTGGCTACAGAGTTTGACAAAGTGTTTCAACTGAATAGCGAGCAGATTTGTGTTCTGAAAAAAAACTTACTTCAGATTCATCTCTCTACTCATTTGTGAAGATGCACTCCTGCTTTAAAAAAAAAAAATGTTCTTTTTAATTTCCTTAAAATTAAGTTTCCATTTTTCAGAATACAATTCATTTAAACTTTGGAGTATCCCTTAATTTTATTTTTAAATGGAGAAAGCAATTATCATCTCTCAAATCTAACTACAAAATTTTGGTTTGGATTAAAAATGACACTGCTTGGGTTGAAGTGGTGCTTTCTTTCAACTTTACAACTGAAAATGTTGGTTTGTGATTAACTTGAGTCTAAAGCTGATATTTTATAAGTACCATCACCACCAAAATGTTAGTGCAACCTTCATTCTCATCTCCTATCTTCTCCTGTGCACACTAGCACATACTTTTTCTTTTGTGTTTCAAATGAAAAATTCTCTGATGTTCATCAGGTTTCACAATAGCTGTCAATTAGAAAAATGTGTTTTCCAGGAGCATAGAGAAAGCATAAAACATGGAACATGAAAGCTTCTTTGAAATTTCAGATTTCAAGTTCTGTGATTAAGAAATTATTTTGAATCATTAATTTTTTGGGAAGTTTCCTTTTTTGCATGGATCCTGGAAGTGCTCACTCTAGTACCATGCTAGAGATCATGTGTGCTGCAGCAAATTGACAGCACGTTAGGAGGATTAAACTTATGAAAAATTATTTTCCTCTAATGGAAACCCTCTTAGGAAGTGATGTCCATTGCTGCCAATGTAAACTTTCACCTGATGTTCATGCCAGCAATAAATTTTTTTTTCCAGAAAAAACAAGACACTGAAACACGTGTAAGGAGCATGGTGTGTGGTGGAAATATGAAGGCACGTAAGCAAGCTCCAGTTACACAAGAAACTGGAAAAATTTAAAAAAACTTGTTATCAAGGAGTGATATATGGTCAGTTCTATATATGTTGCAGCAATTTTTAGAGAAATCATCTTAAATCACATACTACAAAAACTGTTAAATTCATTACAAGAAACAGCCTTAGCCCTCTTGAGTTCAGAGTACCGACAGGCTAAACAAGCAAACTAGAAGGCTGAGAGGCATTTAAAAAAAAGGGAATTTACCCACTGTCATAAAGGAGACAGTTGCAGAGCTGAAAATCATAATCTGGGGCAATGTGTGGACCTTGCTGAATTCAATCCAGTTTTGACATCAGATGATAAAGTGGTAAGAATTATCTGGGTTCTCTGCCTCCCTGCTGAGTGCCATACTCACAAAGTCACGTGCTTTTCTGACAAATTCCTGACAATGGTTAATTTCTGTGAGTGACAACAGATAAATCTATCTTGTGAGAGAGTCGGGGCTTAGGGTACCAACAATGTGTTACAAACCTTCTCATGCTAGACTGCTCTCCTAGCCAGCTTGTCCCTGACCGGTATACATTGTTGTAACTACTGAGAAAATGGTCATATGGACTGCTGAAAGAAACACTTTTCCACAAATATTTTAATGATAAGTTAATTTATTTTTCAACCAAAGCATAAAGCTGCAAATGTTTCAATTTTAAAAGATTATATTTTATGAAATATGTCATTAATCTCCTGAATTCTGAATAAAGAAGCATCAGTTTCCAAATGTTTTGATATCATCAACACTAACTTCCTACATGGTGAATGCTGATAGGCCTGTCTAAGGGTGAGGCAGCTGGCTCCCCTGTTGTCCCCGTTTGTGTTTTTCTGACTGCATCTCTCAGCTGTTAGTTCATAGTTTATCCCTTTCCAAGTTGAATCTTTTAGGGATTTTTCCTTCTTGCACATGAACTACTTCACACTGAGTACTAGCCAGCACATTGTGTAGAGTTCAATTTATGTAGTTCAGTACCTGTCATTCTTCCCTCAAGAACTGTATTAGTGGAGAAACTGGCAAAGCAGTGTCTGTAAAACAGCTTGTTTAATAATAGGAACAATTCATTAGAGGGAAAGGATTTTAAAACACCAAGCAGCTGGCACTCAAGTTGCTGTAGTTGCCTTTGTGCTGACACTTGTGCTTATGTGGCTGCAAAGGGAACTTAATCAGGAAACTGGATGAAAACTTCCCTTTGCAGAAGGAGCAGGTTAGTTTTTCAGCTGGATTAGTTCCCAAATTATTGTGCAGCCACAGAAGCATCCATCTCAGTGGCAGCCCACACTTAGAGCAACTTAATTTGGTAATTTCACCTCAGTTTAAGTGGTTGATGAACATTAGGAATAGTGTTTTTCAGGTTAGCATTTCTGTAGATTTGTATTTCTGGAAGATCCTGCTTATTCTGTGTGAAGTTTGTGTGTTCATTCACATGTGCCAGTGAAGTTTCTTGCCTTTGTTCAGCCTTCTGCTCTGGAGATCAATCAAGCCTTAGTACTTGTAATGGATTTAATGCACTGGGCAAGTGATCATGTTTGAAATAGTTTTTTAAGTGTAAATTATTGAGGTGGATTCAGGACCTGGATAAGTAAACTGTGAACAGCTGAAGGTTATGTTATTGCATCCTGCTGAGCTTAAGCAACACTGCCAATCCAGTAGGCAAGGGAAAAAAATGGGTTTTGATCAGAGGTGTTTTGAACACCTCTCTCCAGAGACCTTTCAGGAACATCTTCCTTAGGCTGAAGTTTCTATGGTCATTAGGTCATTAATAAGACTGAACTCTAGCAAGAGTATAGATTCAGTGAAAATAGCAATCTCAGAATGTCTAGATATTGTTATTTCAGCTTGCATTTAAACACTTAAACAGCAGGACATGCTGTTTCTATTCAGAGTTGAACGGGGGTCTATTCCCACTTAGACTGTTAGAGAAAACTTCATCCTTAGGTGCTTCCTAACTAAAGAGTGCTTTGACTTGTGAACAAATAGTATTATATTAAGAGATCACTCCTTTTCATTGAATTGTAAATGGTTTGCATTGCAGTGAAAAACTGCAAAGGCCCAGGTTGCTAACATGGTATCAACATTTTTTGGACGAATGTTAGAGAAGAATATTAGCTATAAGAATGATTGCTTCATCAACCCAAATTTATCTGTACAGAGCTTGATTAGGCTGCATTAGGTAGTCCTACTATGCAGATACGGGTACAATGTACCTATTGCTTTGGTGTTGACGTGCATTACAAACAATTCTTCCCAGGCAATTGTCATACAACAAAATCCTACTAATATCAAGTTGAGTTCTTTTTTGACCACCTACTTTATTTATACCAGCAAGATGGTGCTGTGCTGTTATTTGGTGTGTTAATGTCAAAACCATGTTTTGGCCAAAAGGGGATACAGCATATATATGGAATTAATAATGTATTGTTAGACAGTTAATGTCTTAACAGTCTGTAGGCCAGCTACATTAACATAAACTCTGAGCAAATTTATACAGAAAAATAACATAAATGGAACATTGTATTGTTGAGTTTTGCCATAGAAGAAATGGTGCTCCAAACCACATAATATTCTCAACTGACAAGCTTTCCTCTGATAAATGCTTCCCATTTCAGTCTATACATATGCTTGTCTCCCATAAGTGAGATTCCTCCCTGTTCTCACTCTCCATTTTCGAGAGAGGACAATAGCAAGCATAGGCTGCAAAAGTGGACACAAAATGCAATATTTAAATTTAAATCTTTTTTTTTTTTCCAAAATTTCATTGTCTGGGATCAATACAGAGTTTAAGGCGTTTCATCATATCAGAAACTTAGGAACCTGAAGGACTATCTAATTTGACTTGCATTTGAATAAAGGCCAATGAGTTTAGTTCAGTTGATTTGTACTGAATAAGTAGGATTCGACCTCTGGCTATAAAGGTCCAGGCTTTAGCAAAAAGTTGTGAAGTTCAGCCCTGGTCTAAGGATCAGAATTTCCCAGAGTTTGCATGTGTTGAGGCTGTAAGAAGATCTGATCTTGTTTCTACTGGAGCATAAAAACACAGTCAACTGCTCTACATGTTTTCCATTATCATTTCCATTTATTTCCTTAATGGAAAATAAAAGCATGACCCCCTTCTGTCCTTAATTCCAGCTTGTCTCATCTCAAAGAACTGTAGAATCAAAAGATGTAAGCATTTGAGAAAACTAAAAGCCACTGGGAAAACATGTCTTTTCTGTTGCCCATCACATTTTGTTTAAAAATCTGAATTTTTGGATGAAAACATTTCTGGCTATAGCCATGCAATGACATGCCACCAGTATTTATTTAGAAGTGACATCAAAAAGACAAGAAAAATCAAATGTCACAGTGTATTTGTCACAGATAGCTTGCAACTGAAGTGAAATTTATTATTTTTCTCTTTCTCTGAAATGAATGCCTCTGAGGGCAAATAATAATAAGACTTTTGTGAGCGAAGGAATCCAACTGCCACTAGTCAAAGTAAGAAAGCCTAACAAATGATTACTAGCTAGAGATTCAGATTTTCTCTTGTGAAATGGATTTTGCTGAGGTTTTTTCCTTTTGTATCTTTTATATGCACTTACATAAATTACTGGGCTGAATAGAGTTGTAACAAACTGGTAACAAACCACTTGATATATGGTGATGCCTAATTGTAAGAGATGTGGATTCTCAGAGTATTTCTTTTGCTTACTGTTAGCAGCATGTGAGCATGAAGGCATTTGAAAGAATCTGAGCCTTTATGGGACAGGTTTTGTGTGATCAGTTAAAGATCTTACCTAGTGGAGCAGCTCACAATTAAAGTGCTGCAATACTAGGGATGGGGACTGAGGAATTACAAATTAAGACTAGCAGCATGTCTGGACAATTTCCAGCCATGCTGTGGCCCATATTGTCATTTAGCAGTTTTAGGCATGCTTCATGCTAGAAAATAGTTTTGAAAAGTGATTTGAAAATGCTACATGTACTCTTCTGATGCAAAGGAGCACATTCCTAGCTTGCCTGAATGTCGCCTTCTATGCTTTGGTTCCCTCTAACCAATATATCAAGGCTGTTCTTCTCTAAAGATAATGATGGGTATTCTTACCTAAGTCATAGGTGCTCTTGAGAGGTTTACTGTATTGACATGCTTGCTGTAATAGTCATGCTTCATGAAACATGCTAGGTGGATCTTAGATCTAATTATGAAATGTTTTGATACAAATCAGTCTGCAGCTAGAATCACAATTCAAAATTTATGATATATTTTACTGGGTGTGATACAGAGATTGCCTTTTCATTTTCTGAATATCCTGATTTAGCAGTAATAGTAAGCCATAAAAGCACATTGTGATTTATTTCAACAATATAAGGCATTGCCATGTATAACTGAGTACGGGTCATGTTCTAATGTCCTCAGTCAGCTTTAAAAAACTTTCCTCCTTGTGACTTATAGTAGAGCCCTTAAGCAAATGAGGAGCAACGTGATAAAATGCCCAGGTGCCAAAGAAAGGCTCCAGAGAATGTTCTTACCTGGTTCTGCTGAAGACACACTAGGTAACCTTGAGTAAATTGATTTTCTTTTCTTGTTTGAGCAGTAAGCTTCCAAGGTCTCTGCTGGGCTTTTGCTTATTTATTTATTTCTGTAGCATCTAATGCAAAGGTTGTTGTTTGCCTTTTTTCTGTTTCTTTCGATTTCTTAAGCCTACCTATAGTCTGTATGTGGCTCCACACTCCCTGGAGAATACCTTGCCAGGAGAACATGATATATATGTATGTGTATATATATGCAACTTGGCC
The DNA here is from genome assembly GCA_013400235.1 of Oriolus oriolus. Taxonomy (NCBI): domain Eukaryota; kingdom Metazoa; phylum Chordata; class Aves; order Passeriformes; family Corvidae; genus Oriolus; species Oriolus oriolus. The sequence continues at coordinate 241,528 of VXBT01003830.1, forward strand.
AGGTGGGCCAACTGTTGTATTGATCTTTTCCTCGATCCTTGGGAAAAAAAAAAAGTAGCCTGTAGTTGAGTTTCCCACTTAATGTCATGTTTTAGGCAGAAACATTTTCTCTATCCTATGATTCTATTATTCTTTTACTCTTTTTTTTTTTTTACAGTGAGAAGCTGAAATACCTGAAATAATTACCTAGCAAAGAGTAGAATCAGATGCTCTTGCTCATGAGAAGGAGGATTTTTATGATAGTAAGAGACTTCTTTAGTTAGCAGACTATGGAAGCCAAAACTGGGTGCAGAGAACTAAGGCACACATAAATATAAATACTTAATTTGGGTTTTGGAAGATTTTGGGTCTTCTAAGGTGAAGAATGTAAGTGACTACTAGATGGCATTTTGAAAGGTACAGTCTAGTTCATCCATAAATGACAGTCATCAAGTAGCAATCAGTGGTATGAATCTAGGGACTGTGTTATGCAGAGGGTCAGATGAGTTAAACAAGTGATCCTGTGTACGTCTGAGAACCTAGGGTACATTTTTTGTGGTATTGGTGCTGTACAGATGTACAGAATAGGTAGTCTCTTCTGAAAAACGTAGTGTTTAATCAAAATATTCAAAAGTAAACAAGTAGGGAGTGATTCTTTCAATGTTTATTTTACATCATTATCAAATACACTACTTTTCTTTGAATGCTACAGTAACATGATTTATATGATGAGATAAATGAAACTTTGTGAGTTGGAAAGGAACTTAGGAAATTTTCCAACTTAATTATATTTGCATTAGAAATGTGTTTTATCTGTACAAAATTATAAGAGCTATTACTGAGACAATGGAGATGTCTCTTATGGAACATGCTTCCAAATAGTTCCCTGCAAAGCGTACCCAAACTCACTAACTCTGAAGAAAGTATTTATGGAAGGATGCCTCTGCATATTTCTGACATTTAACTTGCTGTGTAGATTGCACAGTATTGCAGTATAAACTCTGTAGTTTCAGCTAATATGACAAAGAATTGTGGTTAGTTCAAATGCTTTGTAAGCAGCAGGTTGTCTTGCATAATTCTTCTAATTATTGAATCCACCAAATGCCTTGGCTCCAAATGCTCCTTTCTCTTTGACTGCCAGTATGTCGGGGGGCTATGTGAGGTGTGCGTCAACTTTTCTGCCAAAGAACTGAATAAGGGCTGCCCTCCTGCCGTAGCCCTGCCCTCTGGAGTGCTTCTCAGAGGTTGTGTTAGAGCTTCCAGTGCACACCAAGGTAGCCCGTCAGGATACGAGAAAGTAGTTGTGATGGGGGATACTTTGTGAGGGACTTGATCCAGAGAAGAAAATGGGCAAGTGAGAAAAAGTCCAAAATGAGGCAACTGCACTAAAGCATCTGCACCACTCTACATGTCCAAAACAAATAACTGGTATTTTGGCCTAATTTCTTCTATTTGGAACTTTTCTTCCCACAAAAGTGCAATTTTTATTTTTCTTTCACAAAGCAGCTGCTTTGGGGATTATACTAAAAAAAAAAATTAAGTATTTTTTCTACTAGGAGAATTTTCTTGCAAATAAAAAGTCAAATAAACAAGAAGGTGTAGACACAGTAATTAATGTTTTTATGTTAGGTAGAAAGTACAGGAGTACTACATCTGCCAAATTCTGAAATAAGCACTATCTGTCAAAACCACTATGATTTCCCCTTTATCAGCTGTTAAAGATGAAAAGCTACTTTTCTTGATTTGAAACTGGGGTCAGAATGGAGAAAAGTTAAGGATTTATTATCCATGATGTAAACAAGTGATATTGGCTCCCAAAAATGCAGCCAACAGTCAACAATCTGATGGGAAAATGAGACCTTTGTGAACAATTTTTTACTTAGAAAAAGAAAACCATCATAAGTGCCTAGCAGGCATGCTAGGCCTTTTAACAAAACAGATTTCCAAAGGAAGCATAGGCGCTGCCAATAATTAATTATTACAGTCAAACTGATGCAGGACAATTGCTTCAAAAGACTTAACAGAACACCCCAATGAGGTGGCTGTTACAAGCCCACACATTTCAGTCAGTAGGCTGTCAGGTGGTATAGAGACTTGGAGCCATACATGCCAACAAGGCCTTCTTGCTATTCATGGAAAAAATAGGCTGTATTTTAGTATATGGAAGCTAAGTTATGTGTGTATGTCCAGCTTAACACATGCACCTTAATAAACTAGATAGAAAACAGCATTACTCACAAGTATTCCATGCATTCAGCCACACCGGGGTAAAATGAAAGTAGAGCTGATCTGATGTGTTAAGTACTCAGGACAGAATATAATCTATTTACCTGCATCTGGCCAACAAACATCTGTATCTAATAACTCTAATCACCCTGTATGTAACTTCAAAAAATCTGTATTACCATGTAAATGAATTACCATTAAAATATGACCAGTCCATAAATCTACCATTGAAGAGGAGGTTTACCATGATAAACTCTATTCCTTCTTAATAATTCAATAAAATATCTCTAAGATAATAAATAATATCTTCTGTTTTGTTTTCAAATGGTGAAACATTTGTGTTTATCAAATGACTAGCAATCATCCACTGCTTCCTAAGAGCATTGTTGTTCTAGGTAAGAAGAATATTGTGTTGGGAGCCTTTGTAACTCACTAGCCGGAGACTCCATTCTTGGGTAAATTGATAATGGTTTTGTGGCTTTTACTAAAATGGTGCCTGTCAAAATGTGAGCAGAGATAAAACCTAGTTTAGTTGCTTAATATATATGGCTTAGTACAAGGAAGCATCCTGCACAAGAGTTATAGCTACTTTAAAATCCATCTGAAGCATCTGTGCACTGGGTTTTGCAGACACTGAAACTCAAGCCAACTATTTGCTAAAGCACATCTTTACAGATATGCAGAACACCATCAGTCCCACTGAAGTCAGTGAAAGCTCAAAGTAGTCATTACCACCTATGAAAATTATGTCATTAACACTTAAAAAATAATGTGTGTAACAAGAGTTGAAGTGTACACCTCCAGCTTCAACCACACATGTACAGTCAGTGAGCAGCTAGGAGCAGGAATAAGCCTCAAAAGAAAGCTGTATAGATGAGCTTGCCTTATGGTATGAGGAGCACTTGAATCATGCTCTGTTGAAACCTGTCTCCCTTTCTGTCTTTTCTAATACTGGTTTCTCGGACTGTTTAATGTAAACAAAATGGCAAAGGCCCGTTCTCTGGGCCGTGTATCAAAGGGCACGGAACAGATCACGCCCACACTGCTTTACTCTCTTCCACTCAAATCAAAGCATCCTGCTTTAAAGTGTCAGCTGGAAACAGTCCCTAACTTGAAGAATTTTCATACCATGCCCAGGCATTGCTTCAGAGAGTGTCAGTAGACATGAGGCAAACTTATGCCAGGGAATATACTAATAATTCAACAGTAGGAATGGTTGTATTCCAGTGTATGCTTGAGCCTAAGCACTAATCATGAATAGTTTGGTAGCAAAGAGATAGTTCTTTTAATGTACATGTGTTAATCAGTTGCATGTATTCTAACAATATGGTAAGGATGTCCAAAGCCTCCGTCTTCATTTTTACTCCTCTCTAAAACTGTATGTACTTCAGCTGGATACAAACATGAAGCAAAAGACTTTAGTAAGTTCATGAAGGTGGTAGATTAAAATCATAAATATTTGGAAGCTTTGTTGCAACCACAGCAGAAGGCACAAGGAAAGTCTACTGCTTTGCCAGTGTTCAGCTATTAATTTGGATTTGCAGGAATGGCAAAAAAAAAGTTTACTAATGCAGTGATTCAAAGATATCAGTATATTCTGATGGCTGGAGAAGCTCCCAGTCCAACCAGAGACTGATTTCTGTGCTTAGTTCACAAGAAAACCGCGGACAAGTCACTTTACTTCTCTGCTGATAGAATTGATGATATTTGCAAACCACTTTAAATTTTAGCAGTGAGAAGCCTGTAAAGTGCTAACCAGTGTTAGCTGCTGTGAATGTCTGCAGAGAGAGGCAAATGTCCTTTGCCGCTCTAGTCACTGATTTGAGCTGCAAAAGAAAGAGCTGGCTGCTGCGATACGAACAGTGCTGAGAAAGAGTCATTGCGGCTGCAGGCATTTGTAAAACATTAAGGGACACAATTTCAATGGATTGCAGAGGGCTTTTCACCACATAACTTCCTTTGCTTGCAATGGGAACTGAGAGCTTTGAAGGCTCAGTTGTGTTGGCATAGCACAATGATGAGGTTTTCATCTCACAGTCATTTGCATGGCAATGATCTGTTCCTTCCATCAAGTCTTTTAAATTATGCAAAAACTGAATAATAGACTGCAATAAAAAATACACTCAGGGACATAATACATACTTTTCAGTAAGCAGGCTATGAAAAAAAGCATGTGCATTAACTTTGCAGACAAAATTGCTTCCCAATAGTCTGACTCTCAAGGATGGAGACCTAATGAAATGTCATGTCATGGATGATGACTCTGTAAAATTTGCTGGTACATCATATTTGAGAAGAAAATAATGGCAATCACTCCTAACTACTAGACTGCAGAGAATCAAGAATCAGTTGTATTTTCAGATCCATTCTTCTTAGGCACAAACCCAGTCTGTTTCTGATGCAAGGGAAGAGGAATAAGACCTTATCTGAGTAAGATAGGGTGGAATAGCTGGCATTTCAGAAGTTCAGTGAAAGTAAAAACCCTGGAACCACACCGCCACATGTGTACTCTTCAAAATGATGTTAGGAATGAGGATTTGGCTGCAGCACTGTAATGAAACTTGATGCCACTGTGAGCTCAGTCCCTTTGGATTTATGCAGTAGGTGCATACAGCACAATACTCTTATTAAAAATCAAAATTGGGTTTTGGTGAAAATGTAGATTTTAAACAGCTAAAATTAGCGTGCTGATGGTCAGTATGAACTTACGTAGAAAACATCCCAGGTCTGCATCACCATTCTTGAAAAAAAAACTTTGGTTTTGTTGTTTGGCTCTGGGGTTGGTGGGACCTGGCTGCTGATTCAATTTATATTCCTGGGTGTGTGGTACAGCTAGTGCACCACTGTAATCAAATTACTTCCCTTCAATTTTAATTTGAGCATATTTTTCTTTGATGATATTCCTTTTGTTTGCCATGTCTTTAGATAGTAACACCATGGGAGCAGAAACTTCTTGGTATTTTTACAGAGCTTTCTGATCAAAGGTCGTGAAGCCACAGAAATAAAGATAGACTCATGTTTTTAATATAGGCAAAGTTAATACAGCTATAGAACTGGTTTGCATAATGGAGAACCCAAAGAACAGTTTTATTCCTCTAAGAAATCCAACTTTTGCAGGGTTTCTCAGTAATGATGCAGAGTGACGTTGTCATCAGTTGTATATTTGAGGAAGGCACAAGCTGGAAATAGTAGTTTCCTGAGAAAATGTTATTATGGTCTTATTTACTGCTAACCATTTTTTTTTGGACTGTTCTGGTGGGTTTGGTACATCTGTTCCACAGGTCTGGCTCTCTGGCTTACTATCACAACATGTACTAGTTATTACCTGCATTATTAAAGCCAAAAAAGACAAGAGTGACTCTTGAAAGTGACAAAGCAGGAAGCTACTGCAAATTCAAAGAAAAACTATAAAATTTACATCAATTAAGAAAAATTAAGTCTTTTTCACATCTTCAAGTTCAGGCCCTATTTATGTTTTTTGTTTTGGTTTTTTTTGTTTGTTTCTGGATTTGCTTTTGGTTTTGGTTTTGGTTTTGGATGACTATATTACTTGTATTACATAAGCAATCACAGAATGTTTATGTAGCTTGCTGACTGGATGTCCCATGTCATCCAGTGCATGGGAGTAGCCCCTACAGACTTTATTGCAGTAATTTTTTTTCTCCTCACTGTAATTGATTCCTCACAGATTTGTGACTTCTGCCTGAAACTGAAAGCCAGTTTCTTATTTTATTTGCAGTTATGTTTCAAAATAATTTATGTTGTGGCTCAGGATAACTGCTGGCAGTCATTCCACTGGTCAGTTCCATCTTTATTATTTCAATACTTTTACCGGAATTCCTTTTACTCTATGTTTTAATTTGGAATCAGTTCTAATATTATAAAATATTACCTTTTTTAAAATTTATTGTATTTTTGCCATCATCTTTCCTATGCTCAGACTTTTGTTGGAAGCAATATTCCAAACTCTTCAGCATCCTCTTAAATTTGGAAACTCATTTTTGATGGCATGTTCTCTCCCATGCTATGGAGCTCCTCCACCACTCTTTCAGAATATGTAATGTATTTACTCTCAGCTAAGAGGATTTTCAGCATGGTCTGACTTTATTCTGGTGTGATTTTTAACTAGAGGTGATAGATAGAATCCACTAACTTTATTAATGACCCTGATAATGAACTCAGTGGAATCTACCCCTGATCTTTGTACACTGTCTGAATTTTGCTGAAGTTGGTGCTACGCTGATTTTCACCAGCTGACCTGGTGGAATGGTTTTTTTTTCTTTCACTGATGTGAAGCTGCTTTGTGATCGTAATCAGGCTTGTAGCATATTTAAAAGCAGACCAAGGTCTTCAGGTGTGGAATCTGTGGAATATGTGATACTGTGAGAGTACCTCATGAATTTGAACTGTGTACAAAGAGAAACTCATGTTTCTGTCTATTGTGTTTGCCTTCAAGTGAATTTTGTATGGACTTTACAGCATTTTTTACCCATAGAAGATGTACAGCAAAGCAGTGAGAAAACTCTTTCTCCCAATGTGTGCACACACTGCCTCTTCAGCCAACCTTCACTTCTACCAGTGTATTTCTCTGAGAAAGAATTCTGCCTGGAGGTGGGGTCGTCAGGAAGAAAAGATCAGTTGCCAGAAACTCCATGTTTTGCTCCTGCTTCTTATTTTGAGTCTTTCATCTGTGCCAACACTAGTCCTCTTCTATGTGGAACTCAGTGGTAAGGAAACCTCTCCACTGGAAGTTATCACACACCCCAAGTGCAACATAAGTAACGATAGACTAGGAGCCCCTAAGCATTAGAGCTCTATTCCTACCTATCTAGACATTGGGAAATCCATCTACTAATTCTTGTCTATCATTGCTGATCCAAGCCCTCATTCTTAATCCAAACTAGACTATCAAATGACTGAAATCTGCTACCTAAAATATTAAAAAACATTCCCCCTGGCAGCAATAGTATTCATCTTATCTTCTCAACCTTTCAAGTCCAGCGACTGGTTCTTAAGCCTTTGTTGTTCTTAACCCTCATTTACCCTCAGACCTAATCCTTTCAGAAGGGCTTTCAGAATAGCCCAAAAGCTGGTAGTCACTTTAAGAATAAAATGAAGTAATTTGTTTCACAGCTGCCAGCATTACAACCTTTTTTCCTTAGCAATATGAGCAAAAGTTTGTTTGTTGCTGTGGTCTGAAATTGTAAGTCTAGATCTAACTGTAACCTTAGACCAGTGGTAATGATCTCTTTGATGTTTAGTGACAAATTTATTTTTAAAAATGTTTTATCTCATTGTAAACACTCTTGTTAAGAGCTTTAATCTCTCTTCATGCTAAACTTAGCTTCTGTGCCAGTGAGTAATCATTGCTTGTCTAAAAAGACCATAGGTGGTAAGGACCAGAGCTGAGAAAAGCAGGACATCAGCAGCAGGACTACAAACTGTCTCGTATCATTCCTATTCTTGGGCACAAACACAGAGCCCATCACTGCTCATCAGGACACACAATTGCAGCTCAGGCTGAACAGCATTTGGCAGAGTAATTGCTCTCTGGACCTGAGCAAGACTTGGTAGAAAGGCTCACTATTCATTTGGACAGTAACTAGCTATGGCAAGTCAAAAGTGTTTCAAGGAATAGATGAAACTCAGAGGTGTGTGATCCTCAGAGAAGGAGGGAGTTTGACGCCACGTCCCTCATTCCCAGTCACGTACAGTCTTGTACAATTGGCTATGACCAACACTTCTTACCATAGGCCAAAGCTGAATGTGCACTGTGGGGCCACATGGGCCAGTGATCCCGTCACTGAGACCAAGTGCTGTTTCTAAAAGACAAGTGGCAGCAATGGCAGCGGGCAGACTGTCAGCCTGTGCCTGGCCATCCTGCTGTGGTGGTGCACTCACCAGCCAAGGGGCTGAACTGTAAGTCAGTGTTGGAAGAATGCTGAGGTTTTGAAGTGAATGCTTGGAAGGGCTGTTCCAAGACAAAATTTTACTAGATATTGACATCTGGAAGTTTCCAATCCACCATTTAAACTAGAACAAAACAAAGCAAAATCAAAAGCCAGCCACTTTAGCTTGGAGGGAAGCATTCAAAGCAGAAATTAAAGTAACCACAAGACGAAGCATTGCCAGTATTCAAAAGAGAAAAAGGGAGAGGGAAATGAGATACTGCACTAGCAAAAGAAAGTGTCCAAATGTTGTATAGCAGAGTATTATTACTTTTCAATTCTCATTTTCATAGTAAGATGGTCAGATCTAATGGCTTGCTTTACCAAAGTTGAATTATTTGTATTCTAGTACTAAAACTAGTTGTAGTTAGGAACTTTTGTACTAGTGTGTAGGATACATGCTGAAGAAATTAAGAGAATGAATTTGAACAGATAGTACGTATTATTAGTCAAAAGGTTCTGCTAATTAGATGCTACGAGTGCAGTTCCTTTGAACTTCCAAAGACCACTAAAGGGACATGTGCTGGAGCCTTCAACTCCATATTTTTTCGTATGTTTCAGAGTATACTGGTCTGTCATTCTATGTGACCATTAAGGGCAAAGTTATGTTTCAGTTAAAGTCAGTGAGGGATATTCTATGAATTCAGTATATCATGACTCTCAACAGTGAAGCAGCTGAAGAATTTTCTGGAATAGTTAAGTTTACACTATGAAAAAGGGGGCAGTTTCACACATCTGTCTGGTTTTTATGAATTCTCAGACAGACTCCTCATTCCAGGGTATCTTTTCAGAGTATATATCCAGCTGTGAAAGATAAGATCTTTTTTAAATGAAACCATAGGAAAACAACATGCCATAATAGAAAATTTGTTATTATGTGGAACATGTTGTTGCCTTAGTCTGGTTTCGGTCTTGTCAGTTGCCAGTGTACAGTCTACAGCTACCTCAAAACCTGTCTCTCCTCGTGAAAGGCCAGGGCTTCTATAGGCAGCTATAGCCGCAATGCTAAAGTATTCCACAATTGCAGTCTTCACAGCATAAGTAACTCCAGCGTACCACGAGGTCCCAATCTCAGGACTAGCAGGACAAAATAATTCAGTCAAAGTGACTCCCATAAAAAAACACAGAGATGACTGTCTGGGTACACAATATATTCACTGAATGGGGAAGAGTTGCTGAATTCCAGTTAAGGGAGTCTTGATTTTTAACCAGAGGGCTTCCCTTGCTAGGTTTTTGGTCTGGATGTTATTTAAGGCCTATGTTCTTTACAGTGGTCAGTTCTATAGATTCTGCTGCTAGTAGCCACAGTATACATGTTTATGTAACTGTGATTATTTTATGTTTCTTGGACCTAACAGTAAAATTAGAATTGCCTATTAAAATGAAAGGTCACAAAGAAACACAGATTCATTTCATACTTTCTTCATTTGTTGGGGGAAAAAAGCTTTGCAAGTTTGCCCCAAAACTAGAAGGGACTTTGCTGCTTCACACTTTATAGTGTTAGTAAGTGCCTTAGAAAAGCTGTGCTTTTTACATTGCAGTAGCTCTTCAAAGTTATAAACAGAATGCAGACAATACCCTTCTGGTTTTAGTACAAGGTACTTATAAAAGTCAGTGTTTTCTTTGAAGGAGATAATGTTCTTTTTTTATTTTTCCATGGTGCTTTTAGAGCAGATAGCTGCTGATTACTAATTAACACCATTTTGTATCACAGAATTTGGTAAAGGGAAGCCAAAATCACTCTCATCCCTACTCAACACTCAGCACAGCTAGAAAGAAAGGAGAAAACACAATTCTTTCAACTATAAGGTGGCAGAGGGACCATAATTCAACAATGAAAACCAAAAATTAGAGCTCAAGCAAACTGTAGATAGCCAGTTTGGATTTCTGCTCAGCTTTGTGTAACTTGGGTGTAGAACTGAATGTTCTTGTGGCTTAGTTGTCTATTCAAATACTTACGTGACTCTGGTTGCCTGCGTCTGATTTATGTCTTTTCAATAAAACATGCTATGATTTAGATCTTTCTTAATTTTAGAGATGTTGTTGGGAAGCAGAAACAGAAAGGAATAAATTCTTAAAAGTAACTGGGATTTTGGCTGCCTTCCTGGGTAGTTCTGATTAGAAACGTTTATTCAAGGATTGATTTCCTAAGGATCAGTGCTAGTTACCTCCTGAAAAGCGTGTTTTAAGTGCTTCAAAATAACTTTCCCACAGAAAAGGATAGATACTTCTGAAAATGTAGGCCTAAGCCTAAGTCACATGGAGTTTGCAGCAGCAGTAAGAGCTTCACAGCATCCCAGATTAAACCTGCTCTCTTCTTCATTCTGTAACACAGGATAATAATTCCTGCCTGTGTGAGGTCTCAAAACTCTGACAGTATGTCTTTGCATCCAAATCAGAAGGTCCTAAGGAACAGGGAAATGTTATTTTTTAAGCCCATGTGTGCAGGAGCAAGAACTTTGGCTTTAAGTTTGGGTATAAATTTGTTATAATGGATGACTTCAAATTCCAACGAAAAAGAGATGTCAAAACCATGGTGTTATTATCAAAAGTGAAAGTTGCTGGGAAGCGCCAGTCGAGCGTGCCATTTGGGCGCTGTGAAAGGTCATCCCTGAACCTGAGCTGTACAATAAGGGGGCCCTTTTTATCTATGCTTTCTGTTTCTACAAGTCCAAATATATTATGATGTACAAATTAACACGATTCTGTTTTGGTGAATGCTGTCTCTCAGTAGAGCCTCTAATGGTGTGGTTGCTTCTGCTGGCCTCAAAAAAAAAAATCTTTCATGTCATACATTTGCAAATCCCCGAGTAAATGGTCTCTGTTTAAAATATACCTCAGTAAAGGCTAATTCCATCAGTCTCAGACTATGCAAGAAATTAGTAACTACTTTTGAAAAATATTTCAGACCTTCTTGCTTGAGAAATAGCCAGTGATAACTGAAAAAGGGCCTAGTCTGTGATAAAATGTATGGAGTAACTCTAAGTAACCAACAAATGGCTGATTAATTAATAGAAATATTTGCGCTGGCTTCAGAGTCCACTTTACTGAAAAGATCTGGTTTTGCTTTCCTGTATTTCAGCGAGTTAAGTGATTAAATATATGCATGCATGGGTGCTATCTGTGCCATACCATTTACTTTTTGAGGCCCTGTGAAAATCCATTTTCTTTTTCCTGCTTTTGTGACAAGAAGTGCCAGAAGAATAGCAAGTTCTGAAATGCCATCTGGGAAATTTTGACTGTAAACAATTGTGCATATTTCCCCCAAATTGGAAAGAAGTTAATTTTGCTGTTTATATTTCCTTTTGAATCTTTTGTTATTATTTTGTTTTAATAAACATTTCGAGGGAGGGTCCTGCCACATTTTTTTTGCTTCCCCCCAAAAAACCTCCCAGAAGGCAAAGAATGGGGGGAAAGAAAGAAAAGAGAAGAAAAGAAAAGGGAAGAAAAGAAAAGAAAAGAAAAGTAAAGAAAAGAAAAGAGAAAAGAAAAGAAAAGAAAAGAGAAGAAAAAAGAAAAGAAAAGAAAAGAAAAGTAAAGAAAAGAAAAGAGAAAAGAAAAGAAAAGAAAAGAGAAGAAAAAAGAAAAGAAAAGAAAAGAAAAGAGAAGAAAAAAGAAAAGAAAAGAAAAGAAAAAGAAAAGAGAAAGAAAAAAAGAAAAAAAAGAAGCGAAAATTTTTGTTTAAATTCAAAACTTGGGGCATGGTTCTTCTACCTTCACTTTGACTGCAATGAGTATTCCTTCACAATGCTATGCCTAAGGTTATAAGCTTGACAGGAACATCACAATCTCCCAGAAGCACTGAGCCTGAAATTATGAAGCCCTGTTGAAGGTATATTGTTTAGGGAGCTTTCATTTGTTAAGATGCATTAAGTTAAATTTGTTTTGATGCACTGAAATGGAATGGGTGCCTGGTAAGTCTAGACAGTGACAGTGCAGGGCTTTTACAATAAAAAAACATCATTCTTTTTTTCAGTGTGTGTGAAGGGCTTCGTGTGCTGATGTAGCTAATCCATGCATTGGGTTTTCAAAGGCTGCTGGGTACCATGTGCACCCTAACATGGCACAAGAAGAATCAACAAAGTTCTGTGACTGCAGCTTTTCTGTTGTTACTTGTTTATAAAGGGAAGAGCTTTAGCTGCATCCGGACAAGGCAGGGATGGGTTTGCAAAATTCCTGTGTGAAGGAAAAAAGCACAGAGAAGTCTCCACTCTGCACATTGAGTTGTGTATTGATTGAATAGAACTGGTGGAGAAGAGTGGCAGAATTCAGGAGCAGAGTGGCAGAATGAGAGGAGAAAACATACATGCCCTGATTGGGAGTCTGCTGCTATACACAAACCAACAGGGAATGGATGGTTGCCTATGTGTTTCATTGCCCTTCTCCTTGCACAGATTAGCCATATGCCAAGTCCAGGCTTCTTGGACTATATAAAATAAAGGAGACTTTCTTAGTTTTGAGCTGGAGCAATCAGCTTTCATCTTCTCTTGTTCCGATGACTGTCTGTGCTTCAATGGCCAGCTGTGTATCTTTCATCACTTTCTATTATTGGTTTGGGTGAGGTAGAGGTGGATCCAGACCAAAACCAAAGGGGTACAACCTCTGCAGTGAGCTTGGAATCCAGAATCCTGGCCCAGCTCCTGCTGTAGGCTCAGCCCTCACACTGGAGCTGTGATGAGACTTATATCCCTGGCCAACCCCAAATCCAGGGTTGTATGGTTTTATCTCAGCTACTCTTTTAAAACAAGAAGTTCTTCAGAACTAGCTGATCCTAGTAGCTGCACTCTCTGACCAGCATAGAGTATCTTGTGTTTTCATCCCCAGCAACCTTGGAGAACAGAACAGTACTATTATGTAAATTTTATTGCTGGCGAATCTGAGGCATAATGTGAACTTATGCATGTATGTGTATGCAGGAAAGCAAGGTACTTCCTAACACTTGCGGCAAGAATGCTTCATGACTTTTAAATGCATGTGTTATGATACCAGAATGCATGTACCAAGCTGAGAGTGAAAGTTTGAAACAGGACTATGTGCTTTGTGACCCCAGTGGATATGAGCTGCATGAAGAAGCAACTCTCTGACTCAGGAAGGCTCAGTGAGATTGCAGAGATCAACTCATAGCTCTTTTTCTTGAAGTAACTTTCAACTAAGAGATTAGAGAATAAAACTTAAACCAAAAAGAGATTATGTAGCTCCAAGAACAACTTACAAGATTTCATTAAAATGTTTATTCTCTAATCAAAATTGAAGTAACAAAATAATCTTCTTTCTATCCCATATCACCAGAGTTTTTTATAATAATAATCAAGTCTTTTAAAAAAATACCAAAAACCTTCTGGGCTTACATATTTCAGCTCTCTTCCAGAAAGGAAACTACAGAATTGTGTTAAAAACAAACAAGCAAATGAAAAGCCCAAACTCAACCAAACAAAAAATTCTGACCCAACAAAAACTAACTACAATGATATCAAAACTTCTCCTCTTGTTTTTCATCTAGAGCCATGGAAAATTTGTGGAAAATTTACAGGATCATAATCTCCTATGGTCAACAATTTTTATGTGGTCACATATTATGGGATGTTTGAAATATCTTTTATGACTAAGTAGTCTGTTATTTTCCATTTGCTGTGCTGTTTATTCCTACCAAACTGGGAGAGGAAGGGACTATCATAAAGCAATGTAAGCCAAAACTGCAGCATCTTGTTATAGACACAGGAGGAATTAGTAGAGCAGGACAAGGGCCTGTCTTACCAAATATTTCTTCCATTTTCTTGAATCTTTTTTTTCTCCATTTGTCTCTCTTTTTTCCCAAATCCTTGCTCAGGATCAAGTGCTAGCCCTACATAAGACACTGAGTTATGACACAGATGCAGGGAACAATGATTTTACCATAACACTCCTATGCAGAAGAGCAAAAGTATGACACATGGAAACGTGTTTTTATTTCCATTATTATGAAAAGATGGGTAAACATTCAAGATATTCCCAGAATATGCTGAGAAACTGCAATGAAAGTAGGCTAAAGCGAAATTAGGCACAAAAAAAGACAGCTTGTAATTTGGCACCATCTAAATAATCACAGAATGTTTCAGCTTCATCATAATGATTATTTTAAACAGAAAACAGTCCTTTTGAACAGGTGTGACATCTAGTTAGCTACCACTGGACTAGGACCATAAATGTCAATTTTGAAAATGAGCAGTTGTGAGATAATTGTCTCAGATATGCAAGTCTGGACTTGAAAACCAAGAGGATCTTGTATGCAGTAATGTCATGTCTGACATTGATTTCCAGTAGGCAAGTCAGCTAATGGACAAATTATTCATCAGTTCAGTAGGCAAATGGTCATCAAATCAGACCATTTTGCCCCTGTTCCCTTATAATAAAAGACAGAAAATAGCTACTGACAAGGATTTCTTGTAAAACTGTCAGAAACTGACCAGCAGCCCAGAGCTCTGGTTTAAATACGATCTTTACCTACTTGAAATGACACAGTGACTGTTCCAATTCATGTTAGCAGAGAAACTAAGATCAAGATCTTTTATGCTAGCAAAGTCTAGGGACATGTGGATTCTATTTGCCCAGCAATTGTGAATAATAAATAAACTAAGTCACAATTTGTTGGTAGAGCATTTATGGTCAAAAAAAGAAGACAGATTTGCCAAAACTATTATTCTCATAGTTTAAATCCACAGATAGTTTAGTTGCTATTTCCTAGCTTTTCTATGATGCTTTAGGCCAGCAATCCCTAAACTGTGGTTGTTGGACTAGTGGTGGTCCATAAAACAATGATAAATGGGTCTGTAGCTGGTTTCTCTAACCAGATCACCTTTGTTGTCTTTCCAGTGAAAACTTGGATGAGAAGGGTGGGGCAGAGAGATATTCTGAGAGTTGACAGTGACAAAAATTTTGGAGTCCACCATACTGAAAAATATAATGTAGCCTTTTACAAGATTGTGATGTATTTATTTCAAAGGTCACATGTGCTGGCAGACAGCATTCACGATTCAAGTATGTTCTGAATTGAGCCATTTCCCAACCTCCGCAGGTCCTGACAGTGCACTGTCTTAGTGTCACAATGGAAAGTCTCGACTGCAGAAACCACACATTGTGGGGAAATCAGGTCCAGTGTCTCTGGCACTGACTAATGCCCACCACTGGAGAAAAAAATGGTTGACAGTTAATGTAGACGGCTAATTGTTCAGAACTTTATGAGGTAGGAGAGAGGGAAAGAGAAAGAATCCTATTTTGGCAAGTAATCTGTGGCAGATACAGCCCACAGACAGACAGTTTATGCCCTGAAGCTTGGTCTGATTAGTGCAATCATTATCTCTGTCTAACATGGCTAAAGATGTGAATGGTCATAAAATGATCCAAGACTTTCATTAGTACCCAGCACTAGTTATTCTCACTTTGTGACCTTCTGGGGTGGTAAGTTTTAACAGGTCCGTTTCATGCTGTTCAGAAATCTTTCCATTTCTTGCTTTTAAAATTTTCTGCCCTGTAGTGTCAACAACTCTCTTCATGTCTGGTATTAAAAGGGAGGATCAGTCTTCTGGAAAGCAATTGTTTTCAAAATTCAAACCACTAATATTTATAGGAGTGCAACTGATGATTCTCAGTATTGCTGAAGATACAGAACATCTTCCTTGCACGATTTGATAACAATGCAGTACTTGATAGTAAAGCAAGATGCCCCTTGTCTCTAACAAAACTTTGTCCATTAAGCTGTGGAATTCTTTTGATACTTGTTTTCTAGGTACTACATGTTTAAGTTTATGAGACTGACACTTTGTTCATAGAGTAAACCCCGTATATGCTTCAAAGGTGGCATACTGTCTTCTTAGAGACTGTATTTTCCCTTACTGTTTCTCTTAATCTAAAGGGAAAAAAAAAAGAGTAGCATGAAAATGGCTGTTCACTGTATCATATCTATGTGTTCATCATAGACCACGTCTTCCTTGTGTCGAGCAGTAAAACCACAAAAAAAGACAGTCTCTTTCTTAAAATATGTTGTTTAAAATTTGAAATAATGATGAACAAAACATTAAATAATTTCTGAATAAGATGTAGATTTAAAGTTCAGTAGATACTGCAGAAAAATTTCCATGTGGAATTCCTTTTTCTGAGTACAGATAAATAATTAATATAAATTTGATTCTTACTATGTTATCCGATGGTAGGGAAAAGGACCCAGCTACTTTCCTTTTCTCTAGCTTTCTGCTCACATTAGTAAATCAGGAATAGATCACAAAAGTTTTCTCTTTTTCCACTTGTTCAGTGGAGTAATTCTTCCAGTCATCTCCTTTTTCATGTTTTTTTTTCAGTTGCCTAATGGCATGTCAGCTGTTGCAAATGCTCTGGCTTCACTTACAAAAAGTCCTAGGTATTTCCATTTTCTTTGTAGAATAACTTTATAAATAAAAGGTTGCTGAACTCAGGCTGATCTAAGAATTTGATTTAAATTCATTCCATTTAACCCCTAGTACTTTCCTACGGCATTTATTTTCAAAGGCATTTAGACATCTGTTGGTACTTTTAGTAGTTTCCAGCTGTTAGATCCATATAAGAAGGTAGAAATTACATAGTTTTGCAATTGGATTATAGATTTGGGACAACCAATTTTTGTTTAATTTATGGTTGAAGTTGCTGCCTTGTCAGATTTGACTTTAATCTTTTAGATGTTCATAGCCAGTGCTTTTAACCATCTCTCTTCTCTTTTCTTCTCTCTGCTTCATTCCCTCTTTCCCTTGTTAAAGAACCCAGGAAGCCTTTGACTCCAAGAATCATTTGAAGTGGCTTTGGCTAGAGAAACTCAATATATTTTCAAAATGGTATTTGTCAAATATTTCTAAAAGATCCCTGATTTTCTACACAGTCACAAGAATTAGTATGTATTCCACACATTACTTGGTTTAAGGAAAGCTGAAGAAAAGAATGTGAAGGCAATTACCAAAAATTATGAGAACTTGTTGCGTTGTACAGAGATGTAGGGAATCATGGGGAATGAAAGAAAGAACACTGGTCAGTAATTTAGACTCTGGTCTTGGTATAGTAACAGGCTGAAGCTTTTGTAGAGATTCTTAAAAGCATCCTCAGATGACCCAACTGCAAACTGTTATCTAGTCATTCAGGCCAATGGTTCAAAGAAACAGTACTCTCAGATATGTCATTTCTTTATGAACCGTTGGATTTGGAAACTTTAGTTCTGTTATCTGATTAAATTGTCTCAGCTTCGAGAAAAAGTTACATAGTTCTGATCAAATCAGGTACACAAAAATGTTTGAAAATTTAATTGAGCATTGTATTAGTAAATTGGCTCTTGTGTAACAACTGTAACTTTTGGCCACAGCTCAAAATTTCCCCGGATATATGAAGTCTTTAGAACTAAAGGGATACTACTATGTAGAATCAGAGAGAAAAGGTCATGGTTTAAATCCCAAGTGCACTTTGAGTTTTCCTTTTCAACTATAAAGCAATTCAATCCCGTTTATCTTCTGAAATTAGGTCTCACTTTCAATGTAGGCTTGGAATAGTGAGACTTTGATAACGTTGTGAGTCCTAACATAGGGTCAGCACATCAATACCTTTTCATTGGTACAGTCTTTTGCAAGCCTTTTTCAAAGTTTGAGGCTGCCATTGATTATGGTGGCGGCAGCTGTCACTTGTCTAGTTTTGTTGTTATCTTTGAACTTTAGAGAAAACATTACTAGGAACCTATGCACGTCTTTTACTCCAAAGAGGATGCTGTGAAGACATCTCAGAAGACTGTAAGACAGGTCATCCGCCATTGGTGTGTCTCAAAGTTCTACGCTTAGATCCTAAAATCCTCAAAAAAAGCCTAAGAAGTGTAGTGAAAGATTTAACATTTTTTACTTAGTATCAGAGATCCAGATCCCCAAGTAGTATTAAAATGGGCACTCTTATTAAAAGATCTTATCATGACCTTTGTGGGACTGTAGTGTGACTCTCTTGAGGGATCTGTTTAGTTTTGTACTAAAAAAGACTCTGCAGCTAATATTATGTCACATTTTAAAGATGTAGGATAGCAAATGAATTTTACTATGTGTGTATTTGCTGAAAGTTTTCTGTTGGTAACCACTTGCTTCTGCTTCATATTCATGGATTTTCTTTCTTATCCTAAAAAAAAATATCTCTCTTGTTTAAAAACATATGTTGTTTCAAATATATTGAACTTCTTGGCTTTCAGCACTTTCAGAAGATATTATTTTCCTTCTCTTTTATTGCCTGAATTCAGTCCTTGTTAATATTAAAACAAATATCTTGGCACCAAATGCAGTCTCCCTGATCCCTGTTTTTTGTTAGCCACTGTTTGAAAAACTTGTTAGCTTAGTGTCGGGCACTCATTAAACTTTCAACTTACACAAGCTGCCTCCCAGCTCTGACAGATTGTCAGTGCTGCAGTGTGTGCATGCTTGAGCATGTGTTTGTGTGTGTGTGTTTGAGTGCGTGACTTACTGACCTGTGTGCAAGGCTAATAAAATGGTAAAAGAAATGCATACCCCCCTTCACACCCCAAATCCAGAGTGTAATTTCTCCCTTCCATCTGTGGTGTACAGAATCCAGCAGTGATCCCATACAGGGCTCCATTCTGCTCTCAAACAATGGGCTGCTGTTCAGTCCATATTATCATGTATTAACTTAGCTGTGGAAACTTCTCATTACTAAGTTAATAAAATATTATTCTTCCTTACCCGAAAATTTTTCACAACATGCATCACAAAAAGATGCATGTCTTTGCATTCAGAATGATCGAATCTCTGCTAATGTATGCAGGTGGTCATATGTTCTTTGTTTTATTTTGTTTTGATTTTGTTTTGATTTGTTTTGGTGGGGTTTTTTTGGTTTTTTGGTTTTTTTAAGCAGGGCTACAGGAAGCACTGAAGACGAGGGGGATTCTGTTTTTCCAAAGGTCAGGCTTGGATATGCCAATGGTTGCCTGGCTTGCATATGTGGAAAACCAGCACAGCAGCTCTTTATTTTTTAATCTCTATGTGACATTTTAATGTTTTACTTCAATTATGTATCCCTTCTCCTAACACTTGTGTGCTGTTCTGGGAAAAAAAAAGAAAAAAGAGAAGTCCTTAGAGAGGAATAAAACAAGTAGAGACACTTCTATGCAAGGCATCGGAACAAAAGGGAGAGCTTAAAATGCTTTCTTCTATCTCAGTCCTCCATGACCCTGTAAACAAACAGTTTGAATTTTAGCAAAAGAAAGCATCAGGAATTTGAAATATGTACATACAGGTCCTCCATTTCAGAGTAAATCAGCAGTGATTGCCACCAGCTAGGAATGTTGATTGGTGAGGCTGTGCTGGTGTACACCTGCAGAGGAGACAAGCTGAGTCATCTAGAACATTAATTCAGGCTTAGAGCTCTGTTCTGATGTATCTGTTAAGAATTAGTCTCATGAAATTAAGGGAGCTTGTAACAATAAAAGGGAGGTTTAAATCAGACCTCTTTAATGTCTACTAATTTGCTTGTCCTCTGAATTTGTTCCCCTGGCTATTCATCTCTCAATAGCTACTTGTACTGAAAAATATCAATATTTACGTTGGGGTATGTTGCCCAATGGTTGATTATTTTTTGTGGTTTGTGCTTGAGCTGAGGTTCAAGGTACTGAGGGCTTTTCCGTCCCTCTTACTTACTCACCTCCTGCTCATGGTGAGGAGGTTCAGATGGTTTCAACAAAAAAAAACCCCAAACAAAAACAAAGCCTAACCAGCTTTTGATGAAAAAGTTTAAGAAGATTTTGGCAATAGCTTACAAAATGCACAGTACTTGGTTTGTTCTTTCCAGAGTAACTCTGTCTCCAAAATAATCCAAGTTCTGACCTTCCAGAGAACATTCCACAACAGCAGCAGGAAGGTGTCAGATCAGTGATCTCTGCCCAGCCTGGCCAGCCAGGCTATGAGGCCTGAGCACCAGCAGTGATGTCCTTTGACTGAGAACCACCACCATACATACGGCAGACTGGGCACAGGTCCACAGCAGGGAGTGGAGGTCTCAGGACTGTAGACCCTAAACAGCAATCCTTGATCATTTGTAAAGGCTGCTCAGGGCATGGAATTGAATACAATTGCCATCCTGCTGGTTCAAGTCAGGGAATGCTTCAACCCCTATCGTTCTGTCAGCCTTTCTTTACAGGCCGCTTATTTTTGTGCATTGCCTTCATTTTTCCCTATGTGCATCTCATATTTGGAGATGGGAATGTCTAAAGGGCTCCTGCTCTGTTGTGGTCTGTATGTGCAGAGCACAGCACAGCAGAGCCCAAGCCTACTGAGGAGTTCCAAGTAGCAGCTTTATATTACTGAGCAGTTCCAGGCAGCTGCTTTTCCCTGTGTCTCTCTGGGCATACCACCGAGATGTGGCCCTTCCTGATGCCTGTGGGGTGTGGGAATCTCGTGGTTCAGACTGACTTCACTTGTTTACATGGTGGACATGGTTCCCATGCCCATGCATCAGTATCTTTTAAAACTAGCCTTGTATTTGCCAGGATTAATCCACATGTATGCTGTCTTACCTGCTTATTGAAATTGTATACTTAAATTCTTAGGTCACCTAAATTAATTGCTGTGTCAAAGGATGACACAGATCAATAACAAGACCATGTTTAAATGTTTTCTCATTACCTTGACTAAGCAGCCATTCCAGGGAAGCATTAATGACTCAAAATGAGGCCAGATGTTACATGAATGAAATTCTCTTTCCGTTTGCTGATATGGCTGCATATTTAGCCATCACAGTCTCTAATGACAGGCATCCAAATGGGTCAAATCTTCTTAAATCTCCTAGTAAAAACAGTGGATGTGCCCCCTATTTAAAGTAAAGAATGCCACATTATTTTTCTGGGGCATTGTTTTTGTCCTTGATAGCTCTTTTGTTTAACTAATATAAAACAGCTGATCTTGCACAGCTCTCTGGACGCATCTTATTACTGTGGAATTGAATAGCTTCATTATTTTTTTCATGTTTGTCAAGGTGTCTTTCTTTATCTCCCACAGTCATATGAAATTTCATCTCTAATTATTTTACAGAACATCCTGCTTTTCTGAGTGCAAAAAATTGTATAGCGCAGCTTGAAACCCTTGATCTCTGATAGCTCAAAGCTCTAAATCAAATTAATTAAAAATTATTTTTGCACTTAATCTCAGTTTTTAAGACTCACATAGTGCAGTTTTAGACCTATAAGTTCCTGACTCATTTTAGCATGTTTGATTTGCCGGCAATAAGATTGGCTCTGAAAATGAATTTTAGTTCTGGGAAATAATTTTGAGCCCTTAGAAACTCTTGTCCCAAAATAACAGAAAACTTTCCGAAATTGGGAAGGAATCTGTTTAAATAAAATACAGAATATTTTAATTTTACTAAATCAGCAAGTTCTGAGGAAAAATGGTTTATTGGACATTCTGGTTGGTTCTACTTTGCAGTACTGCTCTTGACTTGAAATCCATAATTTTCCTTCTGGAACATCAATCACTTTTGGAAGTACCTCTTGTGCCTTCTTCATTAATCTTTCCACTTTTGCAAGATGCTGCTTCTCCTTTCTGTGGAGCTTACTGTGTGTGGAGTAAGGAGGGTGTTTGCCTCACCACTGGTATCCACACTGCTGCCACAGAAACTCAAAGAGTGCATTGCCATTGGTGTCAATGATATCTGGTTGTAAATGAGTAAGTTGTCCTCACTATCTGCTTTCTCCATTTGTTGTGCTAGCAGAAATTATTCTGTTGCTTGTCACCAGCAGGAAGGAATTAGTTTTTATAGATCTTTTCAAGGTAGACTGTTTTCCAAACAGGGTAGAGAGAGGAAAATGAGGTAAGAGGGGAAAAAAGGGTGGAGCGGTGATTTCCTTTTTCCTGTTTTAGCTATGACATAGAACAATGCAGAATCCCTCATCAGTGCACCTCAGGTGCAAATATTTGTTATCATGGGAGAACAGTGAATGTAGGGGGTGGCATCTGTGACCTGGCCTGACCTAATGGTAGCACACTGAGTCACGTGAATGGGACACACATATCAAATATGCCAGTACTGCTGAAAGTTTGTTAACAAAAGAAACAACCCACAGGTTGCTTCAGAGAAACGAAGATGGAGGCTTTTGGAAGATGTCTTTGAAGTGATGGTTTGTACGCATGCAGATTGGGATGGTTAAGTCTTATTTTTAGCTGTGTTGAGGAGATTGCAGATTCCTTCTAACACAAATGGAAAATGTTCTTGGAACTCTCAGCATGGATTTTATCGCCTTTTGTCCACATCGTGGCAAATTATTGTACGCTGATAAAACAAATATAGAAAAACTCCACAGACATCCCAGTCAAGGAAGTTCGCAACTTGGAGGCTATGTCAGAGGTTTTTTTTTTAGTTCTATATTAGTATGGGGGCAAGGTAGATAACTCACTAAGGTTTCCTATCTCCAATTTCTATTTTTTGTTCCCAGAAATTCTTTGACAGTGCTGGAAGGTTTCCTTCTTTCAGTCTTGGGCAAATTCTGTGTTGTATCTTTGGGTTTCAGAGAGCAACACTAAGAAGGAGAAACCATCCTTGTGTTTCTCTGGTTTTTGTGTGACCTAAGACTAATTTAAGATGGTAAATTGCTGTCATTGCAAAAGTTGCAACATCAGTTTACAAAAAAAGTCCATTTTTCTCTACACGTTTCTCTTTAATGCCTCCCAACTCTGGTTTACCATCCTCTGTCTTTCCTGTTGGAAACTGAAGAGGTAAAAGCTAACTCAGTGTGGACTTTGCCCTGATTGAAGCAATTCTGTGGTTTTGTCTCATGGGATTTAGCTTAAAGTTCTTGCTTGCATCTCTTTTCCCCATTCATGCTGGTTCAATATCCTGTCCATTTAAAAATAAATAAATAAATAAGAAAAAATGAAGTTTCTTCTTGCAGCATTCAAGCCAGATGTTTTTGAGGTTGAGGAGAGGATTTTTAGTGAAGTTTGAGTGGATTAGTTTCTATTATCCCCCACAGTGCTTAGTAAGGACAAAAACATAACCTGAACATTACAGTGCAGAAGGACCAGGCATTTTTAGTCTTGTAATTTCCAGCAGCATTCCCCCAAACAGTTCCTCTGCCTGTTCCTTTTCTTCATATGCTGTTGTTTTAGCTGGCCTAGCAGGGCCACCTTCTGCAAGAGCACAAACTGTTGGTTGTGGCAAAAGGAGAATGTTGAGATATTGCTGCCTTGAATAGCACAACTAGTTTCCCTCTTGTAGCCAGAACACAGGAATAGCAGGGTCCAATCTCCTTCTTTCTTTCAAAATATGAGAATCTCCAGGTGTGCACAGGTAAAATCGCCACTGAGCTCTGTCATTTCAGGTACTGTCTTTGCCCTTAAGTAGGAGATACAGGAATAGGATATATCCCCTTGCCTCTCTCATTTACTTTCCTCTTACTCTTGCCTTCTTCATCTTTCAAGCCCTTCTCAGGTGTTTTCAGGTGCACCTGCAGAGCTAGTCTTCACCTTCCAAGATATATCTCAATTGTAACTTCTGTTTCTAGCAGTCAGCTGAAAAAAGCAAATTTATTTTGTGTGAGAACCTGAAGGCGAGAAAAATGCTTCCATTTAACTTTCAAATAGCTGACGTTTGTATTCTTAAAAAAAACTAAACTAAGTAAAAATATGTTAGAGTGAAATTATTGCTCTGTTTCTTCTCTTTCAAAGGGAGAAATATAAGTAAGAAAATCAGAAAATATTAAATAAAGAATCATGACCACAACTTAAGTTCCGTGGAAGAAATACATGTTCAACTGATGTAATGTTCCATCAGTAAAAATGTTGAAGCCAAATGTCTCAACTGGTCTTTACAGCACATTTCCCTTTCCGACTGTCATCGAACTTAGGGCATCGTGATTGCAGGCTGTGGGGAGAGTGGGCATCAGCCACCTGCCTGCAAAATTTTTCAAACAATATTTAATTATTAGAAGTAGTTCTTCTGAGATCATTTGATGAAACCTGATGTCTGACCTTCTCAGAACATAGCACTTTGGTAGCTGTACTCTTGGTTTATTTTATTAAGGAAATAGTTATTTATGGTTCACAAATATGTTATCATCTTGACCTTTCTATCTGCCACTCATATGCTCCCTCGAGTGGTCTACATTATGCATTGCATTTATTCACTCAGACTGTTCAGCTTGTCTGAATACTGTCTAGCTGGTATTTTGAAGCACATTGATACAAGTTAAAGCATTACTTTGAAAGGTTTTACTTTGAAATATTGAATGTTGAAGTTGTCTTTAGCTGAAAACCTGCTGGACAGAAACAGCAGGAATGAAGAGGGATGTCACTTTGCTTCACTGTTGAATTGCTGTCTTGATTACATTTCACTTGTGGATTGGGTTACATGACACCTCCTAACCACCACTGCATAACAAAGTGATATAATTTCCATAACTCTATAATTTGAGATTAAAACAGAGGAAAAACATTTAATTTTTAGAGATTAATGCCAAATCCATTTAGAATCTGAATTTCTATACTTATAATCCTATATTAATTACCAAATTATCAGCATGACAACTGTGAGGATACCCTCTCACAGCTCCTCCTTTAAAGCTGCAGTCGCAAGTAAGTCAACAAGATTTGGAAATGCTCTTGGCTGGCTTTCTTACAGGGGAAGACACAGAGGAACATTCCAGCTTTTATTGCTATTTTTTTTTCAAAGTGCAAAAAGTACTAAATCTTCATGGAGTGCTGTTCACTGATGGAAATGTCATAAGTATGTTCTTCTGGATGTCTCTGACAAGTATCACGTTTTTTCTTGCCTTTTCGTGTTCTTTTTAATGCCATTTTAAGGGTCCAGTATGGGGAGAACCTCCTGCTCTTCCAAACATTCATGCCATTGTTGAATAATGTTTATTGTGATTTTTTTGGGTGTGATCCTGTATTCTTCTGAATCAGCTGGATGACTGATTTTCTAGATTCCACCAAGCTGTCCAGTTGTAGGAAGAATTCTGAAAGCGTCATTGTCTGAGTCTGACCGTAGACCTTGTTACTGGGCACAGGTGTCTCGATGAGGGGCACTAGCTGCTTGGTTTTCTCTGAATAACTGCAGACTGATGAGCACTGTTATCATTGGTACAGTAGTAGCATTCAGAGTGATTCATCATGAACCAGTGGGCAGTGCTCTACAGAACAAAAAGCTCTTGGATCTTAACTCCTGTCTGTCTGTAGTGAAAGCTGTGACTGCAACTTGTGTGTACACAGGTTAAGTTAGCTTTCAGCTAGATGGTTTATAATACAGTAGCTGAAGCATAGGGACAGGAAGTGACATCTCCAAGATTATTCAAAGTCCTAGAGTATAGGAAAAAACCCCAAACTTTGGAGTTCCTTTGTAATTCTCCTACCAGGCTGCACACATACTGTTTGTTAATTCTACTAGTGTCCAGGTGCTTCAGTGATAAACACATAAATCCAATTGCATTTGATTTATGCTGCAGCTTTTGAGAGAGACATTTCTCCTGTGTACTATCCCATGAGTAGAAAATCCTATTAGGTAGACACAATTAGCACTGGGGAACTTGTTGATCTGCAATCAACAGGCTTCTGGCGTAATAATTTCCTGATAATTTGCGCATGTCTGAAAATGGCTAGTCTGAGTAATATTCACCAGAGCCAAAGGGAGGGATGTGTATTGTGGATGTTCTATCAGTCAGTAATATCCTCACTGCTTGATGTGTCAAAAGAAGACAAAGGCTTGGCTTTCCCTGGGGTTTCTCACGTGGCAGAGGGAAATGCCTGGCAGTTTTACATGGACTTAGTTATTCAGCAGTGGAAGCTGTGATCATGAGCTGGCTTCATCTGGTTTCAATCACTCACTTCTCTCTCTCTCTCTCTGCTGAATGTTCCAATGTTCATGGAATATTTTTCCAACTGTGTTCCTTTGGCATTACCTTTCCAGCCCACAGCAGCAGGATTGCAGGAATAAAAGAAGTTCCTTCATCAAAGTAGCTGTTGGAATCAATAAGTTGTTATCAACATTATAGTAGCTTTTTTGGCTGCCCTGGCAGCAAACTTGTTCTACTTTTCTTGCAGGGAAGTGCATCTTAACCTTTCCCAGCTCTAGCCTCAGTGAAATTTAAAACAATCTGATCAGTATCTTTAGAATCCTTAGCTAGCTAATATGATTCTATCTTGCTGATGTGAAGTTAAAGGGTGTTTGAACTCCATTGAAAGAATGGAGTAGTGTTCTTTCAAGATATCACATTATAACTTTGCTTTGGGGAAGATTTTTTTAAGCAAATAACAGTTATGATGGAAAATAACCTCTCCTTTATCCTCGTTATACTTCTGTCACCAAGAATTTAAGCAAATCTGTTCTTCATCCCATCCAGATAAAGTCACAACCAGATTTCAGAATCACAGCATGTGTCAGTAATCAAACAATATAGAGACCAGGGGGCTGGTTTAACTTTAGCAGTTTTGTGCTGGGATTATTAAAATGCGTGGTGATGTGTTTCATGAACAAGAATATCAAAGCTCCTTCTTTTATGTGAAGGAGGCAATGGCACATGTGAGAAGACTCTAACCAAAAACTGCATTTTAAATAGAAACATTTCCAGTATAAAGGCAGTTTAATCTGTGTGTGTCTGCTGTGCGGTCCCTTCCTGACTCCAGAAAATAAATGCGCTAAGTGGGTCATTTTTAACTCAGAAGAGCAAGATGATATTGATGTCTTCCAAAATGAAACCCATGCTTATTTCAAGAAAATTAAATGAGAACTTGAGTGTGCAAGTATGTGTACATCTGTTCCTTTAGGTGAGGGTAGCTTCTATTCCTTTGAAGAAATGACATTCAAGAGCTGTTCCATGTGGACTGATCACTAGAGAGAGCCAAAGATTTCCATCATGTTAATGGGGTTCCGCCAGCAAGATGCAAGGGACTTGTATTTGAATTGGGTGATTTTCCAGGATGGACCACTTTATTGAGGACGCTAAGAGCCTGAGAGAACAACAGCAATATTATTCCTGTGCCTGTCTCAGTGGTTTTAACAAAAACTCAGTGCTCTGAGTGGATTGTTTAGAGCAGCTTTACAAGTATCTTTCATTACTTATACCAGCCATGGTGCAGAATATTGTATCTTTAAGGTGTAAGCACCTCAGACTACCTGCTATGTTTTGGTGATACTTGGCCAAAAGGAACTTCACATACAACTGAACAAAATTCTAGCAAATTTGAGTATTGCAAGCTAGATCAACAAAGACATTAGTCTTCAAATGAGCTGCACACTGTAGAATTAAGAATCTCCAGGTAAGAACACCCTCATGGGTATCTACTTGTTCAGATCTCATCATCAGTATTGGAAAGGATATAGCTAGAATAATTTTCTATTGAGAGGCAAAATCACAGCTTTTGTTCCAGGCCGTTGAATAGAAAGGCCCCTAAGGCTAAGTTGGAAAAAACCAAAAAAATACAGTAGAAGATAGTGGGGATAAAATTAATTGGAAACTATGATGGGAGTTAAAAGTAGTATCAGCTGCAAGTGCTGGCATGCAACTGCACCCAAATAATGTCTGACGAAGGTGTCTTCCTGACATCAAACAACTGTTCTCTCTCACAGAGGGCAGGAGCATATGGAGATCAGTGTCAGGTGGAATGAAACAGAAAAGCATCATACAGGGCTTGCTGAGCATGGGCCAAGAGCTGACTTTGTTCTATGGAACAGATATATCAGCGTACTGAGGTTTTGTTGAAAAGACCTGTACAAACACTTGCACCAACTGGAGTTGACAACTGGAGTTGACAGCTGGAGTGTGTCATTGCTAGAGAGTTACTTTGGATGATTAGCATCCTTTTGTATCTCTAGCAGTGGGCAACAGCTATTTTGCAAAGCCGCACCAACATTGTTTCTTCTTTTGGTCCTTACTGTCTTGCTTCCACACTACCTGTTGTGCTAGCAAATATTTGGGAATGTCTCAGTTCTTGTATGTGAGTCAGCTGAACATGTGCATGATTCTTTCTGCTTGAGGTTGTCAGTTTTCTGTGAGCAGGCTAGAATTTACAGTAAATATGCTGTTTGGCCTGTAACCTGGGGAAGCCGGCTATGCTAATTAGGAAATGTCATCAGTGCAAAAGAGAAGGTTTTGGAATGGTTTATAGTTAAAATTTAAGAATCATGGATCACATTAAAGAGAAGAAATGAGGCATACTGTGTATTTATATGATACATAAGATGCACGGGAACAAAGTTATGTCTGCAGTACATTGCAGTCAGCTGGACTACAGTGCAGGTCAGAGCTCAACAGCCTCTCCTGTCCACAGTACCTTGACGTGGAGTGCTTGTAGCTCTGTGGGTTTACCAGCGTTTCCGTGGGAGCCCAGACTGTGTGCAAATACTGATCTTTTGTGAAAGACAGTTTTAAGAGTCCTTTAGGAAGAATACTTTGGGACACTGTCTGCTCTCATTGTCTGAACAATAAGAACACTAAGAGCAGATCTAGAATAGGTTTACCATGCCTGCTCCCCACTGCCTGTGGGAGTTTGCACAGTGAGGCAGTGTAAACCCAGATTCTCTCTGGAGGGTTTTCTTTAAGTCAAAAAGAATAGTGTGTCTTCATGATCCTTTCTCCCTTTTTTCCTGTCTAGAAACATTTCATGCAGAATGTTCCTTATGTGATGTAGGCAAAGCTGAACTTCTTGAGGAGGAGAAGTATGGTGCTTCCTGCTCAAAATACCCTGCTCGTTTGATCTCTGTGCTACTTAGACCAATAAAGTCAGCCACTTCGATCCCATGGAGGTGCAGTTTTCTTCTCACAACATTTTAAAGCTGCCTGTGATTCCTGTGTCTAAACAATAAAGCTTTCGTTTTAGTGGGAATTTATCTCACATACTGCTCACTAATCAAATATAAGGGGGTGTTTGTTCACTTGTATAACTTTGATAGCAGTTAAGTGTCAGCAGTAATCTGTTAAAAGGTATCATTCCTCCTTTTTACTTGAGTTCATGAATATCGGCTCGAGATCATATTCACTAGGGGCTTTATAGGCAATAAGGGAATAGAAACCTTGTAAAATGCATCTAAGATTGCAGGGTTAATTTTTAACCTGCTGTAGAATAAAGCAGTATAAAATCAATTTGGCCCAAACCTGCTTAAGTGGGTAATTAAAGTCACAATCAACCAAAATGGTTTCTGAAACCATTGCAGCTATAGATCATTACACTTCTCTTCCAGCACAATGCAAGAAGACAGGCCCCAGCTAAAGCTTTCATCTGGCTATCAATCATCATTACACTGTAAACTGCCAGGGTGAGAGAGGGCAAAGCTTTGAATTCAGAGCTGATGGAAGTTCTATGACCTGGGGACTTTCTTAAGTTAAAGGCTAATTAACCATAAACAAGTTAAAGGTCTGCAAGTCTAACACATTAAACGATGTGCCCGCCTCCTTAGGTTCTATTGTATCAGCAAATGTTAATTTCGTTAAGTGCGAACACATCTAAGGCAATCATTGCCTTCTCCCACCCCTCCTTCTGCCTCCTTAATTTTATATCTTGGGATTTTCTCCATCTATGGGAAGTTAGGTGGAGCTTGGGAAATGTGCTTCTGCTGGAGTAAGTTCTGAGCAATGCAGGCTACATCTGGAAGATGAATTCCTGACATTCTTCTTTACGAATTAGCTTGGCCAAGTTAATCACATTAGCTTCAGAGAGTATATTTAGTTATCGTAGTCTAGAATAAACAAGCTCATAGTCTAAACAAGTGTGTTTGAGATTTCATAGACTGACTGAGGCAGCTGTAAAACCACATGAATCTGTAAAATAAATCTATGGATAGCAGTGTAAAATGATAACAGAGAGGTACAGATAAAAACCGAATTTTGAAGGGAGCAATAGAATGATATGGAACAAAGAAAATAGCAGTAGTTAGACAGATCTACATTTTGGAGAGTTTGAATGTTTTCTAAATTTTGGGGTTTTTTCTTTAACTAAATCTTTTAGCCATAGAGGAATAAAAGGGTTATCACCTGCTTTTGGGGCCTCATTCAAGTTGAATTCAGAATTTATTAATGAACACTCAGGAAATGTTTAATCAGATGAAACATGGTATCAAACAATACAGTAAAACTCAGAAGATGTGTATTTGCCATTGTTATAATTGTGTTGCCCAAGTACCCACACGCCCCTGCCCCTTCATTCTAGTGCTTCATTTACATTCCAGCAGTTTATGGAGCCACTCTGCAGACCAGAACTAAAATAGGGTTAAAAGTTTTCAATTTCATCCAACACATTTCTGTGATGGAATTGGTAATGCTGCAGGGAAAGAAAAAGAGCAGGTGCAGGGGAGGGCAGGAACTTCTTAGGTCAGCTTTGGCACCAGAGAAAGCGTTTATCTGAGAATATCCTGAGTCTCTCATTGATTTGCCATTAGCGTTTAGCAAGTTCAAGTTCCTGAGGTTGCAGTTCCATTTTACAAATCCTTTCACAGCTGAGTGTAAGGGGTTCCTGTTCCTGTCCCTGCCAAGCCTGCCTACATCCGTCAGCTGCTTGTTCTTGCCACCTGCTAGACACCACAGCCCTTTGGTCATACCAGTGAAATTGTCTGTGTAACTGCAATCTAAAGAGATATAAGAAATGACCTCTTTAAAAGAGCACAAAATGGAAAATCTATCATCTTTCCCCCCCAGAATGGGATGAAAGAACCTCCTGTCACTCCAGGTATATTTGCTTTGCTAGATTTTTCCCTTGTGAAAGTGAGAGGGGAAAATATTTCATGACTGTTATGTAACACAGGATCTTCACAACATGCAAGTACAAGGTCCTTCACTGTCTTTTGCTTTGATCACTTTAGGGTATTTCAGCCTGTAAAACGAGTTTTGTGATTTATACCATGAATTTAAGAGTATTCTAAACAGCTACCTTTAGATGAGAGTGAATATATTATAGGTGAAGCACATAGTCTTGCCCACAATGCTGACTTTAAATTGCAGCCTAGTGAGTACATGCGTTACTATAAATTTCAGCAGTATGCAATCTGACTACTACAGCAGAATTCAGACTACATTACTAGTGAGACTGTAGTGATGAAGACATAATGATACAACAGGCATAGTTTGCACAGAGAAATAATATCTTTGATTAGGTTCAGAGAGTTAAGAAAATGGACAAGTTCAGCATTCAATTTTCTTTATCAAAGCTGTATACCAGACATCATGCTATGTTGTGACACAATAATCTCACTAAGTAAGTGTAAAGGGTATTAGCACTTGGTTTGAGGTTTTGTTAGAAAGATCCTTCCTGTGCTAGGAAAAAATATTGATATGTTAGAGGCCAGAGTTTTATGGGCTTTGGGCTGCTACAGGTATTGTTTCTGAAGGAGACCTAAAATTATATCCCGACTGTTTAGTGCCAATTAAAGATGCCTTAATGCCATTTTCAGGAATGTTAGTACTGGGATTTTGCTTCAGTTCCACAGTGGTTTACCACACTGTAGCTTTGGTCAAAAGAATTATTCCTTTTTTTCTATCTCCTGAAGTGAATGTATTATCCATCTTTTTCTGATGAGATTGTTAATCTATTTAGTATGTGGGTTGATCTATTTGTGTGAGTGTTCTCATACAGCATACTTGCCTTTCTCCGAAGCTTTTGACTTAGTACTTGTAGGCTTTGGCTGCATTTCAGGGCAGGCATGTTTGTAATGCCCCATCACCTGGTGCAATCCAGTACTAATCTTATGATGATCGAAAGAGAGCACCCAGTAGAGTGCATGGAAGTTCCCTCCCCAGTCATTTATCTTTGCTTCCACAAGACACAGACGGAGACCGGGACTGAAGGGTCCTTTTGCACCAGTTGGTATTGTTTGAATTAAAATACTGTATTAAAAGTTGTATCACCAATAAATCTCATTTCTTTGTTAGGACATGCTGGGAGGGCTCTCTAGAGACTGCTTTTTGCTCCAATATAATTTCATATTTTCTTCAGCAAATTAAATAATAAAATAGAGTTTTGAATTATATTTTTGTAATAAAGATTAATGAAATAGTAAATAATGAACAAAGCAAGATTCTATCATGGAGTGACTGTAATCATCTGAGCAGGTTGTCTTCCAACAAACATGAGTTTTAAGACTGCTGACTAAGAAGGCAAGGTATTCCCACATGCTGTGAGACTCTGTCTTGGAAATTCAGAGGAGTGAGATGTTATAAATAACCATCCCAGCAAGAGCTCTTAGCACCCCTATTTCCAAGAAGGACATGTAAGAAAGACGTTATTGGGAGACAAGCTCAGATGTGGGGTTTGAGAGTTGCAATGCTCAGACGTGTAAGGAAAAATGCCATTACCTCTTCCTGTTTCTACTTAGATGCCCTAAGTAATATGACATCTCCGATTAGATGATCCAATAGCTTCTCAAGGACTCATGTCCAGCGAAACCTGTGAAACAGCTGCTGCTTCCCCTTCACTTCACCATTTATATATGCAATATTGGATAGCTGCGTTCTAACTCTAGCATGATGGCACTGTGACCCAGTTGGCTTCAGAGGAGCCACACTGGTGTCAGCCTGAAGTAATGCAGTTGTAGTTGCAGTTTGTACAGAATTTTTGGGATATCTCAGGATAAAAGGCGCTGTACAAATGTAGGTCACTTTTATTAAATGCCTTGCAAATCGTTTATAATGCCTTTAAGTATCAGAACAGCCATACCACATCAATAATCCCTGCACATGTGTTTACTTTATTTTAGAGTTTGCCACAGTTTACTATAAATGGCTTAGATATATTCAGTAATTCAGTTATAATGAAATGTGCAAGCCTTCAATAAACGTATGTGTTACAACTGGCCTCTGATGTAAATGCTTTGCCAATTATATGTACATTAGTGATGACTGTAGCAGGCTTGTAAATACTCTTTGTAATTCTTTGGCCTCTATTCTCCCATCCCTTACCTAAGTTTTATAGTGGTGTGTAATTCTAGATTCACAGATTTTAAGGCCAGGAGGGACCATTAGGACATCTGACTTATTGGCGTAACAGGCCAGAGAACCTCATCTGATTGCTTGAGCAGAGTCCTACAACCTTTATGTTTGAAGCATATCTTCCACTCTGCCTTTCTGCATGAAGACCTTGACACATAAAAAATTAATTAGTGGCCTCAGAGTTTTACTCCAGTTGTTAACTATCCTCACAGTGTGTATTGGCTTCTTCCCCTCCTGTATCCTATCCGTCTTTGAACAGAGCTGAAGATCCAGTGAGGAGAGCATCACCTTAGTTTTGAGCCTCAGCTGAGATAGTTTCAGACTCTAACCTACATGAAGTTTTGGGGGAAAAATAAGCTTGAATTAATTCTTGCTAACCCTTTTTTCAACAGACCTCCAGATGTTCTTTCCATTTTCTTTCCCATAATGGATAAATTCTTTTCAGAGGAGCTGTATGAGAGCCATATGCCATTTCAAATTCATTTTCAGCCTTTGAGTACATTACTGAAAGAACTCCTCTCAGAATTTTAAGCCTTATACATCCAGAAAAGATGCCAGATTTTCAAGGGCTAGGCACCTCTTTAGGTGTGTAGATGAAATCAATACAGATTTGAAGAATCTGAGTGTGCATAAAGGCTGGTAAATAGGAGCTGAAGAGCTTGAAAAATCTTCTCACTTTGTGTGGACCTATCTTTTGGAAAATACAGCTCTATTTTGATTTATGTGGTGCTTGGCAATTCTTTGTGCTCACTAGATACTAGACTCACTCGAAAGTTGTAAGTGTCCCCCTTTCCACTCACCACC
Organism: Oriolus oriolus; assembly: GCA_013400235.1. Classification (NCBI taxonomy): domain Eukaryota; kingdom Metazoa; phylum Chordata; class Aves; order Passeriformes; family Corvidae; genus Oriolus; species Oriolus oriolus. Next base: position 275,422 of record VXBT01003830.1, read on the forward strand.
ATATAGGTTTCTCACAATCATGATCATTTCTTTGGACACCTCACCTGATTGCTGGCACAAGTCTTTTTATTCTTCTGGCGTCTATTCACTACTGCCAGAAAGCCTACAGTTTTCTGACAGTATGGTTTTATTATCTGCCAGATTCACAGATGCTCTCATTATATGGGGTGGAGGAGGAAGAAGATGGGGAGTCTGGATCTAAACGGGGTTTCATGTTTTGGGAAATCTTATTTTACTTAGATTGATTTTGCAGCCTGAGGAGAAGTAAAACTACAGCCTATATGTGAGAGGCAGGTAGAGGAACAAGTGACAGGTAGAAGGCATTCAGCTGGTAGATGATTCCTTGGAGTTTTGTGCCAGAGCAAGGCACAGTACTGGGGAACTGCAATCTCATAATTTAAGCAGAAACTGGTCGTGACTCAGAATCCATAATTATTACGTTAATGAGAGCCAAAAGGCAGGAGAGGTCTCTCTATACTCTTGACAGATAGGGATATACTGTGATCAGACTTATATCTACAGGAAAACATTGAAATCTCTTTAGAATAAAAATACAAAATTGAGACAGTGCATTTTTGATTGCTCTATTAGCACAAAATAAAAATGCACCTAAACTTTAGTGCTTTTATAATTACACTTAGGAACTGAATGTAAAGTGCTTTGAGAAGGAAAACATACTTCCTCACAGGGGTTGCTTCCCATATTTGGAGTATGACTGTTTAAATTGTAGCTCAGCAGAAATATTTTGATTCTGTGGGGCACCAGCAGCTCAGCAACAGTGCTGCCTTTCACATCCAGTTCTAAAGCGTAACAGATCATTTAGACCCTGGGTTGGCTAGGCTCACATAAACCAGGTTTACAAAGAGTTATAAAAGCTTGGCTTTCCTCCTTCCTTCTCCCCCACATTCCAGTTTTTCCCCTTATAATTTTACCACAAGGCAATGCAGTCAAGCTTTTCTTGGATCATATGAATGTAGATCAATAAATATCAGTTGCAGAATGGGAATCTACACTCAGGCATGTGCTAGAGGGATGAAATAGTTATGTTAGTTTAAAGGAACTTCAAAGTTTGTTTTGTTTTATATTTTCAGGGCACAATGCCTATGTTATATAGGTACCAAGCTGAAGTTGGAGAGGAAGAGGAAAGTTCTTTCTAAAAAAGCAGCAGTGCTGGAATGTGCTGTGGAGACTCAGATTGTTTTTCAGCTCTAGAGGCATGTATGGTAAGCAAAATGATGTTATCTCTGTCTGGATAAGGGTACTACACATTATGGAATAACCTACATTTCAGCTGTGATCATACAGTTATTGTCTACAGATAGATGCAAAGCATCTTATAGGAACAAGATGTTTGGTTCAACAACAGACTGTCAAAATCATTAAGACAATTTTTTTTCTGTCAATGCTTAGACTATGAGTCAGCCTCCACCAGAGACCTTGTCCTCTCCTCCCCTCATATCCCTCTTGCAAGAGGTAAATGACTTCGTTAGCTCTGAAATGAGATTCGGAGTGATACTGAAGCATTTGCAGAACAATACTGAAAAGTTAAGCTTTGTTTAGCAGACTTGCAGGGGACCAAATGGTCCCAACATTTATGCCAGCCCTGAGTCATTTTCATCTACCTACCTTATCTCAAACACAGGAGCTAGGTCAGTGAGTTTTAGTTCAAGACTGTGCTCTGCATAGTGTATGGAGCAACTCAGATAAAGTCATGGTTCTGTCACTTAACTGAGCATCACTGTATTCCAGGATAGAATTCCTAAAGGCTTATACTTTCTCAACAATGGGTTTGGATATTTGCATGGAAGTTCCTGTGAAAGGCCAGCATAGTTACTTGTCCTTTTGACTGTATAATGATGGAGGAATTGCCACAAAGAGATCAAAGGCAGAGGGGACAGGGCATTGCACCTTTGCAATTACAGTTAACTCCTATGAAGATACAGTCTTTCTGATTATGACCAGTGCAGAAGGTTGGAAGGCATTGTTTAGAAGTATGCTGAATCAGCAGTGACGATGACAGCCTCTGAAGCTTGGTAAATAATCAGGCGTGTGACTTGGGATGAGCTGTTGTAAAGGCAATTGTTTCCTGTATAAAAAATTGTTAATTTTTCAATGTTTTGCTTTGAAAGAAACAAGGTGCAAGATTTAGCAGATAAGAATCATGGCAATGAGATTTTACTTAGCCATCTCCTGCAGGCCTGCTGCATGAGTCCAAGCAATCACCTTCCTTCTTTGTGCTGCCATGTCTTAATTTAGAAGCTGAGAAATACAAACTCCCAGGGTGTTGTTTTTAATTGTTTTAAAGTTAGAAGCAATTATTATATTTATCTTGCCCAACTTCCTGCATAAAGCAACCATAGAATTCCAGCTACAAATTATCACTCTCTTACAAAGTATTGTGCAATCCCTGGCCAGCTGCAGCTGTATTCATGATGAAGTGAGCGGGCTGCACACTGATACAGCTTCTTTTCATTCACATGGCAAGGAGCAACACACCATGTATGCTTGGACAGAAAGGGATGAGTAGTTTATTTTGGGTTTCCTGATTTATTTCTCCCACAAAATATGACACACAAAAGTAATTGTCTGACTTTTCATACAGAAAGGAACATCTCTTTTATCAGGAATAAACTCTTCATGAAAAGGCTCTTTTCATTAATTAACAAGCTTTAGTCATATAAAAAATGTCATCAAAAAGTATGTTCTCCCTTATTTATTAGCTTCACTGTGAGTAAAAGTACTTTTGCTTGAACTAAAATAATACATATATAGTCATGTAAGTTTTATATTTATATGCAGACATTCATGACTTTCTATGCGCACAATCATATACATCTGTATCAGAGTACCAGATCAAGTCAATCAGAGATTGTGTCTCTTGGTCTGTCTCACACACACACACGTTTTCAAAATCTGAAAATTTGGCACTGCATTGTAAAACTCAGTAAGACAGACCTCATCCTAATCAAGGCCAAATTAGCTCTTTAGAGCCCAGCCCTGATGATTTGCATGAGGCCCTCCAGGTACAGATACCAGAATGTGTGTGTGTAAACGAATGCTTAGAATTAACTCTGTGCAACCAGAGTAGGTGCTTTCAATAAAGTTGCTGATTCTGTCACAGTAATAGTGACCCTTAGTATGTTAATCTCAGGTTCCCCACACTCTAGGACACAGTACCTTGATGAAGCAGAACGGAGAAATCTGGCTTTCAGTTCCATAGGCATATGGCAATCTGTTGTTAATAGATAAGTCAATATCTAGATGTTGCTAAACTCATGTGGGGGTATCTTGCTTTTGATTAAGTCCAAAAGATGCCTTTGATTTGTAAAGCTTCCAACTGAGCATAATTTACAAAGCATTTTAAGCATTTTTGTTCTTCTGATGTGTGAAAACATGAGAGCTTGAATAAAGGATTTCAGAAGAAAAGGGTGTTTAATTGCAAAATCAGATTAAGATCCAACTCCTTTTTTCCTCTTTATGTTCTGCTTATGCAACAGAGCAGGGACACAGAACTTATTGCTGTTTTCAAATGGTGTGGGGAGTGCCCAGTGCAAACCCTCCTGCACCTCATTTCTGTGGTCCCCACTGCAGAAAATGTAGCAACAGTGAGGAGGCTCAGACTCAGCACAGAGGAGTCTGAACAACAGAAATTTGCTGGAGACCAGCAGATGCATGTCCTAACAGCTAGTAGGCTGGTTTGTCTTGAGTTTGGTTCAAACACAGGTTGTTAGGTTGCAGCAACACCCAGTTAGAAGCATCAAATTTGCTTGTAAATCAAGGACCTCAAAGCATTTTTCAAATGTTAGTTAAGCCTTGAACCATGTGCCATACTTACCTGTAATGTAAGTAGCTATCAATGGATGTATTTTACAAATGGGCAAATTTTAACTGCCTGAAACTACTTCGGAAGCCTAGAATCAAGCACTGTCAGAGCTGAGGAGAGACCTTGGGATTTGTGACAATACGCTGCAGGTACTGGCTATTTGACATCTTTGCCAGAATCCAATAGCAGCAATATGAGAGGTGCTATGTCAACCTCTGAACCAGCCTCTGAGTAATTACTTTTGGTTTTCTCTGGCTACATCTGTGAAACGCATATGCTTGTTCTGTCCATCAGGTAAAAGTAGCACAATGGGATTAGAGTATTCTATTCCTCATCTCTCTCAGGCGATATAGTACTTGGTAAAAGACATGGAAAACAATAAAAAGGACACCATGAACAAGAAAAGCATGCTCGAGTCTGACTGCATCAGTCCCAGAATACACGGGAATTTGTGCAAAGCATGGTCTGTTTATACAAGTTAGCAACTAGAAGAGCCACTGTAGAGAGATTTGCAAGGAGCAGTTCTGACTCTGGGCAAAACAGAGGTTGCTGCTTTGACTTGTTCACATCTGACTTGAGATACAGTGGTAAGGATAATCTGTGCAATTTCTGTACTGAGATGTACAAAATGCTCAGGAGCTTCTGCCAGCTGAGATCAATGTAAAGATAATTTGAGAGAGCACAGACAGGTCAAAGGTTGAAAACTCACATTTTTGCGCTTTGTATTCCTGCACTGTTGTTATAGACAGAACAGTAGCTGCTGCAGTTAAAAGCTCAGATGGCAGTAGCACAGATTGAGTGTCTTCCATGTTTTCAGAAGACAATCTTTAGAAACATCATTACCCTATATCAGACTTCCCAGGCATTTTGTTGCAAGAAATATGTCTATTTATGCAAGCACACAGCTGCAGTCCCTGAAGACATTTTGCTTGATAAAGTCCTCATTAATTATAAATTTACCTAGTTCCATTGACCAATTTATAGCATGTAAGGCTATATTATTTAAATTAAGATCTTTAAATTAAGGTAATTTAAATTAAGATAGAAATTAAGATTGATCCAAAGAAAAACTTGATCCACCTGATCAAAATATGCCATTTCCAGCAGTTTAGTGAATCAGAGGTTTAGGAATTGCTGTGGTTATCACTAAGCAAAATGCCTGGCTTGTGATATGAGTCTATGGATTTAAAGTTGCTGGTTTATATTTAGTGAAATATGACAATTTGGCAAGTGCATTTAAGTCAGGGAACATAACCCAAACAGAGAGTTGGGTATTATTTACTCAGGATTTTCAATGAATATTCTTTCAGCAGTGTGCATTTCAGAGATAAAATATACGATCAGCAATTTCAGAAACAGGGACATAGCCACATTTTTGTGTTTTAATTCACTGAGTCACTTTCTGAGTCAGTTCTGGTGCATGTACTGCCATGAATTAAAAACAACAGATGTTAAGAATGTTGAATATGAAAACTGGACACGGGGAAGCTGGGACGCAGAAACAGAGAAATGACTTAATTTGAATGACATGTCAGTTCACTGGCTGGCATCACAACAGTTCAATGATGAAACTGTTGGAATACTGTGGCTTTCTCTTTTCATCTTTTAATATGTCTGTATTTCTATGCCAATGTCATGCTATATTACAGTAGCACGGTGGGAGTCATGGTTAAAACTCAGCCCCTAGTGATAAGAAGTATTTTAGGAAAAGAAAATCATAAAAACAGTCAATGCTCTGCAGAGCTTACTGTCTATAACCGCAGTTGTACAGCCTGTGGTAACCTCCAACACTCCACTGACATCACTGGGAAAATTAAAGACGTGCTAGTTCTCATTGCAGTCCATCTTACCTAACCTCTTATGTAAGTAAAATAGAGGGGCCATGTATTTTGCTGAGTAGAGACAGCAGGCTGAATTGGGACCCCAGAGATGGTTACATGCATCACTTGTTCAGGATTGTACCAAGCCCTTTTCCTGCCCCATCATGATCAAGTAACTTTCTTGTGGCAACCACAGTAATTCCCTGCAGGGGGGAGGGATATTAAGAAAGTATGTTTTGAGTCTCTTAATGTAATTTAGCAGCAGGAAACTAGGAAGGAGTGCCAGAACCATGTGAATAGCGAGTTCTTTGTACAGCACTTGCAAATGCTCCACCTAGGCCACAGCAGGGCAATTGCTGCTTCGTATGAATTTATTACCAAGAAGTGTTTGTCTACAAGTACGTTCCACACCTGATTTAAGGCTTTTCATTTACATTTGACTTATGTAATAGTAAATTTACAGTTTAAATGTGGTTAATGAAAATTAGTATTTTATTCACTGGAAACAATTTCATGCCAAAAATGTTTCTCCCCCCAAGGCCAAGTAAATCTGTTAGGTGACAGTGTTGTCAACACCTCATAGCACTGAATGTAGTACATAGCACTTTTTTGCACCTGAATGCTGTGGAAGAGTCCTTGTTGTAGTTCTGTGGTAATCCAGCCATGAAAACATTTCGCTGTAATAAATATTCACTTAGGCCAAGTCAGTAAGGATTAAAAATAACTTAAGCATAGTGAAGAGATGGTATCTGGATTGAAGAACTTGTGTTAAGGGAATAATCTAGACTGATGATATCCAAAGGCACAGAGAGCAAAACTGACCTGTATCACGTCATTCTCATTCTCAATCGAACTCCTTCAGTGAGTTTCATTCCATAGTGAGAGTAACTCAGCTGTTTAATCATGTTGTTTCCTACCTCTATCATATTGCTTACATGAATATATTAACAATAATTAGTTACAGAAAATTAATGAAGTGGTTTAGGTTGCAAATACCAAATGATTCATGGTTAAGAAAAAAACCCACCACCAAAACAACAACAAAGCCCCCAATCCTCACTTGTGTACTTAAAAAACAGTTAAAAATATCAAGATAAATTTATCCATCTATTGCCCTCAAATAAAAGCCATCAGGGATGAATTTGGCCCCTTTTTATTCAATTTGTCCTCAATTTACTAAGCTCATTACTTTTCTCTTGTTTTACTCTCTGTTAACTGAGAAACAGCAGCCTCTTTGCAATAGGCATTAGAAGCAGGAAATCTCAGGGTATGTTTCTAATTGCCAGAGTTTCTTTCCCTCTTTCTTCTGTTCCTGTTCTTAAGGAAGCACAAGGGGGTTCATGAGGTGCCACTAGGGAAACAGAAAGAGTATCAAGGTCAGGGTGAAAACCACACAAGAAGCAGGAAGAGATGCTTGCAGTTAGGTTCATGACCTTTGTATTTTTTTTCTGATTGTCCAGGAGAGGGAGGAAGGGGGTTAGAGAAGGAGACATAGGAAGTTAACGTTAGAGCAGATGTATGCATAACCCCTGTTAGAAAACATCAGAGAGTTAGGAAACTAATGCTGAAGCTGCTAAAAATTGTGGGGTTCTTACTGCTGGACATCTGGGAAAAACCAGATGTATTTCTGGTCTTTGTTCTCAAACAGCTAAGGTGGTTCCAACAGGTAGATGTCAAAGCCCAGGTTTCAGAAAGAGAACTGAACAATAGAAAGTAATTGAAATATGTTTGGTTATCAAAAAAGAAAAATAAAAATTAAAGCAAAACAATACACTTTATAGTTGGAAAACCGAAGTTCTTACCAAGTATAGTAATTTAAGATGTTCATAAAATCTGGCCTTAATGAGTCTTGAAATTCTCATTAAGATAGAATAATAGATTCGTTTAGGTAGGAAAAGACCTTTAAGACAGTTCTCTTTGTGTTCTGACTTGGATGTAGTAATGTACATGTTCTGCTCCACAAATACACAAATGGAAAAATGTGACCATGTCAGAGTGCTTGCTGAGGTCTCAAACATTTCAGTTTAGGCACATTCCTGAAGAACATAGAGTCCTTCTTTCCTGTGCCTTGGGGAACAGTTTTAGTGCATCACCACAAACTGAGATGGTAAAAATCTGATACAAAAATCAAGCACAATCTTTGCCTCTTTCATTACATATGGAATATATAGCATTTTTTAATACTCTTAAGACAAGACTATAAAAATCAGTGACTCTGAGGCAGTGGGTGATGGATCACTGCAACCAACAGATGCCTGTAGAATGAATATAAAACCTCTGATGGTTTTCTGTGAGGTTGGAAAGAATGAGCAGTCTTTTTGAGTGGTGCACCAGGTAATAAAAGTTGCTACACTAGGTGTGTAGGTGATCTTCTCCACCTCCATATTAACACTGCCCATTACATGGTCACCTAAATTATACCCTGAGCCACACTTCCTGTTATAGTAAAAAATGCCAAGAAGCTACAAAGCAGACTTCCGCCAAATACAAAACTAACACTGGAAAATGCATCAACTTAATTTTTTACAACCACAATTAGCAGAAGAGGAGTGTGTAAAATGATGAGTGGAAAGAATAGTTAAAATATTAGTGTTCTGACTGTGAGTAGCTGTTCACCTACCAGCTTATTCTATATGCAGTTAAGATACTCCAGAACTTAGATGGCTTTTGAGACTATGTGTGATATTCTCTGGTGTTTTGCACAAACAAAACTGTTTAAAGGCTCTTTCCAAGGCTTTTAACTTTCTGATATCCAACATGGTGACTCTACTGTGAGTCGGGGAGCTCGCAGTTGTCATCTATTGATAGAAGAAACAGAGTTCCTGGGAGTTCCAGTTTATGTCTGGATGGGATGCTGTCACCATCAGTGGGGAGTCAATTAGACCAGGCTTTATTTGCCTTTCTTCTATGCGACACTGAAGGAATTTTAGTGAAAATCAATTCAATTTCTTGTATACCAATGGTAAGGCATTATTGTCTCTACTGGATAATTAGAATCCGTGAGAATATCACCAAGTGTGCCTGCAATTAATAGCTACCAAGACTTTTTGGAGTTTGGTGTGATTGGTTGCTGAAAAAAGAAAAAAAATGTTCATTGAAGGGAAATAAAATAAAATGCAGGAAAAACCCAACGAGTTTTGTTTTCATAAGCACTCTTGAGGGTAATGATTCTGTTTGAGATATTGCTGAGCTTTCTGGTGGGAGCTCGTGCCATGACACCTTTTCTAAACCAAGCAGATGATGTCCAGGGGTTTCTTTTTGACATCAGAGAAGACAGAAGACTGGCTGATGGATTTCTGGGAGCTCCGCATTCAATCAATAATACAATAATTGCTGCATCTGGACTTTCAGAACATGAAGCCTTTCCCAAAATAGGAGTTTGCCTGAATTCTGGGCTTTACCAGATCTGAACATCAGAACATGATTTGCAATCAGAGATGGATGGACCAATTGTAGTATATCATCATATTATATTCTCATCTAGAGAAGGGCCAAGACTAAAACAATTGCTTTCTGATACTTACTCTTTGGGAACCTCCTTAAGATCTACAGATACAGATGATCCATTATTGCTTCCTCTGCAAATTTATTCTTTGTCCATTTTCCAGCTTCCAACAATGTTCTTTGTTTATGCAGCTGCCTTAGTGCTTCCATTTTCTGTACACCTTTGAATATTTAAATTTTGTTCTAGTGAAAATATAAATGAATTTGTGAAATATTTTAATTCATTCCAAAATGGAATATTTTATTTTCCTCACTAAAGGTCTGTTTTTATGCTTCCTGTTCTAAACTGCTGCCTTCAACTTGCATTCAAAAATCCCATCAATGTTAATATAGATTCAGAGTAAATAAGTCTGCTAAAAAATTAGTAACTGTATTTTTTGGTTGAGAGTGTCTTAATTAATTTTTATTGATAGAAGACCGATGTCTGTAAAAAAAGATAAGTTACCTATGAGCATCTGCATAAGGCTGATTAGTCTTGAGCCAAAGACCCAAGGATTTGGATAAACACCTGGTTATTTCTTTTAACTGTAGTCTGAAAATGATGATATTCTTATCTCTTATAGAAATCCCTGTTAACAGTAAAAGGAACATGTTCAATGCTTGGGAGCCATGTCTACAGCTGGAAAACTTTCAGACATTGCCATTTTTACTAATGGTGCCTGAGCCCAGCAAAGATAGCCACAAAAAGGGTCCCTAAAGGCTTCATCTACTTGTAAACATTGCCAGGAAGTGTTCCTCAGCACCAGAACTGTTCTTTGTGCTAGTGGATTTTATAAAAGTTCTTGGCATCATTTTGCTTCCATCATGTGGAGTTCTCCTACACAATTTATGAGTGGTTCAGGAGTTAGCAGTTTGCAATGAGCAGTTTAGATGCGGTCACCCTGTTACAGGGTAAGTGAAAGTAGTAGCATGGAATAGGACAGTTGAGAGTAGTACCAAAGAACATGCTCAGGCGTGTGTTAGCCCTCTCAGACAAGCCACACACTGGCTTAATCTCAGTAGCAGCAAGTTTGCCTTAAGGGCAATTTAGGGGAATTTATTGTGTCTAGAGACCAGGCTGGCAAAGCACCAAAGAACATCATGGTCTGAGCCATTGTGAGGTATCCACCAGCCTCAGTTTCACTGACTTGATACCTGACCTTGCCTATAGCCTTCAGAGCCTGCAAGACAATCTTATTGTGATGAGCACACTGCTGAGATATCTTGGATTCACTTTCTTAAAGACGAAAGTTCTTGTTTACGCACAGAGCACTCACAGTTAAGGAAATTGCTGGCATTTCCTCTACAGAGCCTTGCCAGCATCATAGTCTTAAACTGGAGTGACTGCTTCTAGAGTAATAAAGCCTAATTTAGTTTCCATGAATAATTTGCTGGCAGGCATCTTGATGGAGAACTATCCATTATGGTACCTAAACGGATGCTGGTTTTTCAGTCAGTTGGAAACTCAGCATCTGGTGCAGAAGTTAATATATATGATAAGGCCATCTAGGGCCTGATCCTGGCTTGTGTTCACCCTTAGTCTGAACAGAACTCTGTTCCACTGCTGGTCTTTTAACTCACCATGTTGCTTAGTGTTGGGATTTGGCACTAAATGAAAGTTCATAGCATCATTTCTGGCACTGTGACAAATGAGATCCTGTGGGAGAGAAGAGATAACGTGTATCTCTCTTCTCCTATACTCAGTATCACAAAGAAGGTACCTGGGAGGTGGCTGAGTTACCCTTTGCCATCAGAAGCTTTGCACTGCAGAGGTGAAAGAAATTAGAAGGTCTGACTTTCAAAATGTATAGTTAAAAATGTGTGGGCATGTAATGCAGTGAAGAAGAAAGAGGCTGATGGTCAGCTGTTAGCTGCTTAAAGCCAAGAAAGTCCTTGCTGCTCTGTTGAGATTCCACTGGAAAGGCAGCACTGGAAGATAAGAATAGTGCCAGCTAGGAAGGAAAAGGGACAAAAATTTCACTATGAAGGAGTCAGAGAGCAAGCAAGCTTGCCAGAGAGGATAAAACAGGGAGATGACAGGGAATGGTGACTAACGGAATAACTAGAAATGGCAATTGCATGAATGACCCATATGGTGGAGACCAGTAATGACATACCATGCATTCTCAGGAGCAGCTGTCAGTAGCACCCAGTAGAAAATGAAGCTAAACGAACTGTTAACTTCATGCTAGTGACAAGTGCTCAGACTTCAGACCGCCTGAAACTTGTCTGGCAAAGGGCACTGATTGGCTCCCAGGCTGCTGCTGTCAGTAAGGAGGCCGAGGACTGAATGCTCCTTTCCCTCTTGGGGTGGTCTTGCTGGTCTGAGGGAGCTGCGTGTGTGGCAGAGACCCTCTCCCTGCCATGGCTTGTCTTGTACCTATTCTGCAGACAGAAGGCCTCTGTCTGCAGACTTGTTAAACTGGCATCTTCTATCAGCAGTAGAGTCATTAAAAGAAACATTTAGGAAGGGAGAGTTTATTTTGCCCATGCTCTTTATTTTAATCATACAAAGAAAATGACAATTTTTATATAGAAGCCATTAGGGATGCAGGAGGCATCGGTTCCTAGCTCTGGGGTTCTTTCTTTTAAACAGACTGTGGCAATGCAAATACAGCCCATCATGATATTTATATCTTTAATTCTAGCATTCACCACATTACTAACACACTGATGGGTCCCTTGTTCTTCATTTGTCTATTTCCTTAAACTTTCTGCCCCCTTTTTTATTATTATTATTTTTTCTGTCATGTGTGCAGTTCTTGAAGGTCAATCAGACGTCACGGATAGAACCATTCTGTTCATGGGCTCGCAAGCAACTTGTTTATGAATGAAGAAGGCTTTGTGAACTTCCAGGGACATGCTGAGCTGTTTTATAAAACTACCAGTGGGACAAGGAGCTTGGGAAAGTAAGGCCTCTTACGGATACAGAAAACAGAGGCACTCAGCCAAAAAACCTGGGCCGACATTCCAGTTTTTCAGAATCTTGTCCAAGTAAAAAGTTTCTAGAAAACAGATCAGGTATCTGCATATCCAGGGTTCAAGCTGACCATATGTGAGTGCAGGGCAGTATGTGGGCTACGACACTGCCACAGCAAATGCTTATGATTTGACCATAAAGGCATCATAAAATGAAGAGGTCAGGAACCAGAGCTCCATGGAACAGAAAACAGAAGGATAAACACACCTTAAAGGAAAAAACATTACTCTTGGGAGTGTACTGCTATTTTTTTAAAGCTAAAGCATGCAATGGATTCTTAGATATTTGAGACATCAGTAGAACAGTTAGAGACAATCGGTTTAAATATCTTGGATTCTATTCGAATCTTGGGTTCTGTGGCCTCTTACATGTATAGCACTCCTACTGCCTTTAGCTGGGGAAAGAGGAGAGGAACCAAGTGAATCCTTTACCTGGCCTGAGTTTGCTATTCTTTAATTTAAAATTTAGGTGTCAACACAGTCGAAGCCAGCTGCATGTTGTTTACTGGAATTTTCATTGTTGTGCTCATTGTTCCAGTTCCTTCAGGGAAATACTGATCTCATTCCTGAAAGCAACTCTCTAGGAGCACACCACAAAGTAAGACAGAGGTAGGCAAGCAGAAGTCTGAGCCAAGCCTCAGCGTTCTTCCATGACAGCTGGCTCTGCAGCCCCTGGAGACGACATGTAATCTTCTTCCAAATGTCTTTGGCAATTCTTTAAAATAAAGGTAACAAGGACAAAACCTGAACAAAACAAACCAGTAATGCCTTAAGCTCTATCCACCAAACAGCCAGAATAGTTTGAGGATGCTTGCTGACATGAAAAGAACAGTGATTTGTGGAAAATCTTGCTTGTTTATCACTCCAAGAGTCAGATTTTCTCTGACTTGTCTTTTCCATATCATTGTCGTCATCATCATCATAAACATCATCACATTTCTCCTTCATTGCCTTGTCCACATGCCTTTGTCTTTTGGGGTATTTCTAGTTCCATGCATAATTTTCTCTTTTTGTTTGAGTCAGGCTATTTTCATATGTGGATGTGGCAGTTTAGGGACATGGTTTAGAGTTGAAATTGGCAGATTTAGGTTTATGATTGGACTTGCTGATCTTCAAGGTCTTTTTCAACTTAAATGATTCTATAGTTTTTTAATTCTATGATTCTGTGTCCCATGACATCTGGGCACAATTAAGCCCTGTAGATAAAAGGAGAATGTTTGCCTTAATCTCAGATTTGATGTTTTAGCCAGTAGACTAAACCAGCAATTTTGGGCAGCCCCTGAACCCCACATTTGAAATATAGTCACTGTAGCTCCACCTTATCATTGTGTATAGGCAAACATTCATTTTTGCCCCCAAAGACTTTGGGTTTGGCCAACTTTCAATTGGTTTTAGAGAGAAAGATAAGGCTCATCTCTGACATGAGAAACTCAGTGTATTTCAAATCTATTTTCAGCATAACCTTCTGAAAAAAGAGTTGTGAGAATATATTTAACATGCACAAAACAATATCTCTCACTAACTTCATTGTTGGAAAGTTCTAATCTTTTTCAGCACAATGTGCAATATAAAATAATAATTCTCTGGCAGACATTTAGCATGTGAAATTTCTTTTCTAACAGCTAATTTTAGCAAAGTTCTGTAAGCATCCAAAAAAATATTAGGTATTGATATGCCTAATGACTGTAAGACATTTGGTACTTGTCACCTGGTACAGCTTAGAGTAAAAAAACTGCTTTGAAATATTGTCTTTGTATTGATATTTCAGAATCTTTTAGAAGTGCAAATTAAATCTCCCATGCTCCAGCTGTACTCAGTGAGGGTGTAGTTTTTCCTCTAGGTGTCTATCCTGTCCTATATCCAAAATATGAGGTTCATTTCAAGATGAGCTATTTCCTCAGCTGAGATTTCAGGCCTTGCAAAAGCTGGAGATAAAAAGCCACCAAAGTGAGAAAAAACTTTAGAGGAATTGAAGAGTAACTGAACTGTACTTTAAGATCGATAGCTGTTTTCTTGGGAGGAGACATCCATACAACTGAGTAACTGAATCAGGAAGGAAGTTGTCTTCTGTATAGGTGTTAGGGCGGTAGAAAGAAGATGGACTATTATATATTTATTGTCTTTAATGGACTCCCCAGAATTAACAAACCTGAAATGTTCTTGGAGAGACAGTTGACACTGTGGAGACCATTGAGTGCTACTTTCAAGATGGAAGAAAGCTGGTTGGAAATCAGCTCAGAAGATCAAATCTGAATTTGATGAATTAGTTCATGTGTTTTAACTGACAAAGGAAGGCTGAAGACAAATTAGAGACCAGTGCAAACTTACCTTGCAGGGCTGGGGGACAAAATCCTGATCTATACAGTTACCTTACCAAGTGTAAACATTCATCCGCTTTCCATAAATGGAGCCTCACTGATACCCATTTAGCAGCTTCAGTTAGCCTTAAGGTGAGACCTGAATTGTGGAGTGACAATTTTGTATTTTGTGCCCCATCTGCTACCAAAGTTTCTCCTGCTGCAAAGGTCCAGACTGATGACTCTGATGCTAAGAATTCCATCTGCTCTGAAACTTCCCCTATGAGGATTTAATAAAGAAAGAGGATTTTTATTTATGCCAAAATCTGTTTTGCTGTTTGGAAGCCATTAGAAAATGTTACGGTCACTAATTGATTCAATATTTTTTGACAAAATATTGGCATGGCTGAAACCTTGCTGTTTTTCATAGACAAAGTCAGCACCATAGTTTGTTTTCATTCTTTACAAAGGCTTTGCAGCGCATGTGATAAAACCCCTTCTTCCTCTGCTTATCTCCTTTGAGCTTAAAGTACAGATGGCAGAGTTTTCTTAGGCACATGCCTAATCTATATCCAGAAGAGGCAGGCTCTAATAATCCTAATAATCACACAAACCTCTCCTTCCTTCTGCTTCTGTCAGCTCCCTCTCAGATCCTGGCTTTAAAACTCCTTGACTGGTGAGCTGCCCAGTGCACTGCAATTGTCTCCATGTAAGAGGCAGAAGGATGTTCAGCCCATCTTGCAGTAGCCAGAGCAGGAAGTTCTCCTGCCAGCTATAATGCAACTAAAAGCCTTCAATATTGTAGCTAGGAGACCTAAGCTTTCCCTAGCTACAGACACCAGGTCCCTGGAAGTTTTAGGGCCACCCACCTAGAGCAGCTGATGACAGTAGCAGTAATGAGGCTGGAGCAGTTCCTGTTACTGTAGGGTGAGCATGGTAGGGAGGCAGTGAGCCTCTACAAAAGCCTGTATTGTACTGGCCACAGTAGACACCTCTGCCTATTATTAAAATATAGGTCACCAAGCACTCACTCAATACCCCTTTTCTGTAGGTTTGAGAATAGTGCTCTAGACCTGAGGGCTGTGGGTCAGAGTCAAGCGAAACACTTAAGTGATGCCTGTCCACAGAAAATGGCAGATGTCATGCAGAATGTTATCCTGGTGCTGAGGGGAAGAAGTGCCCTGATAGGACTTTGCAGAAGGCAAAAGAGAAAGAACATGAAAGATTTCATAAGCCAAATATTTCTCAGTTCCAACTCTGAAACGGATATTCTTTAGGTCCACAAATAACTTCCACACTTGAGAAATAACAAGGTTCTGTCAGAATGCTCCCACTCAATTTATGTTCTCCTGCTCACAAAACAGTCTCATCTTGGAGCCCCAGTCTTGTTACCTCCCTTCTTGTTCCTTGCTTTGCTCAAACTACTTCTCCTCATCACTATTTTCCTGCCTGATGCTCCTATAAGACTGTCTGTCTATCTGTCTTTAGTTATTTGTTCAGAGCTCTTTCTTCTTTACGGTTTCCCAATCTCCCAGTTTGGTTTTTTTTTGCTCTTTCTTCTGGTACTAGATTGGTAAGAAACTTGCAAAAAGCTTTTTGGAAAGCATGTCCTATTTTTTCAGATTATCTCTTGTCCACAGAGATTCATGGTTTATTTGGAAGTGTTGGTAATTCAAATATATTTTTGGAAATAATTATTCTTATAAGGCAGGAGTTTTTTTTATATATGGAGAGGCTGGACTATGTCTGTAGTGTCATGCTAGCTTTGGGCAAGACTTTGACCCAGTTGTCCATGTAAGCTATATATTAATTCTTATTCCAGCTCTGAAGTGACCCACTGACTGTAAATTAATGCAGGCTTGGACACAGACTGGCACATGATGAATTTTTGTTCATTATTTATTTTTATTCTGGCAGACAAGTAACACACACAACAAACAGAAAAGGAACTTCTGCAAACTCAGGCTGAGCTACCAAAAACCAGCTAGCTGGTGTAGCTGTAAGATCTCAGACTTGTAAACTTCAACAGGCAATGAGCAAGGAAAGGCCAAGCAAAAGTTTAGGGAAGAAGTTAGTGAAAATATATTGGACACTTCTTTGAAAGCAGGGATCAAGAGTCAACACTGTAAAAATTACATAGCAGATGATTGATCTGAAGAACTCATTGGCACAGATGTTGTAGAGACTGAAAGTTTACTAGGTTTTCAGAAACAGTTAGATGAATGTGAATATCCAGGGCAAATTATGAGGAATATGAAATTCTTATGCTTTGTAGAATAAGCCAACTGTAATAGCAAATTCTCTTCAATTTACAATTGCCTTTTGCTGTCAAAGCAAAACTGGTTACTTTTTGCTCTGATCATTCCTTTCATGCATTCTTTTTTGGCATACAGTACTTCAAGCATGACCAGAAGTACTGTGATTTCTGTGGAGCCCCAGATGAGACTGTGACCTCTTGAGTAAAGAAGCTATATAATCTTACCTGGAGAATCCCATGTCCATACCATAGTTTATATTGTGTATAACATATTTTTTTCCCAGAATTGAGAAATGTTCCAGTACTTTTTTATACCAAACCAATTTTCCACAGAGCTCCACCATACAAGTAATTGATATTTTTACGTAGTGGCAATTGAAGGGACAGTAAATTTTGCTCTTAAAAAAAAAGTATATATATGGTAAAATTCCAGGATAGCAATCTTATTCCAGTAAGAGGCTTTATTGAATGGATTTTGCCATCCTGCATTTTTGAGCCCTCTACTTTTACATGATTTGCATGAATTTAAAAAAATCTTTTCTTTGGACATCTAATCAAATGTACAAAATGTCATAAAGATCAGTCTTGAGGAAATTGGAGGCCTGTGGGGTAACAGAACAAAAGCCAGGACTTATTTCTCGAAGTTTTTGCCTGTGTAAGTCTTGATATCTTCTGGCATGGCATACTTATTCTGCTCCTTGGATGCAACAGTAGCATAGATTTCCCCTTCCTCTTCTGAAAAGGTTTGATCAAGCAGCTGCTGCTGCAGGAGCACTGTGACTTAGCAAAGTCCTGTTGAGCTACATATAATATACTTCACAAAAGCCATTTGGAAATGAAGACAGAGTAGTTTCCAAACTGATTCTTCAATGAAAGCACATTCAATCTATTTGAACGGAATACAAAGGACTCTTGCTTTTTTATTCCATATTTCCATCTCTGTATGAGTCAGAGGCCACATTATCCCAGGTGTCCAATGGCTTTTCCATGCCAGCACCATATTACTGAGACATAGATGGTCTAGAAGCACAGATAGTGCTGCTAGCTTGGCTACAGAAACAGTGAATTATAGCACTGTCATATTGATGGCATAATTTATACACTGTAATAAAGTTTGCAGGAGACAATACCAATCATGTCTTACTGGAGATCTGAATCAGAACAAAGGATTTGCATACAATTCCTGAGAAATTCTCAAAAGCAGAGGTATTATTTCTATGGCAGTAATATTCTTTAGGGTTAGTGGGATTTTAACAAATAGGATAAGGCATGATGGGTAAAACAATCCCAAACTCTTGGAAGTAAGCATTTTCTAGATCTGAAGAACATATTAGATTAGTTGTTCCTATTAAACACTTAGGCAGTCACAACTGTTCTTGAGTTGTCATTAAGTTAATGGGAGCTTTGCTTAGTTTGAAAGATCTTATCTTGAACTCAGAGTCTGACCTATGAAAAACACTGGGCTTGGTCCAACTCTTTGGACATCCATTAAATAAAATGATTTTCATCTATAACATGTTGGAACTATACAGCCTCAGAGGTCTGTTCTTACATTTTGCTTGAGTTTTTGTTCTTAAATTCTTAAATCCTTAAATCAAGAATTGCTCCAGTCACTTGGATAGTGTATGATGAAAAACTGTCAAGATTCAGAAGGCTATTGACAGAGGCAGATGAATGAAACATCAAGAAATCATTCTTAGTTTTCCAACAACTAAATCAGAGTTGGATGAAAAGTTCCCTTCTTATTACCCATAAGTAGTTTCTGTAATTGGCAAAATTGCCTGTTATTGTTTGAGTGTGTTTGGATCTCCTGTGGTAGGTTTTATGTGTTTGAGAATTGACTGGAAAGAAAAGCAGTGGTTTCCCAAGTCACTGTTCCATTCACCCAGACTGAGCTGGAGGTATGAGATTAACAGGGTCTGACATGAATGGAGCTCCTTCTCTCTCAGGCCTATTGGAAAACAAAACACATACCGGCATACATTTGAGGAACTGTGAGTTGACTTTGGAGAGCACTGGTATTTTTACACGATAACAGTCTATTGGATTCCCTCATAAGTCTTTCAGTTCTTCATTACATAAGGACTTTTCCTGAACTGCAGGGCAGAGAGCAGCATGTATGTAATCGCTGTTTCACACTAATGCATCACATGTGCTTTGGATTTCAAACATCAATATTTGTAGGAACATACAGTAGGGCTCTTTCTATGAGCAGGGACTGGATTCTCACACTTACCACCCTTCACGGACTCTTCATAATTCACTGAGCATGGGCTTTGCTTTTCTTTATTTAAATTTTGTACTTAAAAGTGCCCCTTTATATTTAAGTACCGTGGAACCCTTCAGTACTAATCCTTAGAATTACAACACGACATTTACAAGAAGAGGCTTTCTTATAACTGGACATTGCTGTAAAATCTTTATTTTTCTCCTAAGATAATTGTTTTAATTGATCTTACCAGCCAGGTTTTCATCAGATGGGAATCTACACCAATTTCAATAGTAACATTGATTTACATCTAATTTAGTTTACATCAGATTTAGTCTAATCTGACATGCTGTGTACATGTAGACAGAGAAATGTGTAGCAATATTTTTAGAAATGTCCCTTTATTATCTGGTTGATCTGTTTGGAATAGTTCTTGTTGACTGATTCTGTAATGCTACAGAGGAAAGTAATAACCAACCACTGTCTCATAGATTACAGGAGATCAAGGCCCAGAAAGAATTCTAAGATCTTGATTGAGTCCACAATTTAATGTTGAGTGTGAAGGCTGCTGGTACCTGATGGGCCAAGGTAGATATCTCAGAATGGCAATCAAAGCAACCAGTGCTAGCAGCAGAAAGCCACACGGAGTAACCAATTGGAAGTGTTAAGCACAGAGCTCTCTCTGAAACAGAGGTTTGTATTCTAGACAGCACCCAGGTTCTTCTGTCCATCCATCCATCCATCCATGCTGTGAATCAGCTCCTGAATATAGGCACCTACAAGTCTTGTTGCAGAGAACTGAGCAGGGCTCATTGTCCTGCAAGCAAAGCAGGACACACCACTTACGTGAGAACAGAGTAGCCGATGATTTCCCCCAGAAAGGAGGAGAGCTGAATTCAGTGCCATCCCACACCCTGCTGAAGCCTAAGGCAGTTCAGCACATCAGTTAATAATGAGGTTACGTACTACTGTGAGGGGGACTCACTTTTGACCCCTGAAGAAACTTTCCAATTGCATTCAGACTTCACCAAACATCTAGATGTGATCAATTAAGCTATAAAAGGACTACATTCTTCTTTTAGTAACACCATGGCAAAACGAATCTTATTACTACAATTGCACAACAGATGTTGGCCTTGTATGTCTCAATTATTTCACCTGCTTGGGTTTCAGGCTCTAAAGATCTCAACAGAAGAAAGTGTCCTGTTTCTAAATACGCTGCTTGCATTTATCCACAATTAATCTGTAAAGAAATAATAAAAACCTAGAAAGTAGCATTCTGAGAGAGAATTGCAGTCATTTTCTTTTGCGTGCTCACAATGAAATGCTTCTGAGTGCTCGTAACAGCAGACGGCTTCTGCTAGCTGCCTTTCGCCTGCTGAGTTAAACAGAAAGAAAAATGTTAATGGTCAGAGCTTGTCAGCAGTACATTGCCATTCACGTTTAGTCACACTTCACTATTGTTTTGTGTAGTTGTTAGGTTACAGATATTTTTAGGGTCAAAAGGGGAGTGGATTCATCCCTTTGGAAACTTTATTAAAGTTTCAACTCATGTAAGTCCTGCATTACCCTCAAAAATCAGTTCACTGACTTCTCAAAAGTTGAACCAACAGGAAATGTGAGAAATGCTTGTAACTTCTGAATAATCTGCACGTAATGCTTTCTACCCCTTTGATAAATCTACAATTCCACTGTAGCATAAGAATATGTTTTTACTTTGCCAACTTTTTCATCAAGAAATCTCAAACTGCCATAGCTCAAATGCTGACTAACGTGAAGGAAAAGATTACAAATGGACAGATGCAAATAAGCACACAAAGCTCAGTCACAGGGTTAAATATATCTGAGTTTAATTCCATTCCTTCATCGACAATGGATGATTCACTTGGTTTTCCTGTGCCTGGATGTAAAATGAAGTGAATACAGCTTTCCTCAGTGCATCTTGTGTATTTGTACCGCAGAAACGTGGAAGCAGAAACAAACCATGTGCTATGTCTTCAGGAGATAAGTTGGTAGAACTGGGTGCATTTTCTGATTTTTTATTTGTTATGTGGAGGATATAGTGATGATTCAGAACTAAGTGAATGCCATTCTGTAAGTCTAACTCACAGTCTTACACTCTTTATGTGAGGGCAAAATTTGCTTTCTTCTATAAATCCAGTTTTTACTGGCATCTCTACTAGAGGACTTTCCTTTTTATTCTGTTGAATTTCAAATGTGGCATGGGTGGGCTGAAGGCAGTGGAAAATTTTACTGAATTTGAAGTTAATTGAACAAGGTCTTTCAAAGTTGCAATATTGGTGAGGGAAAGAAAAGGGTATTTAATGAANCAATCAAACAGACTGAGCTAAGATGTTACAGTTCTATGTAAAATCTGGTAAACTCTACTACATGGCCTCTAACAGGCTATTGAACCAAATAGAGTCCTCAGGCTATTGGAAAGCATGTTTGGAAGGTGATTGAGCTATGAATTTTGGAATAGCATGCCAGTTTCCAGCATATTCCTGGGGGAAGCAACTGATGTTTCCTTGCAGTCCAATAAGCAGCTGATTCAGCCATAGAGGTTACAGAGAGCACAATCAGGGGCAGAGCAGAGAGTATACAGTGACAGAGATGCTGAGGATGACCTCTCTATGGCACACAGAGTTTCTATGAACAAAAGGGATCTTTACTTGAATTTACTTTCCATTCCTTACTGGGAAAATATATATAGTGTTGTCAAATCCCCAAATCAGAAACCAAACTGCACAAAATCATGAGAGTGGCTTTTCATGACAACCAAAAGAACTACAGTGCTTTTGAGCACAAGTTTGGCACGTATTTTCTTTGCATCTTTGTCTTCTGAAAATAATGGGCTTTCCTCCTGCAAGAGTCACAAAAAACACTCAGATTTGTAAGTCTTGTGTTAGATGTACCTTTGCTGTTCTTGTTTTATGGCCCAGGGTGAAACGCAGCAATTGATGGCGTTCACCTGAAATTGCAGTCTGCTTTTGAAGGCACCTCATGTTATTATCACTGTCACTTTGAAACAAAGTGCCTTTTAGATTGCTCCTGATGGTAGGCAGGTATAGAACATAGGAAGCCATCATCCAGGTTTCTCTTGCCATAACTGGGAGAGATGAGGTGTGCATGGTGTAAGAGCCTAGCTCCAGTGTGGGTTCTGTGTCTTTTATAAGGTAAAAAAGAAAGATGAGGACAGAATTTTAGATCCAAACATTTATGTGCCTAAAGGTGGTATGAATGCAAATCCTAAAAAGATGCTGTTTGTGTAAGCCTGTGCTCCACAGTGGCTGGTATTAAGGGAATGGTAAAATGTAGCTTTTCCTACCTCAGTGTCTTAAATCACAATTTTCCTCTATATCTGAATCAAAAGCATTTCAATATATGGCAAATAACTTTAGTATCAGCAACAGTTGTTTGCTATTGAATAGTTCTTTCAACTTCGCACAGACATTAGGTTGTAGGGGGTGAGATATTCTAATTAATTGTCTGGTTCTGAGATTTACCCATCAAATGTGGAATCAATGAGCTGGTACTTCATTTAGCTGCATTAATCTTAACTATAAGCTTAACAAAAGCCCATTTAATAAAGAGTGTGTGAGAACAGAAGCAGGGTGCCTCCATCTCCAGATGACTGTGTACAAAGCCTCTGCACAGCACTGGCTATAGTGAGCTGCTTGGCACTGCTGCAGGTTTACCCTGGCCATCACACTCTCTGGCCTCTATTCTGCACCTCCTGCCCATAAGCCATTTCATAAGCTTCATGAAAAGGGCTTAAGTTTTCCTGTAAGCCTGAGGGTGAGTGAGCCATTGTGGGAATGATCAGATTCCTCTCCAC
Source organism: Oriolus oriolus (assembly GCA_013400235.1). Lineage (NCBI taxonomy): Eukaryota > Metazoa > Chordata > Aves > Passeriformes > Corvidae > Oriolus > Oriolus oriolus. The sequence continues at coordinate 298,128 of VXBT01003830.1, forward strand.
TCTTTCTGGGGGAGATGTGGGCCCAATGATTTAGTGCAGGGTGACCTAGACAGAAACAGTGCATTTGATTTTTAGAAAGAAGCATAGAAAGGACATTTTTCTTGAGAAAACCTTTGACTGGAAAGAGTTGTTTTAAACTTTCTGTTTGAATCCCTGCTTGCTGCCCAAATATAGTCACAGGAATGGCAAGATGGATAAGGAAAGCTTATTGCTTTTGTTCTTCTGTATTACTACCCAATGAAACCTTCACCAAAACACCCGGGGCTGATCGGCAAATAAGAATTCCAGTTTTTAAAATAAATATTTGAAATTCTGTTTTTCCTATGCAAATGAAACATTCCAAAATAGTCTATCAAAAAAGCGTTACCAAGGACTTGTGACACCCAAGTTCACATCACTGATGTGGTTTTCCTAGAGCAGAAACTTCAGCATCATTTTCTTTTATGCATCAACTGCCCCGTTACAGACTGTTGCCTGTGCTAAAGGCTGCTTTTGCAGCTTGATGAGAAATTCCATCCTGGACCTGAATTTCCTGCTTAAAGTTTCACCTCAACCACTGCACTGTATGAGGGTAAATCAGTAACACCCAACACAACATTTTTAGCTGGAAAAGAAAGGAAATGTATTGACAAGATCAAAGTGTGACTAGTTCTTGTGATGAGTTGTTCAGCACTATTGTGACTCTTTTTCCACTCCCTTACAGTTTCAAAAGAATGATTGGAAGTCTTAAGCACCTGCCTTAGATCAAAAGGCTTAAGAAGCTCAAAATATTAATCTTATCGAAGTTAAAACAAAACACCCACAAGAGGGAGAGATTTCTGTTTAATCTTTTGATAAAAAAAATTTTAACAGTTTCTAGAGCAGAATATAATTCCCTAATGCAATAATTTGCCAAAAGTGTGCTGGATTCTCTGTCACTGACAAGTATTTGAAAAGACACCCATCATAACTTTAAAGTAACACTACAGATTAACCATGTACTGTAATGCTGTTGCAGGAATAAGTGTGTTGTCTTGTATAAATGATCATGGTGGTCCCATATGATTTTAAAGTTTTCCTGTCTTTGAACCAAAATATGCTTCACATAATTCAAGATTATATATCCTGCAGGACTCCTTCTTCATATTTACCACATATCCTGGAACTTCCCTTAGAACTGCTGTTCAAGAGATTAATTATTTGAGATTATTTCTGCCTGACATTTTGTTCCTGCCAGTTATACATACACTGAGGGTGTCATGTGAGATTGCATAACGTACCTTGCTACAGCTCTGGGTGCAGGGGATCCCAGATCTGCTGCTGTTTTGGATGTCACTGGCCTTGAAACACTTAAAGAACAGAAACCTTAAAGATAGAATTTCTTCCACTATTAGTATAACAGGTCACTTGATAAATATGGAGCCCCAGGCAGAATTTGCATTTAATGGCTCCAGCATTCAGGTGTGCTATGAAGAGGGCTTGGTGTTCATTTCCTTAGGGGTCTTACCTCTCTTTGTTGTATTTTTATGTGCTCACTGGAATCTCTGATGTCTGAATGAGGTGCGTTTACTGAGCACCTGGAAACTGGTTTATGATTTCTGATGCCTTGTGCCCTTGTTAATTGACAGTCCACAGCCTTCAGCCCTTCTGGTACCACGTAGTTCTGCCAGGCCACATTAGCTCAGCCTCACATCTCCTGGCCCATGCCTCCCCTGGGGCACAGAGCGACCTGTTCAGCTCCCAACACTGACAGATGAAGGTAAACATTTTGGGATAAGCAAATCTAATACTCTTCATTTGCACACCTAGGAAAAAACCAAAGTCAGCCATTCATCTCTCCTGTTTGATAAACACAGGAGCTGACCAGGCTGTGCTGCATGTGGTTCCCCTGGGGATTGTTTTCATAAGACTTCATGTGAGGATTTTTGTTGCTGTTTTTGAAAACATTTTGAGGTTGGATTGCAAATGTGATGTCCTCATTTACAGCCTTTCCTGAACCATAAATCAAGGCATATGTAATTAAATGAAACAGATAGTCAAAACCTTGACTAAGCTGTTTATTGAGCCTGGAAGGGAAAGAGATGCTGTGGTTTTACAAAAATCAAATATAAAGATCCACTTATAAAATGTAGTTGTCAGGGTTCACGCAGTGATGCATGATAACAGCTAGCATTGTATACTGTGTACTGAAGAAACCCATTTGCTAAGGCAAAAAGCTGGACTGCAGGACACTTTGCAGTAAGAAATGAGAGCTGTTCAACTTGACTTGCTTACGCCTGTGAATTATTTGTTTGGGGCTTTTTTTGCACAACAAAGCCAAAATTTTTTTTGCCTCCCCCCACCTCCAGCATTTTTTCTAATATTAATTATAAAAGGTGGGGATTATTTTTAGAATCACATTATGTGTCTCATCTTCTAAGCTTCTTTAAACTTGACTTTTATGAAATGAAATTAGCTTTCAAGAAGAGTGCTCTTTCTAGTTGAAAAAAGATTTGCATGGGAGAAGAAGAAAAATGTAAATCTTCTTGCTGTAAAAATTTTCAAAATAGATGTTTGTGAAGTTTTCACCATACATTGATACACATGCTTAGGTATATGTCTACATGTTTATTATATTTATTATTCAACTATTGATGCAAATAAATAGGGCTTCCTGAGCTCATTCTTCCTTTAAATATTTTTTAACCAATCCAGCTTCATCTAATCTAGATTGTGTTCTTTGCAGGTCCTTACAGTCCTATTTTGCAAATATGCCATGAGCAAGTTTCTTAAAATCGTGGAAGTGCATCCTGGGATGGGCATCTTTCCCTTTCCTTGTTCTACTTCTATTCTTGGACCATGCACACCTCATTATTCTTTGTTGGAATCTGCATGTAAGCATTAGCATTAAGTCACTACCCTTTTCTTCACCACTGCCTTCTATTTGCTGCTTCTTACTTGGCAAATGAAAAAGGACCATTCATAGCAGCTGATGCATTCTGGATCCCCCCTGCTGCGGACATTTTCCCATGTCTTGGCCATCTGTGCTTGTCAGCTTCCAACATTTGAATAGTCAGGGTAACCCTCGTGTCAGGTGCTGTGCTCTCTTCTGTACCTCAGGAAATCCACACTTTTACAGCTGCTGGTGCCACTGAGTCTCTCTTTTCTAAAGCTGCTCAAGCCTCTCTGTAGCTATGGATCTTCAGATCTCTTTAAGATGGTGGAGAAGTTTTGAGTAGCTGCAACTTTTACTAAGGTGGCCAATCCAAAATCCTCTATGGATTTGGGGTTGTTTAGTAGGTTAATTGGTTCAGTTGCGAGAATTTCCAAATGCAGGACAGAATCTGAAGTGGTACCACCTCTCAAGGTCAGGGAGCTGGTCTCTCAAGACTAGCTTTTCCAGAAAACACTGGAGAGATGTAATTGGTGCTGAGGGTGGAAAGATGGGAAGTGTGCACACAATGATTCCTCTTTCAAGGAGATGGCAGCAACAAAAGCAAACTCTTACTTGGTGTCTCTGGCAGTGCCAGGGATCAACAGTTGCTACTATCAATGAACTCAAGGTATGTTTGGAGAGGTTATGTTTTATCATCTGCTCCTTCCACAACAGTGACATGTAGCTGGAGGATGATGAATGGAAGTTGTCATGATAAAGATTGTGTGGGAGGGTGTGGGAGAGCTGGGGACTTAGCTTGGAAGTGGCAAGTGAGTTGGAATGACAAACTCTTCACGAAATTTTCCACTGGCATTCATGCTATTTCAATCTGATTTTTAAATTTGCAGTGGGTTATAAAACGTATATTTTAAAAGAGACAGTGCTTAAACCCTCTTCTTAATAATCAATAGGATTTTAAAAATTTATCTGATTACTAATGAGAGTTACCAGTTCTCTTTCTCCAGAACTCCAGCCTGAAAAGCATGTAAGAATCATAAAGTTTAAATTTCGCACACAAAATATGTCTAGTTGGTAGAAACTAGAATTATGCATGAGTTAAAACTTGGGGCAGAGGTGTTTCCTAAGTACTGGTTAAAGATGAGATACTGTCAGAAATTTTTGTTTCTAAAACTGAGTGCAGCAAGAAGTTCCCTCTAAGATGAAAATTTTGCAGTGATTCTGTCCTACTTATCTGTTGGTCTGTGATTAACTAGGATCTAGTAGGCTACATCCTGCCTGAAAGAATGCACTATTTATCTGTGCATACAAACAGAATTCTAGGCCAGGTAATAATTGATGTTTAAAATACAGATATTACTGGGTTTGATTAAAGGACTTGTTACTAAGTTTAATTTGTTAGGGATTCAGGCCAAATAATGAGATACTTAGGTTAACAGAACTTGTGGGTCTTTATGGGAATTATGCAAGCAGATTATTTCTCAGAAATGAAGGAAGGTAATTTTTATTCCCCCAATGATGCAATTGTATACAAGAAGGAAATTGCATATACACAATTTTTTCACATACAAGTGACAAAGGCTAATATAAAATGAGTGCTACACAGAAGACTGGCTTGAGGCTTTTTCTTCCAATTTCAGAAAAATATATTGAAATATATTTTTTGTCCACCTTTCTAAAGAGAAAAGTATGCTTGTGAATCAGGGACACTACTTGCTCAAAGGCTCAAGGCTTTGCTCGGACAAAATAGCATCTCAAGCTGTGCAGGGAAAGTTGAAACACCAGGAAGCCCCCAAGCCCTGTACTTCATCAGGTACCAGATATCAGACCATGCACCTCACAGATCTCCATGTACATGTCTGGCCAGGGGTAAGCTGTTTCGCTTCACGCATTTGCAGTGTGTGTGTAGCACCACAAAGTGCCAGAGGCTTTAATGCTCTTGCTGCGATGACAGGTAGGCAAAAGGGCAGCATTCACTGAGGCCATGCCGCAGGGGGAGCTGAAAATCCAGCTAAGACTGAAATACTCAGAACTAAGCATATGTTGATGTGTTTTGCTGAACAAAGATTGATTTTAGTAATAAATGTAAATGTTCTGTGAAACTTGAGCCTCTGTTCCAGGCTGAAAATGATCAAAATAGCAATGTTTTTTAAAAATATACTGGGAAGATGGCTTCAAAGAGTTGTGAATGGAACTGGCTAGTGATTTTTTACCTATGAACAGCATCTTAACAATGGAGGTAACTGCTAAGAAACAGTGTGCAGCCTGCCCAGCTTTTCTGTTTTAGCTCACAGGAGAGGAGGTGTCAGGCTGCCCACAGTCATAAGTGTATCATTATACTTCAACAGCTGTTTATGTGTAGTGTCCCTGAAGCAGGTTCTTAGACTTCACTGGACTCGTTCCAGATCTACACTGAGATAGCAATCAGGCTGTGCAGGCCAGTAATTAGTAATTTCAGCTTGAGTCTGTCCTTTTTGTTTCATAATTCTGCCCTAAGAACTAAGCCAAAATGCTATTAGAAAAATATGTGATCAACCAAATTTGTTTTTTATTAATTTTGTGTATGTGAGAGTCTCTGTAATTTACCATTTTGTAAGTGGTAAGCAGCAGGAAGTACATGGAATTCTGGCACCATGTTCACATCCAGGAAGGGAAATGCCATAAATGGAGGGAGGAGGTCAGGAAGGGTGGGAAGAGAAGCAAACCACATTCTGAATATCCACTGCCCAGAGGCCATGCAGTAAAGTGGTCCAAAGAATATTTGTTTGCTTGAAATATCTTAATTTGGCTGGAAGTATGGAATCCTTAAGGTAATTTTGAAAAGTAACACTTTCAAAAGTGAAAAATAAGATTTTTCTTTTCAGTTAAATCCAAACTATTTGAAATGTCTTTTTTCCCCCCCTTCTATATCTATTTCAGATTAAACATATTGCTGAGTTTAATTTAAATTGCCAATTTTGCTCTTATGAGCAGAAGTCTCTTCAGATATCTATTCTTAGTAGTTAATCGGATACCTGACCTAAAATTTTTATGTGATGCCGGTTCATCAGAGATCAGAGCATAACATCTTTGGACTCTCCTGACCTCTAAAAGAAAACCATTAGATGAACTCTGGATTCGTGGCTTAGCTCTATTTTCCCCTGCAAAGCCTAAACATTTTCACTGACAGCTATTATCCATAGCTGGCAGTAAGTAGCTTACTTACTGACCCCTTTAAGATCAATGGCAGGGCCTTTAAGTGGGTCCATGTTGTACCAATATATAGCAAGAAGCCCCAGTGCAGTGTGTTTTCATCTCTCTTTCCCTTACTCTGAAAGGGGTAACTTGCTGTGTGTTGTTGATTCAGCTGGAGCTCCTGGGTGGCCCATGTGCAGTTGGTCACAGGTAGATGTATTGCAGCAGTACAGACAAAATCCTGGATTATTGTGGTATGACTGGTTCCAGGAAAAAAGGTATATCCTACCAGCCAGCACATGATATATAGAAAGTATTCTTGGCCATTTGTACTACTTCAATGCCCAGAAATGGGAGAGGACACGACGAGGATGCCAGGTGGCAATACTTCTACAAAGAAGAACGTCTCTTCAGCTATTTTCCAAGCCTTTTTCTATTTTGTTTCTATCCTGGCTGATCTCTCTGCATTTTATCCTGGAATTGATTTTTATCAGTTGATGACATAACAATTTAATAGTATCAAATGTGCTACATATGAGCATAGTATCAGGATAGAACTATTACTGTTCTTAATATGCTTCCAACAAAATCCACTGACCTGACTTCACGAATACAGTATATCCAAATGGTGGATAAAATCACCACCTTTCAAGGCACATGATACACTTCACTTTTTTTGTACCTAGTCTACTCCAGCTTACCAAAGAATCCCTCATCACTACTGGACTTCATCTTTTCATCATAGTACTATGTAAAAATACTTGCTAAACTGAGGTTCTTGGACTCTTTCAAAATGTGTCTGAGCTGGCTGTGTCAAGAACCATATGCAGCACTATAAACTGCAAACTTTCTGCCTGACAAGATTTCTGAAAGCAGTTTCCGGGGTCTACCAAAACACTTGTGGGCGAGTAACACCCTGTCCTTCAGTTTATCAGTGGAAGCATTGATTCACATGGTATTTTTCTTTCAGCTTATCTAAAATGAGCAGATACCACTTCTGTAGACACTCAGGTCAGGCATTCCCAAATGTATAGAATGATACATTTATGTGGATCTCTGTGTTCACACAGTATTCTGTGTATCATCATATATATTTAGTCCGAGTGCCATCCTTCAGGGCTTAGCTTCTAGCATTTTCCTATAAGGAAAGGAGAGGGATTCCTCATCCAGACAGCATATCATTTTAGGAAGTCCAGGACGCAGGTGGGCTGTTGGCATCACCCTGCAAGCTCACTGTCTGATACTGAAGATAAGTTTTAAAACATTCTTTAAAAGGAGTGGCAAGATATTTTGTTTTCCAGTTCCCACAAGAGACTTTTCCACTTTGTTTATTTCTCTAGATGAAGAATAAAGAATCCAAATAGAACTACTGCATCAGAGAAACAGAAGAGAGAGGACCCCACACAGAACTTTGACTCTAGAAGCATTTCCTTTCATCTGTATACCTTGCTGCCTTTGTGGATCAAATGCAACGCGCCAAGAAGGAGCTCCCTGCAAGCCCTTTCCGTGTCACCCTCCTTCTGATTTCCTACATTGCCAGGGATGGTAGTAGATCACAGCTGTAAGGGCAAAGCAAATTTCATTTGGCCAGATATGTGGCCTTTAAGTTGAAGAATGATGAGCTGGAGAATTGTGCTGCAATAGTAGTGGTGATCTCTGAGCTGCCTCTGTGCAGTAGCTGGTTACATAACCTCCCCTCCTGTGCAACCATAAATAGTTTGTGTTTTCGACATATTTATATTTTTTGGCATCTTTCCACAAAGCACAAGTCTTTGCCTATAAAAAGACATCCCATGGTCAGGAAAACACCTGCAGAACCTGGTCTTACTGTGTGGTGGTCTCATTGTGAAGATGTTCCATCCCTTTGAGGTGATGAGCACCTCTAGGTTGATATTTGAAAGCTACTATCTAGCATATCAGGCACTTGGATGTTCTAGGATTCACTTGTAGGGCAGAGCACTTAGACAAAACCCCCACTTTTTCTTACTCCATTATCTCATTGTGTGTATTTGCACTGCTGAAAGAGTAGGGAGTTAATATTCAACAAATCAGTGCTTAATTGCAGCCTGTGTATACTACTAGTCCATATAGTTTAGAACAACAGAATAATGCAGCTGTCAAAGGAAATAACTGATGTACTTCATCCTGAAAATGCTGCTTAGTACCTACCAAGACAGGAATCCCAACCTGCTCTTGCTGCTTTAGCCGGTAAAACAGCTCCCTCTACCGCAGCCACTTCAGAAGTCTCGTTTGTAACAACCTGTGGTTCTTGGCCAACAGTGTATTTATGAGCTATTTTCAAAGAGCAAAATAGGTGTTTTCAAGTCCCCCTGAGATGCTGAACGGTACAGCTGAACAGATTTTGTTTTCTACTTGCACCATATACCAGTTGTTGACAGAGATAATTTTCTTATACAAGAAGATATCCATATCTCAATGCTTTGATGACAACAGTTGCCAAAAGCAGACAAATGTTTTCATCTACACATTGAAGATATATCTAAACTTTGTTTTTGAATGTGGGTAAAAGTATGTGAGATAAGGGATTTGAAATCTGAAACCTGTTCAAAATAGAAAGAATTCTGAATGAAATTTGGCCTCGCGTTCCAGAGAATAGAAATTCAATTTCTGACCACTGGCTGATTCCTTCATGTCTCTGGGATGCATTTAGTATTCCCTTAAAAAACAGGGGTAGTTTGAGAATGATTCCTAATGATTGTAGAAGGCTCAGAAGCATTAGTGAATGTGATTTTGAAAAACATCAGGCCCACAACAACCTAATCTTGTGCCTCAGTCATAAAATATTGATGACAGTTACTGGTTTGTCCATTAAAGAACTCAAACCCTACAGTTGCTTTAATACAACTGGATTTTCAAGAGCATTCACTGAAAAAATATGCATACAAGAATTTACCTAATGAGCATGCTAATTGTCTGTAATATAAAAATAGACATTAGTTTTCAAACTGTCTTTAACCTATAATGTGAATCTCCTTGGTCAAATTGTTTTTCCTCTTCCTGATCTTATCTGAAATACTTTGTTGAAATTAGACAGGCAATGGGATCTGGAACATGGAGATACATATAACCATATGGTGGCATATAAATGCTTTGAAATGTTTTGGGACAGTTCCAGAAAATGAAATAGTCTGTACTTTTTGCAGAACAAACTCAAAAAGATGATTTTTAAAGATTTTCTGAAATACCGTTATGGGGTAGACCTTCCCTTAGGCTTCCTGGCTGGGTCTCAAGCAAGCAGAGAAGGCAGATCATTCTCCTCCTGCTCCCCTACCACCGGTGCAACGAGCTCTAATGCCAGACTTGCGATAGGCTTAGACTTGTGTAGAGTGGCAGCTGACCCAAGGGAACCTTCGTCTGCGGATGTGCTGGAAGGTGTTGAGAGAGCAGAGCCTTTGAAAAGAAGGGATGGAAAGCATTAGATGAAATTCTGATACTTCAATTGTTTGTGGGGTGGGAGAGGTTCATGACAGAGACTGATAAAATAGAAATAAACAAAAACCATGTGGCTGCCTTGCTATGTCCCTTTCCATCAGCAGAGGCTCTGTGGAGATGCAGAACTAAGCATGATGCCTTGTCAGTTCTGGAAGGACTGGAAACAGATACATGTCTTTAAGTTGGGACACCTTGTGTTTGCTCACTTTTTAGTCTGTCCGGGTGAAAAGTGTTGCATTCTGGGCCTCCTTCACAAATAGTTCCAAATCGGTTTTGCAGGAAATGGCCCCTCAAATGCAGAGTGTAGAGGCAGAAAGAATATGAGGAGGGAACCTATACAGGTTCTTCTTCCATCCTAGCAACCAGTCCTCTTTCCATACACAAATTCTGAAGAAGAAATTGGATGCAGCAGCAGCTCCCCATCACTCAAGCAAGATCACTGGCCCCAGGCAGAATGGACCCTGAATGAGGAGAAAAATATTGAGATTTCACCATGGATTCTTAGACAGAGCAAGACCTGTACAGTGTTATGTGAGTGTGTGAGGGGAAAAACAGAGAAGGCGGTTGCAACCCCAGGAACTGGAAAGACCAGATGTGACTGTCAATGCTGAGCAGGAATGGGAAGACAAGAAAAAGACTGTTGCTAGAGAAGTTTAGGATATAAGTAGACAATGGGAGGAGAAAGTCTTTAACTGGGAGGAAGGAAACAGAGACAAGAAATAAAAGATTCTGCATGGGAAGAGAGTGAATAGGGAGTCTGAGGGGTTGAGACAGATTAAAAAGGGGATTCCATGCAGAAAGAGCTGTGTGAATATGCAGTGCAATCCACTGATATTTTTCTCCACAGCAAATGAGTTTCCATACCAGTTTCAGCTGACTAAATACAAATTATGTGCACCTAGCACACAAGATCCGCACTAGGACCTGCCTTATCAAGCAAGGAGCCTCAGTTAGGCCTGTTAGTTTAAGCTGATAACTCCACAATATTGCTGCACGGACACAAGTCCAGTGTGGGGCAGCTGTGAATAAAAGTCTGAGTTAAGTGTACAGTGAAGATTTAATATGAGCATTTACAGACCATTTATTGCAATGTGACAATGCTCTCAGCTGGAGCTATGGGCTCCTAATGTAGTACAGATAATATTTAAATGAGAAAAAATTATGTTAGATTGATGTTGGAGAGGGAGGAGGAATGAAGTGAAGTTTTTGTGATCCTTGCACTTCTTGTGCTACTGGTTTTGACATGAAGAGTGGCCAATGAAGCCTTATTTTCTGCTTCAATGCAAGGAACAGATTTGCTGTTGGACTTGCAGAAGGTCATAGAGTGATGTTAGTGATTCATAGTAGCAGGACAGTGGTCTCCTGAGAGCAGCCATGAAATCTGAATTTGCTAACTGGAAATAATGATATTGTGGTGGAAGGCTCTCATCTGTTGCCAAAGACTCTTAGTGGAAGCTTGTTCCAAACCATTTTTACCACAGTTGTCTCTTTTCCTTTTGCTCACCATGATCCTTTCCTGGCACATAAAGATGAGAAGGATCATGCAATTTACCACTTTTCTTGTCCAAATACAAAAAATTTTGGAAATTCTGACTTTACCCAGAAGAGGCTTTGGAAGAAACGAATTAGCTCTGTTCACCTCACTAGTGATTAAATGTCAGTGAAACTTTTATTTATGTGAAATGGAACTTACTGACTGTTAGACCCGTATTTAAACCTCTCCAACCTCTGCTGGAGTACATGAGAATTGGACTGGGCTCCTTGTTCCTGCAGAGGCTGGGAGGTTGTGGAGACATTGTTTGTGATAGACCGTGGGGACAGAACGTAATTAGGGACTTGGAGGGCAGTGTAGCACAGGCTTCTCTTCTATGTAGCTTTTACAAGATGTTTTACCATTTTATGAGATTTACTTAAGCAGAATCAAATTCATGGTGCAAAACCTTCAAATGTTTTGAAATGAGAACTGCTCACAATGTCCCATTCAGTTTGTTTTGATCATTGTTGAAACCTAGCAAGAGGTTGCTGCCTCTGAAGTTCAGAGTGATTCAGAACAGAACTTGATAAATATTCCAAATGTTAAAAACAACCTCCTTTTGTTTCTCTGGTGCTTAATAATGCTTGCCATGGAAATGCCTGCCAGCCTTACTCTGACATCTTTATGACAGTCCAGTTCTTATAAAAAAATCTCTTACTACTTCTTATCTCCTTTAGCAATCATATGGACTTTGAGAGATTTATTTCTGTTGTAGTTTGGGTTTGGGGGGAGGGTATTTTTTGTGTTTGTTTTGTTGGGTTTTCTGGTTTCTTTTTCCCATGAAAAGTGAAAGAATAAAAACCTGGGTATTTCCTTTTATTTACTGGAATATAAAGGTGAAATCTAGAAATTTACTGGTCAAAATAAAAAAAATAGGCTGAATTTCCTGAAATGTTGTTTCAGTAGTTTAAAAACATTGCTTCACTTTGATCTTTTAAAATGCCTGCTCTTTGTATACAGAAATTAAATTTTCAAAACAAAATTTCACATTGAGAAGAAAAACAAAATTAGAAAAACTCAGGCACACTCACACATATTTTGAGGTTTTCCCCCTCCAAGCACTGTTGTGTGCCAGCAAAGTTAACTTCATGAAGAAAGTAAGAGCAACAGGTACACAGGTATCACGTTCTAAAGGTGATTCTCTTTGTATTTCTCTCCTCCATTCAGTGCTATGATGCTATTAGCATTCTTGTTTTCCTGCTTAAAATGTCTTACATTTTTTCTTTATATGTTTATGAGACAAGTAATATTTTTCTCTCCTTCTCACACAAAATCTCTCCTTCATTATTTCATTGTGGGGCCTGCAATCATGATAGATTTTACCAACTGTGCTTTTTGGGAGGCATGGTTTGTCTGCATAAGAGTCCAATGACTCTGCTTTAGTTTCCAACACATTTCTCTTGACTTGATACCCCGTAAAGATGGGTTATGTGTCTTCTTGTCCTCACAAGCCAAAACTGGTTCTGATCTATTGACTCAGACAGCTTGCTCATGGTCTGCTTTTTTCCAATGCTCAGATTTCCGAAAACAATACAAAGGAAGAGGAGGAGTGTTATTTTTAAATGGATCAGCCCTCTTCATGTTTTTAAACCATTTTGCATGTTGATCACAATGTAATGTTCAAGTCTATATACACAGAGGTATAGGGCAAGTTAGTAAAAAATAAAGTGATGAATAGCTCTTTTTAAAATTTATGTAGACATCCACAGCAGATGGGTCCTATCACTGCTCCCACAATATGTAAAAGGGGTTGTGTGTGCTTCTGAAGCAAATAAAAAAGATGTCAAAACAAAAGGATTCTGAAACGAAAGTCAGTTCCAGTTGGAAGTTTGAGTTTGTTCTTATAAAATCAAAAGTAAAGCAAAGAGCTGTCAAGGTATAAACTGGATTATAAACAGGGGTTGCACTGTGTGATGTAATGGGGCAGCACTGGCAAACTGTTCTCTCATCCTTTGCCCCCTTATGACCTGTCATTATGAGACATTAGCTGTATCACATCTAACTGTATTACTTGGGAAAATAAAGTCTCTCCACACTTCTGTTTCACCAACACGAGGTTCTGGATTAGGTGCTGTGTGTGGGATAGTAAAAGTGGGCTTCGGCACTAACACATGTGTGTTTTGACAAAGAACGAACTTGAATATGATGTTGTTCATCATGATCAGTGAACAAGAAATTTGTTGTTAGGAATCTGCTTACCAGAACCTAAGCAGCACTGTAAATTTCAAGGCAATCTTTGGCCACATCAGCTTGACTTTTGCTAGGCTTTATGGGGTTAGGCTGCAAGCATGGAAACTCATGCACTGAGTATGCAATGGGAGAACTTTCTTATTGTTCCTGGAACACAGCAGAAAAGCATGCTGAGAACTGGAAGAACAACTTAGCAATAAAAAGGTGAATATAACAAGCAGCTCCCAGGGTATGAGCTTTCAGGCAATACAAATAAATTCCTCACCCCATCTGGTCTGCAAGTAGTGGGTGAGTCTCTAAATAAGCAGAGTTTGGTTAAGAATTCAACAGCTGGAATCTTCCAGCCATAAGAATCCTATGTCTGTGTTTTATCTCCAAAATGTGTAGTCTCACAAAACCTGAGCAGCAGAGCTCTCCTTAGAATATTGTATCAGATTTATTCCTGAAACTAAAAGTACAGCAATTACAAAAAAAAAATAAAAAAAAAATTAGCACCCTCTGCTGCAGTCTCCAGGTTGTTTTGAACATTTCCTGTAGCATGCTGAACAAGGTTGTGATGATATTTGCTCCTGGGGTTCAGTTAGACTCCATTCCAACATGGAAGGCTGGCTTGGCAGAGGTATGAAATTTAGACTTGAGCCTGGAGTTACATCTCAGAATGCATCACTGGCAGAAATTGTTGGCCGCAGAAGGCAGAAGGGCTAAGCAAAAATATCGTGGTGTAAACAAGTGAAAAATCAATATTACTGACCAGAATTACATTCATGCGTTAGCAGGCTGGAAAAGCCTAACATTTCTCTGGGTATGTCTAAGTGGCATGTTTGCTGCAGATAACCCAAGCTGCCACTGATTTGGCCAGAAAATGCCAGACTAGTATTTTTCTTGTATAAACGGTTCCTGAGCTTTTCCCCCAAAGTATTGGACATGCTTTTCATCAGTATAGGTTGGCATGACATCTTTTTCCATCTGCTTGGAGGAGGGAGGCAGGATGGAGTCAATATTTTAGTTTCTAAAAATAAGCATCCCAGTTCCACTACCAAAAAGTTGGAAACTTTCACTCAACAATAGTATTTAGAGTTTCCATTTGCTTTGGCTTCCTCCTCTAGATGCCAGTGTTGTGGAAGGATATTATCTGTATGAAGAGTACTGGTTTATGTGAATGAAAGCTTATCATGCCAATCCAGCCAGCCAGCAAAGTGTGGCACCCTGAGGAGAACAAGCTGCAGGAGTTTAAAGAACAGAGTGGGATAGGAGGGGATGCTTTTCTTAAGGCATCGAAAATTCAAGGTGGAAAATCCAAAGAGAAGCGGTTTCGTAGGGCAGCCCCTGTAGATCATCACAGACGCCTGCTTGTTGTTTGTGCTTGCTTTTTTCAAAGGCTGCAACTCTGGCAAGTGCATGGATTGGGAGGATTGGTGGCATAATGACAATTGCAGTTGTGAGCACGATCATCTGCCACCAACGGCACAGTAATTAATAAGGTCTGCCCTGAACAATTCCCCTGGCTTGTCGAATGCTGACATGTGCAACAAATTCTAAAGGGAAGCGACACTTGGTCTGGGGTCCCACCCATCCATTCCCCCTCCTCCCCCTCATCTGCTCACCCGACTTAGAAGCAATTTTTTTTTTCTTTTTTTCTCCCTCCCACAGCTAAGGTTACAATATATAAAAAAAGACTGCAAAACATTTTTGTCTTTGGTCTATGTTTCCAACAATGGCATGGACTTCCTTGGTGTGGTATACAGCTCCATTATGAATTCCCAGAAAATGGGATTTGTTTTTTTATGTTGATACTTTGCAGCCATAAGAATTCTGTGTGTTGCTGAAAATCACTGGCCGCTTTGCTCTGTAAGTGCAGCTCTCATTGCTCAGTAATCACCTTCTCTGTATTTTATTACTTAGTTTTCAAGTCTCATTTTACCACAGTTCTTTAAGAGATTATGTACCAGAAATAGAGGAAAATATTTATTTACTTTAACCTGAGAGATTCCTTGTACTGCATCTCGGTCAAAACATTTAGAGAGACATATTTTTTGTTAAAGTAGCGATCCATTAAATTGTCACGTTTTTGAGGTAACTTCAAGGTATGACAGTGCCAGATCTGCATGCAGTGTAATTAATGCTCATCACACAGAGGGCTAAATCAGGTGGAAAACCCCGGAGCTTGATGTGGTTATAATTTTCAGAGAGCCTAGACTGATGTTCTCTACAACTGAACATGATGTTCAAATTCTGAATTCTGCTATAGTATGTATATCTAGATTAATTTAATCACTTACTATCATCTAATGTCCCAAGTAGACAAATAATTTTATATCTCTGCAGATTTGAAACTCAGAACAGCCTTAAGTGTGTATTTGTCTCACACACTTCTGTGCTGCTTTTCTATATCCAAAGCTAGCAACATTTGAGCCAACTTCAGGAAGCAATAAAGCCATGGAAAAGTGTCACTTAGTTTAACTAAAGTTAAAAGTGAGTGTGAATGGAATTAAATTTAGAACTGTTCTTAATCACGCTGCAGTCATTGTTTTCAATTGATTTTATCAGATGTATCAGGTGTAATTTTATCAGATGAGTCCAATGAAATCATAGACAATGCATTATTTCATGGTTGCTTTGCAGCATTTGGAAATAGGTGCTATTGACCCACTTCTGTGGAATACAAAACTGAATGAGAAGGAAGAGACTACCTCCTTCTCCCCTCAGAAAATTTAGGCGGGAATTAACTGTCCTGAGTTTGGCTACTTTGAGTAAAAGTGAGAAACTACAGAATATCAGTGAGAAAGTGCAGAATATGTTTTATATGCATGCACACATACACGTATATGTGTACGCATTTTCTTTTTTAGCAATAGTGACTCATGACAACTGGAAACTTGGCACCTTCCCTTATTCCAGGTCTGGCATTGTGCCCACTCTGTACATAGAAGGAGTGAAAAGCTTTTCAATTTCTCCAGTCCAATTCATTATGCAGCGGTTGCACAAGTTGCCACATGTGTTCTGTTAGGAAGTCTCAGTGCAAATGGAAATAGACCTTGTCACAAAATATAGGCATTCATCATTGGTGACGCTGAGCTTCCCCACTTGGAGAATGATTAGCTGTCTTGAAGTTCATTTAAAAACTGATCAAAGCTGTGAAATGGGGCTGAGTGGCTAATCCTGTTTATTCCCTCATGCCATTTGAAATTAATTGGAGGAAGATCAAAGGATGAAGATTGTTGAATACTACAGGTAAGAAAGGCCTATTGCTCTGAGATTTGTGAATCCCCCTTTCAATAGAATAAATGGAAACTTTTTACAACTATTTTGGCTTCTCATGGTGTATGGATTCAGCATAGCAAAAACCCCGCCAAAACCTGAGGTTAAATAATATATGATCAGGCACTACTCAGAGCAGCCACTGACTGTATAAAATGTGGGATACCCTTAGAAATTCATTATTTCTCACGATATGTAGAACAGTACAGATGGCTGGACTGGTTTTTTGTTACTCTTTCTGATCCGGACAGTGCTCGACACTTGGAACTTCACTTGAGCCCCCTGAAGTGCTAATGGAATATAAGCAGGGTTGTAATCTCTGGTTTGAACTTAAGCGGTTTGAGACAGAATAATTCACCTCTGAAGACTGTATTGCCATGAGAATAGGAAATGGAGAAATTGGAACCTCCACGAAACAAAGGTTCAGTGTCACTTAGACCTCTACCTGGCAATCCTTCTGTTAGCAACACGAAGAATTGTGCTGAGTGAAGCCACCTCATCACATGTGAATTAAATGTTACTGGTTTTTTTCCTACATCTCTTTTGGTTATGGTCATTCTTAGAATCAAAGAAAGTGGAAGATAATTTTATTATAAACTTAATAAGTGTTTGGAGTAGGGGTTTTAGTATTGGATATATCTCCAGTGCAAACATACATAAAATCAGATATGATGTTTCATATATTAATTTTAGAAGGCAGGGAATGCACAGTACCCATTACAATGAAGTCTCAGTGCTGGTGGAGACAATTTTCACAATGAAATCAAGCAATTTTTTGTGATAGCAGGCAGAATAATACGTGCAACAGAGATTCCAGAAATCTTGTCATATTAAGAAGATAAAAGTGCCTTATTTGATAATGCCGTGAGATAGCAATATTCCACCTGCCTGCATTCCACCCAAATGGATGCAGACTCATCTTTCCAGTTCTGTTCTACTTGAAACAGTGACTGCTCCAGTGGCTTCTGTGGTTCATCCTGGCAGCTTGGAAAATCTTGGTTCAAGAGGTCCCTTTTTTGTTAACAGTGATTCTTTTCATGGATGTCTCTATGGTCCCTAGTTCCAGCTGGAGTCTGAAACAGAGGTTGTGTGTTAATGTTCCACAGCACAGGCTGGGGTTTTCCAGCCCAGCCAGATGCTGGAAGTCTTGGAAATCTTGCTAAAGAGCCTGAGTGTATCTGCCAGCTCTGTTGTTGCTTGGTTGTCTACAGCTGAGGAGGACTGGCTTTGATCGCCTAGATGCCCCCTACTAGGCCTCTGTTCACACGTTTAGATTTAGATGGTTTGGTTAGGATCTAGAGAGAAAGATACATCTTTTTTAGATACTTCCCCAAATTTAACTCTACCCTCTTCACATAAGATTAGTACTGGCAGGTTGTAGTGTGTCATGAGATTGGTATGGTACAAAGCTGTAAAGGCCAAGGCTGGAAACGGATTGTCACTTGAAAGGGAAACACTGGCTGTGCTTCTCCTCTTTTACCCTACAATTGTATTTAACTTTACCAATAATTTTTTTCTGGGTAGCTTTAATTTGTGCCAGATCCTTTATGCTGGTCAAGGGACTGAGACAACAGGATTCACCTTTTCCATGCCTGGCCTTTTACTCTTGTAAGGAGAGGGCTAATGATTACTGTATTGAGAGTTTAAGAAACTTTAACTACTTAATTTTTCCCCACTGTTCCAAACAATTGCACAGATAGTACACTGGATTGTGTTATTAGCTTGTTACAGAAAATGCTGCTCTTATTTATTTATTCCAACATTTTTTGCATCTTCTGTCCAGCAGTATGCCTAGTGTTAGGCTGCTGCTCCCTGTAAGGTTAGGAGTGTAAGTGCCAATTTGTCGTATAACACCAGGGATGAGTGAGTATGCACGAACAGCCACAGATATAAGTAGTACTAACTTCTGTGACATGTTAGGTGTACATCTTAGAGGAAAGATTAAATAAAGAAAGCAAATGTCTTCCCATAACCCAAGTCTAGATGCGAACAGGGAAAAATTGTTTGTGCCAACTCTTCTCTCTGCCCACTTTCATCCCACCATTTTAGTACCAAACATAATCCAAACCTTAGTGTCTAAACTAATGGAATAAGATGTTCTTTCATGTCTGGTTTCCATCTGGGTCTGGAGGCAGAAATGCCAGAATACCACAAGACAAGACTCTTGCATGCTATTTCTGATCATGGACAGGAATCTGGCCTGCCCCCCAGAAGGGCCTAGATGTGTTACAGGATTAGCAGGCATTCCCCAGAGCTCTGCAAGTAAAGCAGTGTCAGACCATCAGCTCCTTAGACTGTACTTTCTTGGTTACTGGGTACATGCAGACTTTCCCGTGTAAATGTAGGCAGCACTTGAGGACTTTGCAAACACAGCACTGGGCCAGCTTGTGACAACTTCTGTAAGCATTTCATGAAAAGTATTGCCCAAAATGCCCAACAAAGGTGTGGTGATCTCAGCTGTTCTCAATTGTTGTTCAATTTACAGCTCTCCCTCTATGCTGTTGTTAAAGCCACAGATTAATATATTAATATATGAAAGATGTATAATATCCTTCCATGAAAATAAAAACACCATTTCTGAAAACATGTGCAAATGAGTGCAAGTTTCATGGAGTACGAAGATAGTAAGAAAAAATGTGTTGTGATGTTGGTTACGTTTGTTAGTTTAAGAGCATTCTTTGGGCTTCTGTGTACAGCAGCAAAATCCCTCAGTCTGTCTATCTTCCCTTACCCTGACAAAGTGCCCTCATTAAGGGATTGAAGATGTTATTGCAATACTATTCATAATGTATACACTTTGCAGCCCCTCACATCTGTTTTCTGCACTATTTATCTAATCATTGAGACCCTTATTCACATTTGCCTTGCAGATAACATGACGGGACACCAAAGGATTCCTGGGCTGACAGGAAATGGCAGAGGGTTGGTGTAATGGACTAATTAAGGACTTCAAGGTCAGACTAGAGAAATCCAGAATGCTGTGGTATGGCGTGAATCACGGGATACACAGAACTACCCCATTTTTAATGACACAGGCACGGTCAAAGCCACCTGAACATTGCATTCCAACAAACATGCCTCTGTCAGATCAACCAGTTTCTGATAAGTGGCTGATGTTCTCAGCCACACATTAAGAGAGATGAAAGTTTTTACTTCCATGTGAGGAATGATGAAGAATCCAGGCTGCTTATGAGAGCAGAGAGCTGCTCTCAGTAAGGTACCGACAGGCCTCATGTAAGTCCATCAGACTTTGCTCTCTTCTTTCTGACCTCTCAGCTGTTTGACTGTCTTGGGTTAAAGAGCTCTGATGACAAAGTAAAATACAGTATGAAGGTGAAGTCTGTGTTCTTTTCAGTGTGTACTTTTAGATAAAATGCCTTCCCATATCACTTCTACTGCTAATATATATATAGGGCTGCAGAATATTAATATGCATGATTTATTATAGAAGTGGGCTTGACAGCCTAGATCCCTGGGTGTTACTTAGGTTTCATTTCAAAAATTCCAAGAGAAAGAGAATTATACAAAATTTCACTGCAGAGCAATAAACATACTTTATAAAACAATGCTCCTAAACTCTTTCATATATCTGTTCACCTGGAGATGTGTATGTGCTGTATAAGGTGGATGAACTTAATACAAATTTTCAAGTTAAACATCATTAATTTAAAAGCTGGAATTATGAAATAAGGTTTTCTGGATACTTTTCAGGTGTTACTTTTTTGAAGTCAGTGTTGAGGCTGACAGCTGGCCTGAAGGCTTCACAGACCTTAATTTGGACATGGTTAGCTTCTATTTGTGAGAAAAGCCCGTGAGAAGAAAAACAAAACTACCCTTGAAGTGTAGTATCAACAGAAGCAAGAAATCTGAACAATCGAAAAACAGCCACATAGCTGCACCTGTTGTTTTTCTAAATGCTTGAGTGCCTATGCTATAGGTGTCCAATGGCAGGATATTGTAGTTGATATAGCCAATGAATCTATTGTAGTAATTTAGTAGCCAAAGGGTATGTAACGCGAATTATAACATACCAGAAGTCTATAAAAGAAGCTGTCTTTTGAATAAACTCTGTCTTCTGCCCATAACGGAGACGCTGTCCGTGTGTGTACTTTGGCCGCCCCAACAGCGACGAAGTCAGGAGATAAACTTCCGCTGGAAATGCTGCAAGAAGCTCGATGTGACAGCTAAATATCACTTGTGAAGCACGAGTTAAGTGAAACACAAGGAAAGATGTACAAGGCGAGAGGTTAAGAATAAGGATATGTGTAGTAAAAGGAGTTACAGAGTGCTGGCTATTTCTGTGGCCAATGTGACAGGAATTTGATCATGAAAAATAAAAGCTTCTGAGCTGCTGGGCTTAATGAATTAGAGCCATACTCAGAAGGGATGGCTATAGCAAACTCAGACTCTTTTTGGCCTGACAGTTGAATACTTAAAACAAGTATAAGGACATTTCATCTGCCTAAACATTATCCAGTGTTTTGTACAGATCATTATGGAAGAGAGTTTTAAAGAGATGTTTTAAGAGTTTTAGGGTCACATGCTCTACTTCTTCATCTGGCTAATGTCACTGGTAAATCCATTCTAAACAAATGACTATTTGAGTGTGTATTTAAAGAATTGAGAAGACTTGCCAAAATAAGACATTCAAAGTTTAGAAAGAAGTTGGAGCTTCGATCTGCAAGAGTAGTTTACCAGCCTCCAGGCTACTGCAACTTCTCCCTGGCTGTCCCTCAGCTGTGCAGACAGCTTAATTGTTTTGGCAACCAAGTGCTTTCTCGTATTACAGACCAAAAGAATATTTTACAGAAGAGCATATGATGGGTCCCCTTCGCTATCACGTCCCACAGCAGGGTGTGGCTTAATCTGAGCCTGGATGTGCTTTCTGCATGACCAGAGCCCTTGCACACTCTGCAGTGCTGCTGCCTCTGCTCCCTTGGGGAGTATCACCCTCTGCTCACTCCATGGTCATGGCTGCAGTTGCTTGACAGCCCTTGCCTCCATAACATAATAAGGCCATGGAGCATTTCTGCTTAGGAAGTTCCTGTCTCTGCTTTAGAGCACTCAGAGCACAAATCCATTTTCCGTCACTGTATCGAAAGCTCACTTTGGTTATGAATTTAGGGAGAGCTGGTAATATGACCACAGACTTCTATGACGTGGAGATAGACTAGAAGCAACTGGAACTGGCTATACCGTGAAGCTTCAGTGGACAATCCATTTTGAGTTTGCTCTGAAATTCTGCCTTCTTTCAACTTCTTCCCACACTGTATCTCCTTCATTTATAGAGGACTGACTCAAATGTCCCTGTTTGAATTCTGCTGAACTAACAGCAGTTTGATAGCACAGATGAGAGCAGATCTTCAGACACATTCCTGTTTTCTGACCTGGGCACTATGAAGTGTTTGTCTGCCACTGTTTTCCCCCAGAAAGTGAACCTCAGCATAGTGGCCTGATGAAAATTGCCTAAAGATTGGGGAATGTAATAAGCTTAAGAGAATTGGCTATTGCAGCAAACTATAACCTCTGAATTTCTGGGGGGTGGACAAAGAGACTCAGGGCTGAACCCAGAGATGGGCTACCAAACAGTCTCACTGCAGCAGGAATTGCAGCTATTTAACTACTGCTAAGTCTCCTGCATGTTTGCTGTCAACTGTGCACAGGACTTCTGGAGAAGGTTTACTTATGATGTCATTGTAGAAGAACACTAATTCTAGTGTAATTTTGATTGTCACAAAAGAGCAGTGCATTAGGATTTGTATGCAGAGTTTTCAATGTGCCAAATAGCATGGCTGGTGGTTCAAAAATCATGAATTCTGCACCTGCATTTTTTTTCCTGGCTTCTCAGGTGATCGTGAGAAAGTTTAAGAACTTCCTTCTTTTTCCATTCCTCACACTGAAGTTGGACCTCCTTTGTAAAACACTTGAAAAATCTGTGGATGAGAAGTATAAGACACTGGTTCGAATATGTAGTATTACAGTCGTATTAATATCAAAGATGTTGATGTTTGTGTAGTCTTCTGTATCTGGACCGAAGATTAGGATCTGATCAAAGATGTGATTAGTTGAGTTTTCACAACCTGGCTAAGGCTTTGTCCATCACTCCCTGACGGACCCAAGTTATCATTAAAGGGCAGGAAGCCACTTCCTTATGTGCTGTTACCACTTCGTGGTCTGAGGAGAGACAGTGGCCAGTGCGAATGGCCATGATGAGCAGCACACCCTACTGCCTGTCACAGTCACAGGTTAATCAGGGTACAGTAATTTGTGAGAACATTAATAAATACAAATCACTCTCTAGAGGGCTGCAATACATTATTTTACCTCTCAACAATAACAGACCTTATTATCTTTCAGGGAGAAGCTTCTGTCAGGGCAATCAAGGATGGACACTTTTAATGAAGACAAATGATCTCCTTCAAAGGAGCGGGGAGCCTTGATTTGGCTTAATGGCTCACTAGTACAAAGCATGGATTTAATCAGAGCTCCAGCTTCTGTCACGCATGGGCCTTGAAGTCAGGTAATTGGAGGCAGGTGCTAAGTACAATTTAAATGAAATGTCTAGTTAATAAGGACAGTTTGAAACATGCTATTTATACCCCTCCCCCAGGCCCTAGTCCTCTCAGGGACATGAAGGCAGCCAGCTGTGCTTGGGAACCAAATGACTTAATTTCTCAGCATTGCCTTTCACGCTCATAATACTGTGCTGCTACTTTGAGCTTGCCAGATGCACCAGTTGGAGTGACCTTCTTTCAGACAAGATGGGCAACTGAGGGACTGTTAAAGCTCATAATGCTTTGTTTTGTGCAGGAACAGGCAGCTGAACCAAAATGTGGACAGAGATGAGGTCCATAAGATTCTGGCTGTTAAATATCTCAAAGTCCAAAGAGGGAATGAGAAGGATCAGAGTAGTTTCCCTAAATGTGTATCACCCCTAACTGGATCTAAATGTGGCTTTTCAGACCGTACTGTGCATTTTAGATGGTCAGCACTGCTGTGTCGATATTGGAGTTTGTATGACACCCAGTGGCTCTCATATTGGAAACTGAAGAACCTTCTGAAGAACACCAAGGCCCCTTTCCTACCTGGTAAGCTGATATGTTTCCTTCCAGGAGCATCATCACAGTTTGTATTTATATTCATATCTTTTTCCTTTTTGGTGGTGATGGGACATGAAGGAGAGCAGATCCTCTGAACTTTTGAGTGCCAGCAAGAAACTTCCTACTAGCTGTGGCCTATGTGCACTTTCATTTGGGACCATGTAGGAATTGTCAGCATCACTAAGTCCTGTGCTTTAAAGAGAAGTATTTTGACTTTTTTTCTTTTTTTCCCTTGAAAAAGTGGTTCATGGAGTCATCTGCATATGAAGTAAAAAATGCTTGTGGCTGAGGAAGAAAATCTGAACATATAACTTCAAACAATGGCAACACTACTATATAAAAAATAAATACTTATTTTTTTAATGAATTTCAAAGTTTTGAAGAAAAGCCTCTCTTGTTTCCAGGCATTTGATGTCAGCAATGCTAAACTTTATAGGGTGTAAAGGGAATTACAGAAAGTTCAGTGAATATCACTAATACATTTTTCATGTTCTAGATTTTCAGACATGAATCAACAGGACACAAAACTGGGTTTTAAATCCTAATTATCAGTTACTTAAAAGTAGAGTTCAGAAGGCTAAAGCATAAGAACAATGCTATAGGTACTAAAGAATCTCCTTTGTCCCTTTTAGGCCTTTCTGCTGTCCTTTGAATCTAACAGTTAAGAGTAGTGAATTCATAACAAACTCAAGAGTTTTCTTCTGAGGGAGAAAGTAATTAGCTGCTGGGTGTGGAAGTATTTTCCATTAGCAATTTTTTAAACTCAGACTGGAATGCAACTAGGCCTGAAGGGAGTACATGACTGGGAGAAACCACAAATCTTGACTACAAGGGGATTTCCACGATCAACTGCTGTGAGACTCATTTCTTTGTCAAGGAAGTACACACAGGCAAACAAGGACCATCGATGCCACTAAGGAGTCAGATATTTCTGTATGCTATCTCGGGATGACATGCTGTTGTGCTTTGCAGAAGGGCCAGGCAACAGGTAGGGCTGCCTCTCCACAGCAGGACTAAAGTTACTAAACCAGAGCCATGGTAGGTAGGTACACCTATTTCTGACAGCATGGTGTGACAGTGGTATTGCAAATTGATTTCTCTCCATTAATACTTCATTACAGCAGGACAGTTCAAGATATGTTGACCTCTAAGGAGAAGAATTAAAGTAATCTCTGGCTCAAATTGCTTATTGAAGTGCTTGGAAATAGGAATGGTTCCTGGGGGCCTCTACAGTTTTGTTTAGATTTCAGGAAACCAAAGAGGTTTTGGCTTTTCAAATACATTTTGAAATTCATTGTTGATTTTTTTTCATTCTTTTCCCTTCATCTGTTTTTTTTTTAATCGGGAAAAAAAATGAGGAGCTATAATTAGCAGATGAGAAATAGAACAATACTGAGAAGGCAAATGGATCAAGAAAAGAGTCAGAAGTAAAATATGGGCCTTTTAGAGTGGAAGTTAGCGTTCAGCTGATCAGAGTCCTGCTACCCTTCTGCTTTATGGCTTGAATTCCTTACAATAGCATCAAAGCTGGAAAATTTTCCACCAGTTACAAAACAAATAAAAAGCAAAATGCTCAGATGGCCTTTCAAGTTCATAGCAACATTGTGGTCATGTATCTGACTGCAGTTCAGGCAGCTGAAAAAGAGCTGCCAGCTATTAGAATTCCTGTCTAGCTACACTGGGTACCAGAAGCAGTGGACATTCAATAGCATGGGCTGCACCACAAACTGAACAAGGCTGGCTGGTGTGTGAGCAAAAGCATTGTGTCAGTAGTGATCATGTCTGCCTGTAGAGAAGGAGAAAAGCAATGTTCTATAAATGGCAGAGGCTTGTGCTTCTAATCCCAGAGTCATGTGCGTGTAAGTAGGGTTTGTCATGAGAATGAATGCTGATGGGAGGGAGAAAGGAAGAGTAGTTTGATTCTGTACTATATGACAATGTGTTACAATGTCCACCTTGCCTTTTAACTGGTGGTTGTTTCTGTATACTTGTCAAAGCAAGATGTTTATGGCAGCAAGAGAAATTACTATTCTGTTAGAAAAGAAAGCATTGGAAATAATAGTATTATTTTTTAGTCATTGTCCCTGAGGAAAAGGTTCCCAGAAGAAGAGTTTGTGATAACTATATAGATCACTTTAGTTGATGTAGGAAAAATCAGTGGAGAGAGAGCCCAGGCTGGAGTTGTATTTCCCCTCTCCTTCTCAGGAATCAGAATTGGGACCATGTAATCATGAAGTGGTGAATAGTTTGTGTGTGTTCCATCTGCAGTCATGAACTTCTCAAAAGATATACACAACTCTTAGAGGCAACTCACATCTTAAAACGAAGTTATTCCAGTTTAGATTGAAAGCTATTTTGATAGGCCAGGAGGAGAACATAACACTGATATCTGCAGTGGGCAGGACACAAGACTGACTAGAGTTGCCCTCTGAGTCACAGGAATAACACATGAGACTATCTCCTGAGCTAAATCACCCTGAGACTGTTGTCAGCTTGTCAGGGCACCAACAAATATGGCCAAACAGTGTTTGTTCTTCTGCATGCCCTTGACTGCTGTGTACTCTGTAGGGAGCAATGTGCAATCTATTCCCAGCTACAAAGGACAAACAGGCTCTGCTGTTCTGATGGACAATGATTGCTTCAGTACAATGTCATTTGTGAGAGCTGATGCAAAAAAAACAACTGCCAAGTTTCCCTATGAGCAAGGTTGCAGAAATTAAGCACTAGGGCAGAGGTTCATTGATACTGATCAGGATTCACTTTCCCAGCTCTGGGAGTTGTTCACTGTAAGGCCAAGTCATTTTGTCTCAATGTGTACTTAAGCATCAGTAAAAAACCCATAAACAATGCTCTCAGAAATTAAATGATTTGAAGCCCTCCATGAAAAGTTCTATACAAGCCCAAGCTGCCATAGTCAAGCCAGCCCCAACAATACCTCATGAAATGTGTTCCTTTCATGTTTGTTCTGGGACCATGGGGAACAATGTCCTTTCAGGACAATAGACATCTGCAATTCATGGTGAATTTCCTTTCCTTCTCTCATTAAAATCCATTCATTTTCAGCTCAGCCTCTTCATTCTCAAAAATACATCTTGGATATTTGTCAACTTCTATTCATCTTAGTCTGTGCATCTAATCTCTTTCAGTCTAAACATTTTCTCTGATGGCAGAGCTTTGAGAGTGCAATTCTGCCAATTGGGATGCATTGAGGAGAGCCTCTTGGCAAGCAGGCTCATTCTTGGGGAACAGACATATTTGAGTAGTGAGACCTCAAGCATTTATGCCGTGCAGGACACCACAATGCTCAGCGCTCAGTAAAACTCAGAAGAGAACCACTGCCTAGAAAAGCAAAATGCTTACTGGCAAATGTTTTTCAAAATTGGTATGGAAAGCTGGCTTCAGTGCCCAGTTTAGTTCAGTACTCCCTGTGCAGTTTCAGGCAGGCCACTTCATCTGAGAATGTAGCCTGGAAGGCAGGAACACAAGCTGGCTTCTTTTGCGTGTCATTGTATCTGCTACCTGCTCTGACACATGCTTCAGGTAGAAGAGAGCAGAACTGTGATGGTGTTATTCCCTAGTAGTAAGTGAAAGGAGATTGGTTCCTTTCAGATAAAACTGTTCAACAGCAGTGAAATCATAGCAGCTTTGGCCCGCTGGTGATTCAGCAGCGTTTCATCCACTGACAAGGAAAGACTGTCCTCAGCTCCTTACCCTGTTCTCTTTAAAAGGGGAAGATACTGTACGTGACTGGCACTCAAGCAGGAGGCTTCTACAGCCCTAACTGGAGAGATCCTTGAGAGCTTGGTGACATCTGGTGGGAACTGGAAGGATCACAAGCTTTATGTGATTGCAAAATAATTTATAAAAGAAAATTTTAAAAATAGTCCCCTCAAAACAAGCAACAAAAATTTATAGATTTTATGCTCAGAATCACAAGAGTACAAAATGTAAACATGATGTTATAATGATACATGCTGAACACTGTATAGCTCAGAGATCAATGGCTTGAAATGCTGGTGGGACGTAACAGAGCTGAAATACAAGGAATTTGTCACTGGATTTTTTCAGGAATGTAAATGCCGTCTTTTTATCAGCCTGGTCAGAATATCAGTATAAAACCCAAATTATGCAGGTCACAATTGCTCATCATGCAGCTCTAGGCCCCTATGATATAACCAGTCTCCATCATGTTGAAATTTGCAAAAAATGCATATAATACCTTAGCCTGGAATGTACCATTGTGGGTTTGTTCAGTGACCCACTAGTGAGCAGTTAAGATATGTGTGCCCAGAGTTAGGATGAGGTGTGGGTTGGGCAGTGGGCACAAAACTTCAGTGAAGGTAAAGGTAGTGAAGTTAAAGTTATATTCAGACTAATTCTGGTAAGGAAAGAGAAAAGGTGTTGCATGAAGTTCAAATTAATTATCCCATTTGATCTGAGTGAATATGTATGTGAATGGGTTTTCTCTTTTTTTCTGGATCTTTTAAATCCCATAAAAGTAAGCACTATTGCCTTTCCTCTCATTTTGCAAGTGCGCTTTAAGAATCTAGCTGTGTACAGCATTTCTGCAGCTTCCTTCACAAGACGGAGCAAATAATAACCAGCAAGATATTCTCCCAGTGTCTTATATATTGGAACAGTATGTCCCCTGAAAAACAGAGCATTCCCTGCATTTGCCAGAGGTTTTGTGATGTCTTTGATAAAGAGAGAAAAGTCTGAAATGTTATTGATCAATCTCCTTTTCTTCTTCCTCCCTTTTTAGGATTTGTAATGAGAAAGAATGAGTTTAGGAGGGAATCAGTGAATTGATGGTCAAAGTTTTCAGGAGCGATTATGAAGGCTACACCATAGATCTAGCTTCTCCTGGGGGTCCAGAATCTGGATACACATTGAAGGATGCTGAAATGTGACCTTAAAGCCACTGGTGAGTTTAAACAATTGCAGCCTGTTGCTACAGCTTATTTATATTTTCATCCTTTGGTAAGAAAGAGTTAGGTTAGAGGACAAAACAGGGTGGATTTTCAGCCTATGAAGTCCAAAGCAGATGCCCTCTTATCTGCTTAGGAGAAAATTTTTTCTTCTAAGGGTTCCGGTTGTGTGCCTTGAGCTGCTCAGACCTCTGCTTCATGTGTCTCCTTCATGTGCCAGTTCATCTCTGCAGTGATGTCATGATGTGTAGTGTCACTGCTGATAACGTTCTTAGCGGAACCAAATGTCCACAAACCTTCATATACGAGGCTGCTTGCCATTGTAGGAGCTCTGTCCCTTTTGTGTGTGACAGCATGAGGTGACCTAATTCACTCCAGAGGGTCCATCACACACATCCTCACTGGATGATTTCCCCCTCTGACAGGTCGTTGTCACTGTCTGTCCCACTAGGACTCGGTGAGCCCTCGCCTCATACTCATGCAAGCAACGGAGCTACACACAGATGAGGCCCTTGCTGAAAGCTGGTCTAGTGAGTGGGTGTTTGCATGGGCATAGTGAGCACAGGGCATGAACCTAAAGGTAGCTGGGTAGGCCTTAGGCCTTTAACATGATAGACTATACAGAGTCTTTGGAATTTAGAGTTGGGTAAAACCATTATTTTAGCTTCCCTGGCCAGCGCTGGAGCAGGATGCAGTTCTGCTGACAGTGAGGAGTTCATGGAGCTGTTATGACACAGTGGTAAGCTGTTAAGTCCATGCACAGAAAGCCTTGTTCAGTGCTATGCTATACACATGACATCTTTTGGGTCAGAAAGATTCTCCTGCCCAGGAATGAAGGTAAAATCTGCACATACAAAGTCTCTGCTACGTGTAAAAGGACATTTGATTGAATACTTTCTATCCTGTTCTGTAGAAAGCAGTGTTACATACAAGCGCTCACATACAAATACACACATTACTGTGTCTTGAGGTTTGAACTGATGTCTGATTTTAGTGTAGATCACTCTGTGATTTAGCAGAAGGTGCGAACAAAGAAAGAAAGAACATTACTACAGGAAGTTAAAGAAGGGTGGGAATTCTTCCTGCTAGCCCCATTTCCTTTAATGTTTGTTGGCAGCCTGCATCCATTAGCAGCCTGCTCCCATGGCAGGTGAATGCATCCTCGCTAATGCAGGTGCCCTTCACAATCTTTCCAGCTTTCTCACATACCAGTACACATCATATGTGTTTGTCATATGAGACGAATTTGGAAAGAGTATATTCTACCTCTTCCTGAAGTTAAGACAATTGCAATATACAGGCTTGGTGCCCTCAGCTGTTGAAGAATTAATTGAGAATTAAAAGAACATCAGTCACATCCCAATCAGTGTTCAAAGAACAGCTGGACAGGAAGACAAGTGCTGGCATTTTGGAGGGAAACCATGAAGGGAATTGAACATGTGTAAACCCTCTGGCTGAAAGCTATGGAGAGGACATAGCTACCCCCATCTGTGCCGTGTAATGATTTTGAGGCAAGTTGGACTGAAGCTACAGAGAGCAGCAGCTTTCATAACAGGGTTTTTTTTCCTGTCCAAGGCTGTAATCACTTCAGCTTGCTATAGACCATTGATCAGTGAAGTCCTGACCACCTGAAGGTAGCCAGGCTGCACTTTGAGCTCCTCAAGGACTTTAAAAAAAACTGGGAGTCAAGGTGCACAATCAGAAGTGAGGTGTGTAAAGATTTTGCCCTATTAATGGAACAACTAAGAGGGGAGAACTGTTGACAAAGGAGAAGGAAAAAGGTGTTTTATTGATTGGATATTTTTAACAGACTTGTTGTTTGTGTTCCCAGTTTAATCTATGTTCTTCTCAGAGCTCCAAGGAAGTAACTGAGTTTCGTCAGATACTTTGATAGAGCTCGAAGCAGTGTTACGTAAATCCCAGGAGGACTCCTAGGATAACTGAACCTTTTGGGCCACTGGCAAAGTCTAGCAGAGGAGCATAACCCAGCAGCCACCCAGCTCTTAGCAAGGGATCTAACTGAATGTTGATGAGAGGAGGAATAGGTGGAGAAATCTCTGTGTCATTGAAAATCTCAGCAGGAGCTGGCATGGAGTGCTCTGGAAGGAGATGCTCTTGCCTAGAGCAATGTTGCTCTGAAGGAGTTGGGTATTTGTATTGAGCTGAGAGGTGTGGTCATCCCAGTGCTGCTGGCATTCCAGGCTTTGTCTGGAGTCTGTCTATGGGAACAGTTTTAGCTCTTTTGATCTAAAATTGCTGTCAAGCAAGAGGAATGATGCTGAGTTCATGCTAAGTGACTCAAATTAGGTGATACTAGCAGAATTTCTAACTGTGAAATAACCACTTTGTTCCTATTCAGTTTTCAAATAATACATTAGCAGAATCCTACTCTTTCCCTTAGTGAAATGTTTCCCTTAATGACTCAGTGCTAATTTCCTAATAATAGAGCCAGATATATGCTACGTGTCCTAATTCACACACAGACGTGAAGGGGAGTGTGTGGTAGCTGTAAAGTGAAAGCATGAAGAATATTTCATGTTTTGTATTGTCTTGTATTCGAGTACTCACTCAACACTTCCCAAGTATTACCTGTGACTCATTCATCTTCTTTAAGCCAGCAAAACAGTACACAAGGAAAATGAGGCATGATACTGTTAAGGAACTTGTCTTAAAATTAATTATAGATATAATGACGAGAGGAACCCAGGGGTTCTGGAGGAATACGTGTAGTACTATTCCAACTTAAATAAACTAACTTTTTATTTCTTATATCAAGTGAATGTCAAAATTCCCCAAGAGTTATTGAATTGTTTCATTTTAGGATTAAAAAAAGTCAGAAAGCATTGTCTGTGTTCCTGTTGAATACTCAGCTACAAGTTTTACCTGCTTTCAGTGGATAAAAAGGGGTGGAAGCAGCACAGGTTAATAAGAGACCAAGGTTCAGTTCCTGCTTCTGGAACAATGGCAGCCTCCTGATCAGCATGAGAGTGTCATCAGGATGGTTCCTTTGATGACATGGCGCTAAACCTGCAGTAAAATCCGGAGCAGTAAAATAAAGAGCTGGGACAAGTTTGGGATTTTCTTACTAAGACTCAGATTTGGATCCGTTGTTTCATCCAACATTTCTGAAAGCGTGTGAGCTAAGTTTCTGTCTGGTATAGGGGTGCTTTTGCGTGTGTTACCATTTGTGGCAAGACTGCAGACCAGTCATGCTTTCTCCTGATGTTGTAGCCCAAGCTCCTGCTTTATCAGCACTTTTACAAATACAATAACAGCAGTTTCCTTGCTCTCATGGTGGGGATTTGCTTTGTGAATACTTGTGTTGCTATAGCTACATTTCCCTAATGTTCATTATTTCTCATAGTGTCCTTGTCACTCATCCAAAGGTGCTGGCATTAAGCAAGCTCACAGCATGTCTTTTCTGCCTTGGGAACTGTTGGTAGGTGTACTGAATGAGCCAAGAGGTACTGCAGCTGGTGCTTTGCCTGGAATAAATCTGCTTCAGCCATGAAGGAAGTGGTAATGGAAGCAGTTAGAAGCTTTTTACAGCAGTGTGATGGGAAAGGAAAGCCAACAGTCATTGGCATGTCTTTCCAAGAGTGTTGAACAGGAAGGAGAAGAAGGGATTGTCATCTCTCAAGAGAACAAATGCAGGGAGGGGAGGGAGCACAGGCAACTTCAGTTAATTGCTAGGTTGTGTAATGAGCTGGGGTGCTGGACAGCTACTGTATAGTCCCCATTGTGTCTGTCGCCTGGTTGGGGGTGTACTGCTCTCAGGCATTTTAACTGCTTTTTGGGGTTTTGTTTTTGAATGGTTTAATGAGAAAGCTAAATAGCTGTATAATTCAGAACAGGATTGCAGAAAGTTTACTGTCCCTCAGGCGTGAATGTGTAACTGGTGCTGTGCAGAAAAGGCAGTGAATTCTGAACAGCTGCCTACTTCATATGGGAGGACACTCAACAGTTAAGAC
Source organism: Oriolus oriolus (assembly GCA_013400235.1). NCBI lineage: Eukaryota > Metazoa > Chordata > Aves > Passeriformes > Corvidae > Oriolus > Oriolus oriolus. The sequence goes on from VXBT01003830.1 coordinate 330,587, forward strand.
TAAGTAAAAAACTAGAGATGATCACTGGCAGATCTCTCAGACTGATATCCAAGAGATGTTCCATACTCTGCATCTTTTCTTAATCTCCCACACTGGGTTCTCAGGCCTTGATCAGTCCTTAAGTGGTATTAAAAAAGCAACTATCACTTGTCAATAGGCACCAAAAAACTGTACTTCCTAATTTCAGTAGACTGTTGGATGTAGCTGTTGGATGGAATCTTATAATCTCTCTGAACCAGTACTTGCATATTGAGGCTACTGTGATGATTAAGAAATTGGATTTAAGAAATGTCTGTTGTATAAGGAGAAGCTGAGAGAGTTTTGGCTGTTTATCATGGAGAAGAGAATGCTCAGGGGGATCTTATCAGTATGTATAAATTCCTAAATGGGAGGGTGTAAAGGGGTAAAGAAGCAGAAAGAGATTCCTCTTAGTGGCATCCAAAGACAGGACAAGATGCTACGGACACAAACTACAATCCAGGAAATTTTGTTTAAACATCAGAAAAGACTTTTTTACTCTGAGGACGGTCAAATACCATAACAGGTTGCCTAGACAGGTCAAGGAGGGTTGATCTTGAAGATACCCAAAATCCACGTGAACACAGTCCTGAGCTCAAGGTGACACTGCTGGGAGTTGAAGGGTTTGGACTGGATGGTTTCCAGAGCTTCCTTCCAGTCTCTGCTCTTCCTTCCAACTATTCTGTGTTGTGGTTCTGTGATCCAGTGTTACTGTTCCATGCAAACCATGCTTTAGTGTTACACACATCTTTATAAGTGCCGTGCCCTTCCATCACACACATTACTTGACATTTAAAAGATTAATCTAATAGTGGACTCTAACTCTCAGTCTGCTTAGCCTGCAAAGGCAAGCTCTCTTTTCAGTGTAAAGGGCTCAACCGACTTCTACTTTTTCTAGTATTACAATAATATTTAGTCAGCTTTGCAAGCAATAGGCAGGCAATCTTCATGTTGAGTCCAGCTTTGTGATTTAATAGCTGTGAGAAATACCATTGTCCTTCACTAGTAACTGAGTGTTTTGCACCTGGAGTTGCTGTTCCTATGTAATTCCAATAAGTAAAACACTCAGATTATGCAAAATATCATTTAAAGTGCTATTTATTACTGCTAACACTGAAAAGGAAGAGAGAATCATATAGATAAATTTACATCCCTTCAGATGTTGAGAACTCTGACTTGTGCAGCATCAAACAAGCGTCCCATCTGGGTGCAGCACACCGTGCAGACCCTGTCTGTGGAAGGGTTGCCCCATTTTGATCATTTGAACTATTGTGTTATTTTTTCACAAGAAAACAATTCCATTCAGTATTTCTATTATCCAGTAGAAAGAATTCTCCTGTGAGCGCTTCTTGGTGCACTTGTAGGTATAGGCAATTCACAGTGGCATAATTTCAGTTAGCAAGTGGGATCTGCCTACAAGCCCTCTGTTACATTTATCTGGCTGTGTTTATTCTGCAGCTAAAAGACACGGAGTGGGTCTGTGCCAAGAGCAGGAGCGACCGGTTGCAATTAGCCACTGTCGCAGTCGCGATTTGCCCCTAGATGGCAGTGATTGCTGTTCTTTGGCAGGACGGGCCCTCTTTGCAGTTGCTGTATTTCTTTCATCACAGAAGGGCCTGTTGTTCAGTGAGGCCATGAACTTCAACTGAAAAGACAGAAGAAAATTACTGACTCATCTCTCAGGCTTTCTAAGAAAATTCAAAGGGAGCACGATTATATTAGGACAAGTTGCTACTTTTTAAAGTCAGCTATTTAAATCTGAAAATGCCCTTGTAGACAGTAACACCCATTTTGGCATGTGTGGATATTTTCAGGCATCTTTTCCACTGCAGACGGGGTACTAGAGTACACAGAGGCATCAGCATGAAGCAGTTCTGAGTCCATGGAGCTCAATGAAGATGTTAATAGATAGATGGGGACACCCATTTTCCCCTACACACATGATTTCATAACCTTACAGCTATGCAATGGTTGTCCTTGCTATACTTGCTTTTAAATTGAGATAAAATGGTAGATATAAAAAATCTTAACAGCAGTCTTAATGCTGGTAAAACAGTTACTTCTCCAAAGTACAAGTTGTGCTGTTCTATGGACAGAGCTACTGTCTGAACACAGAGTATGACTGACAAGGTTTTGTGCGACAGTATGAATCTGAGGACTAGCATATGTTTACTTGTTTTGTGTGCTTGTTGTGGCAGGCACTGTCTTCAATAAACGTGCCCTTTTTGTTTGCATTTGCACTGCAGTTTGTCCTGGTTGGCAACTAGGTGGTAGGGCACACAGGGTGATCTCAATGCCACTTCTGAAGTACAAGTGTGGCCCTAGGCACTGACTGACGTTCTTTACCATAACACATCTCTTGCATATTAGGATGTGCAAATTCCAGTTAGAGCACTTTATATGCTAAATAATATCTCATCAGAAATCATCCAGAGCAGTCTGATTATCTTTTCTGACTGAGGAAAGATAGTTTTGTGTGTAGGCAAAGAATCAGAGCTTTTGTCATCTGTGTTTCGTTCCCAAGTTTTCCAAAACTCTGTAGACCTTGGAAAAATCACCAACCACTGCCTCACTTCCCTATGAATGAAATGGGACTTTCTTTTCAGTTTATCCTGACTTGTCAAGTAGTGTGAGCTCTTTAAAGAGTAGGCTACCTTTTGTTCCAAATGAATGCATATCAGTGAGCCTCTATCTCCACTGAGTTTTGCATTAATAAAGAACACAGGGGGAAAATGCTTATCAGCTGCTGGATGTGGCCACATTCCACTATACATCGTCACAAAATGTGCCGTTAGAGGAAATTTAAAGATAAGCCCCTATGAATAAAATATTTTTCCCTAGAGCTCTTATAGGTTAATAGTTAGGTGTTGCAGCTTATTTTTTATAAAAAGAAATTGAAATTAAGCAGATTGTTTTCAGAAATATTTTTAATATCTTTGTAAAACAGGAAAAACTTTTGTCAAACAGCAAGCACATCTGTCAAACAGCTGCAAAGATGATGCACAGATAAAGCTGTGAGGATTGTCTTCTGAATCCAGAATACTTGCTCTAAACCACAGAAAAAACACCTTTGCATAAAGTACAGGAATATTTTCACTAAGAAGCTTATTAAATTACTGGGATACAGAAGATGAATTGTGCATTCATTACAGTGTAATGCACTGATTGCCTAGTAGTACACGTGCAGTAATTAAAGTCAAAGTGAAAGGCCAAATACCAAATGAAGGTAACAAAATTAGGAACAAAAATTGGCTGATGCCATTTGACAAATCTGTGCAAACAGTCCTTTACATGCAAAGTAAAGATAATAAATGCAGAATTTTTGAAGAGTAATGTTTCCAGGAAGAACCGAATTCAACGAATTTAAGACAAAACATTGAATTCTGTTTATGTTTATATCAATACAAATCCAGGGTTACTCCTGGATTTATTTAGCATTGCTTGGGAACTTTATCAATATGCCTGAAATTAGTATCTGGTTCACATGATGAAATGCATTTCTATATTTTCGTGCCTCCAGAATATTGGAGGGCAGAAAGAAAAAATGGGCCTTGGCCTTAATTATAATTGCATTACAGTGGCTTTTTCTAAAAGCCATACTTTAAATTTTTATTTAATACCCCATTCTTTCTGAATTATAAACCTCTTATTCGTAATGAAAATAAATAGGTATTTTATTTTCTTGCTTCTCCTGTAGTTTTATACCCAATGCCTCTTAATATTTGCTCTTTTCCAGAAACCAAATTAGTTTTAAAAATATGTACAATTCAGTTAGATTGTTTCGGTTTCCTATATTTACAAGTTACACTTCCAATGCACATCTAATCACTTCCATATCTCACCTTCTAAATACGGACTTAGAACTAGTACTATGGAAACAAATACAGTCTTACAACTTGAAAAGCAGATTTCTGCTCAAATCCACCCAGACAAACAGAAACACTTTTTACAAGAGAAATAAACTGTACAGAGAGTTCTTTAATTTAAAGATCTGATTCAGCCCCTACTGAAACCAGCAGGACTTCCCGTAGACTCAGATCCAAGGTAAGAAAGAGAAGATAGTTAATCAATAGAAAGGATTAGGGGAAGATGAAATGTACGTATGTACCACAACGCACACACAGTTGTTTCACCTGGCTTAGTATTGCATTCATTTTTATATGGATGTAGAATGAAAATACTGATGCTGTCTACATCTGTTCATACTGCTGGAAAAAATTAATATTCCATCCATGTATTAGAATGCTCTTCCTTTGAAGAGAACCAGGGTTTAAAAGCATCCTATTTTTTCTGTCAGTTTCTTGATTTAAGATGTCTAGTGATAGTGGTCTAAACTCATGGGCTGGAGTGATGACTGGAAATGGTTCTACATTGTTCAAGCAACCAAAGGTAACCAAATTGAGTCCTCCCATGCAAAAGCATAACTGCTGGAGTAAACACTGTGATTTGCTGTCCAGAAGCCAATAGTGCACAACAATAGATGAGGGACAACTAATCTTCCACCAACACCAGCAGAATCTTAGATCTTTATAGTTGCTCTGTGGATAGTAAAGCTACTTCCAAAGGCTGCTATATCCTTGTTACAGTCCCAGAATATATTCCTAACAATTAATATGTTATTACACAGATTGCAGAAATTGTCTATGGCAATTTAACACAGCAATGTTGCTGTGCTGGCTGGCTGTTTCTTCATACTTTGAGCCAAGAAATAAATGACTTGTGCAGGACATCTTAAGCAAGGTTTTTATATGACTTTGAAATCAGGGTAATCTAAAAAAGCATGTAATATAACCCTTGTCTGTGCTGGGTTGCCATCTCTTTAAAGTAGTTGCTGAGCGGTCCTTGGAGTCCAAGAGGAATAGCAACAGGAAGAGTCATATTCTAGGAATCATATTCAGTAGGAATCCATTGCTCGGAGGATCTGAAGGACTTCCAGCACAACTTCATAACAGAATAAATACTCATCCTGTATGTGGAGACACCAGTGTGAAACACCTGGTTACATTCAACATAAATTCTAGACAAAGAATGATGGACTAGCTGAAGTTATATGTTACATGTTTATATATTATATGTTATATGTTTATAACATCAGCATCTTTGTAATATGGATACAAAAATGTACATATTTAAGACAATCCTTGTTCTTTTTGTTCCATCAGTGGTAAAAGTACAGGAACGCTGTATTTTAAGCATGTGCTCGACTCTCATTTAGGACAGTTCAGGTTATATGTTTGCTTAATTTTAGTCACATGCTCAATCATTACCCTGAATAAAAATATATCAAAGCATGTGCTGAAATATTTGCCTATAGGAAGAACTTCTTTTAGTCTTCTCTTGCTTTTATTCTCATCAACTGTTTTCTCTAAGGTGAGTTAGCTGCATCTTGTCTTTTTATGTGTGAAAAATCTTTTCAGGAGTGGGTTTAGCTCAGGAGTAGAAGGGTTTATTTGGTGATGATAACTCAGCAATAGCAAGAATTCAACTGAAGGCTGTAATTTTGCAGGGTAGGGTTTATAGTATATCACGGGTTCTGTGATGCTTTTCTTCTTGCTTTTAAAAAAGAAAGGGGGGTGTGTGGTGTCTGTCCTATATTGCTGCTTTGCTTTTATTTCACTTATTTAGTAAGGGACAGACTTTGATATTTAAAACTAGATAGCACTTGCCTAGAAGGCTGTTACTTTCCTCCAATGAGAGCACTAAAGTTATATTTTAAGCCCCAGATGTATCAAAGCATGTGGAGCTGTAGCACTAAGTGAGGCTTTTAAACAAATAATAATCCAGTTACATATTCAGAACTTACCTTAGTTTGGATCATGCCAAAACGCTGATCTCGCAAATCTCTCACTATCTGCTTGATGTTGAACTATCAGAAGAGAACAGTTTTTATTTGGTTGACATGCAAGTTACAAAGAAAGATTTAAGCATATTCAGATGGGGAAGCTGTGACAGTTCTTTTAGAAATAGTATATTTGTAGTTATTATCTTTGTTGTTTAAAACAGTGAAAGCTGGGTTTATTCCATTTAGTTATGGTGAATTCTTACAGGAATTATTCTGTTCTAAGATGCCCCCACCATGTTGCTGACATCAACGCCAGTCTGTAATACTTAACAATGATCTGTTTGATACTTACACATAAATCTTTTCCTATATAGCTGAGAAGAATTTCAACACACAGCAAAACTCCACTTCTTCCAGTGCCAGTGCTGCAGTGAGCAACAATAGGTCCTGTCCTGTGAGCTTTTCTCATGTGACAAATAAATTTTACAAGCTGCTCAGCCAGTTTGGGAATATTGTGGTCTGGCCAAGTGGTAAATTGCAAATGACTGATAATACGCTTTTCTTCTGTCTAGAAGAGAGACACCAGAAAGGTTAAAAATGATCAGTCCTAAAACTGATTTTCAAGGAATTCCATTAAAATTTTCCTTCAGCCTCATTCTTAAAATTGTTTCTCTACAATTCTTTAGCTTTTCATACTTGACTCCATTAAGGTTTCTTTAGGTTTCAAGAAATGCACTCAGAAGACATAGGCCTAGGAAATTTACTTCGTATGACTTTGACGAGACACTGAAGTTGCTCTGTTCCCTTGAAAGAATTTAGTTATCTCATTTGTTGGTTAGAAAGGAAAAAAACAAAAACATTGGTTAAATTAGAACATTGCAGTACTGTCTGCTAAAACTGTTTTTGTAGCTGAACTAAGCCTTACTAATAGAAGAGTACTAATACGAGAGCCACAGTAGTAAAATTGTAAATATCTGATGGCTATCAGATATGAAAGAATAACTTGTGATTAAATAATCAATATGCAAAGCAACTAAAAATGCTTACAAGAATAAATAAAATGTAGATAAAATAAAGAGTAATATTAATTGAATTATCCTGGGTCAACATTTCTTGTTGCCAGCTCACAAAGCCATGTTAAAATCTGAATGCTAACTATCTGAATTTTTACTCTCAGAAGAATTGAATGTAAGTATGGATTTCTGCTGAAGTAGACCTGTGGCTTTCTGTAATAGTTTGCTACTAGTTCAATACAAACATAGCAAACTTAACATGTTCATTGAAACAATCACATAATCACATCTGGTGTTCCATCTTGCCATTTTGATAGTCTTTTGGGAAGACTCATCTCAATTCTTTACAATGCTTCACACTCAGTGACATAAGGTGAATTTCTTCAAATAGAGAAATTGTTATCTTGATGGAAAAGGCACCAAGTTTAGTCTGGCACAGGTTTTTTAATTATGCCACTAAATAATATGTCCTGCAGAAATTTTTTGCAAAGCTTTACTTAATATTGAAGCAAGACTGGTGGACTTATACCTGCCCTGTTTCCTATGTTCTTCCACCTGGATTCTGTATTTGTTAAGTTTCTAAAAAAATCGCTGCTAGATTGGTATTTTCATGTGTGTTTGTGTCTTTTCATGAACAAAAAAAGTATAATTTTTTTCTAAATTCTAGGATGAAAGCCACCTTTTTCCCCTCTTTCCATCCAGCTACCATTACAGAATATGAATCCACTCTGGCATGGATGTGATTTGATGAGAACAGTAAGCAATTCCACAAAACACTGAACACACCAGTTCTGTGACTATTAGAGCTCTCATTTTTGGAAGTTCTTGTCCAAATGTAGGTAATATTGGATTCATTGCTTGGACAATGAGCAAAAAAGAAGCATCTCATTAACCCTAATTTCATGCCTGTTATTCAGATTTTTACATCCCTAAAAAATACTGAGCACACATTATGGAAGAAGCAAACAATGCTACTTGTATCTACTCATGTAAACTACATAATTGATTTAATCATATATGAAAGTATTAAATCTGCTTAACTTACCTGCTTGTTGATCATTTCTATTTTTCTAATTATGAAGTATTCCAAAATCTGGTAACTGTGTAGCCTGAGATAGAAATTAGCCAGGTCTTTACAGTCATAGGGAGGTTCAGGCCAGTATCGATGACATTTGACTTGCCCTAGCTCCACTTCTTTTGTCATCATGGCAATCACATCTGATTCACTCTCCCAGACCATTTGCCAGAAGTCGGCCATAGTGGATGGCAGAGGCCCTTGGGTTATAATATAAAAATGTTCCTCTTCTCCAACATTCATTCTAATGTAACTTGCATTAATGTAGCCATTCTTTTCTCCCAGAGGAACTCGTGTCTTATCATCTGTATGGAAACAGAAAGATGCTATTTCAGCTGTGGATCTGAAACAGAGTTCTGCCATCTCAGGATATAGGAAACCTCAGTCTGTCCAGAAATGTATTCCTCTGGATTCTAGAATAGATTTAACTAATAGCACTAATATTAATCATTGCTAGTAGGAATTCCCACGGATAAATTGTATGGTTCATTGCAGCTTTATTTCTCTTAAGGTACTTGTGTAACACTGTGAAAACCCTTCTAATTACCATAGAGTTGTTTGGCAGTGTTTCAAAATAGTGTACCCAGTGCTGCTTTTCATGTATTGCATAGGAACATTGTCACTGGATATTGGTGTTATAAACCAGGAAAACCTCTAAGAATATATATACTGCATCATGGATATATAGAGGTGCTACAATTTTTTGCATGTGTTGTCCTGCTGCTGCAGTTTAGAAAGACGTCACGGGTCCAGAAAGTTTTCTCCTGTTTCTCTGATGACTTTGTTCACCAAAGGTATGTTCTCATTTCTGTGCATACTTACATGGAAGGATATCTCGGTATCTGTTTTTATTCTGGTTTTCTGGTGCTTTGCCAGTTCTGCAGTCATCTATTGGTTTCACATGTTCTAAAGCCTATTTCAAAAAGAAATAGTCAATCCATGTTGTTCACATCCTCAACAGATGACTTTTACAGTGTCAGTGTGAGCAAACTTCACTGCTGTACATAACCCAAGATGCAAATAGACTTCTTACGGAAGAGAATCAGTACATCATTCTCTAAACTTCTAGGCAAGGAATTCAAGTTGCTTTGTATTTTCTTCAGCCTGCACAGTATTTCTGCAGTTTTCAAGTGATATTTCCAACTCTCATCCTCAGACCCTGTCAGTACAAGTCCCTGTTGTATATTGCTGTATTATAGATATTTAGAATACTGTCTTGGCCAAATGTTGGCATTTCTGATTGATAACACACTGACTAAAGCACTAACTATTGCACAATGAACAGTGCACTAATGGCAGTGAATGCTTTTCAGTGATGGAGAAAGTGATGAGTATAGGGAACAGCCCCAATGATATTAAATGCCAATCATACAGTTGTTAAGTACTTCACAGCAGATTTAGGGGAATGGAATGCAGTGTAGTAGGAAGCAGGCATGTGCAAGTTCATTTAATTTACAGTTTTGGGTTACCCTGACTTTTTTTTATTCTTCTACCTATTTGCTATGCATTGCACAACGCTCAGCCATCACATTCTGCCACTCTGCATTTACATGAACTGAAGTACATGTGACAGTTCTTGAGCACTTTCATCAGTTACTACAGCTTTTACTCAGATAAAATATCCACTGGCTTTGGTAACCAGCTCTTTACTTATTATATCTTTATGTTTTCTGTGCAGATGTGTGACTCAGCTCATAGTAAGCTATACCTACATCAGTAATGGGAGAGAATGAATGAGAATTAATACATGCCTTTGAGCCTTCAGGGAAAGTCAGCAAATCCTATGTACTTGAGCCTGTGGGATTTTGTACCCAGAAAGTCAGAGACACAAAGGCAAGTGAAAGAAACTGATAACATTGCAATTACTATGGAAAAGTGGCAGCAATCCATTTCATTGGTAATGAGCATGTCCTTTAAAGGAAAATCCAGTACTATGTTGAAGAATTACAAAATAATCTGTTCTTTGGGTATTTGATGATAACTGCATACTATATTTATGTTCTGAAACAAGAGATTTTATAAGCCTTCCTAATTTTACATTTTTTAATGATTTATATGCAATCAGATGTAATTATATATTTTCATTATCTGTGGAGGTACATTGCTTTTTTTTTGTAATTTCATTAAGTCCCTGACTTTAACAGGATCTTGTAGCAATGAGTTCTGTGGATAATGGGAGCATTGTTGGGAACATTTCCCTTTCAACTGTTTCTACCCTAGTGAATCCCTAGCAGCATGGATTTCTTGCTTAGGTGCAGCCCCTAGGATAGCTCTTAGGCAGATGTTCAGCAAAGCTGAGGGTGTAATAGGAAGAAGTCAGTCTGGGGAAAAGTGATTCCTAATCTACATTATGAATGTGACATTATTTGTTTTCATTCTACCTGGGCAGCATCTTTGAACAGGGAACGGTGTAAGGCTGACCTGTATGGAAAGACAGAGATCCAAATGCTGTACTGTCACCCAAACAGCAGAGTAGAAACCCCATTTTGGCAGGAATAATTGTCAGAGAAAAAAGGGTTCAGTAAAGATATACAAGTTAAACTCCCATACAGTATGCTATTAAAAGTCACTTTCTTAGCTGTGCTGAATTGTTAGTTCTTAAAAAGTAATCACACTTTACCATAAACTCCTTTAGCACCTCTTGATTCTCAATCCGCAGCTGGAGGCCTTGAATAAGACCTGTTATTCCAGTCCTTGGATCTACTCCACTCTGGGATGGTTTCAAGTTAATTAACTGAGTCAGTTCATCTCCAGAAGCAAAGGTTCTGTCTATGTATCAACAACAGCAACAACAAAAAGCAAACAAAAAACCAAAACACAATAAAAAACCAAGAAGTTTTTAATTATTATTGTTCATAATGCAAAATCTGTGCTTTAAAAACTAGGGAGCTGCAGTATGTATATATATTTTGCTGCTTATATTGTGGAAGTGAAATGTGAGAAAATGGAAGAAAATATTTTCGTCTTACTTATGTTCACAGCAGAAAGAAGAATAAGTCAGCATCATGGATACAACCAGCACCACATTTCATGTTATTTGGAAGCAGATCCAACTGCTGCAAATTATTGCCTCACAGAGTTTCTAAATACAGTCTGTTCTAAATAAACTGTTCTTGCAGAATTGTAAACCTTAATGCTAGTTTATACTGGTATAGGAGACACTGGCCACATCTTCACAGGGAATCATCTTCATGTTTCCAATACTTCCATGACAATTAGTCTTGCCGCACCCCACTGCTAGGAATAACTGCAACAAAGTCTTCCTTCCTAAAGTAAGCAAATATATTTTTCTTTTCATCTTACCTCACACTCCTGTTCAAGAACAAGATATGAACTATCTTTGATGCACCAAAGTCAGGATTCAGTGTTACTACTTTGTTCACCCTGAAATATGTGTTCTGATCCAGTACTTGACAGATTAAGAAAATGAATAAACATTGCATTTCCAGAAATATCACTATACTGGAGAAACTGAAAAACTTTTGTTCCCATGTTAAATAAAAACAGTAGTTTGTTATGTAAAGAATAATGGTTTGAGGCAGAAGAATAACAGAATTCGGGTTTTTTAGTCATGGGCTACTGTTTGCAAAGGATAACATGCCAGCTGTCTGGAAGAAAACTTGATTATATGTTCCACGTGTTTGTTGCAGGATGAAGACAAGAAGCAATGCTCTGCTTTCCTCTTGTAAGACGTTGCTGCTCTTTCCGAATTTCTGTTACAATAGAGTTGTGCTTGCTGTGTTTTTGTCTCGGCTAAAACTTGCCCCTTCCTTGCCTGAGCTTCTAAGACACTTTCTGTTTGCATTCCATTCTCTAACCCTCAAAGAGGCTCCTATTACTACTTGAGAGTGCCAGTGAAGACCGATCCCCACTCCAGACAGAGCACACTATTTCCCATACACCTCTCTTTCCAGATCAAGTGGAATTAAAAAAACCCAAACTCTGAGCAGGTAGTAAGTAGATGATAGATTGGTTATAATTTTCTGTTTGCTGGCCAGCAAGGCTTGGTAGTGTGAGGGAGTTAACTGTGTTTTACTTCTAATAAGAGCCATCAGCAATTCATTGCTTCCACAGGGTGAGAAGAAGCAGGGAGAGAAAGCAACCTGCATTTCACAGAATCTGTGAGATACTGCAGCATCCTCAGTGTGATTCCTGTCACAAATTATTCTCATTTGGAGCAGAAGGAGCATAATTTTCATAAAGGAACAATTAGGCCGATTCTTTCTGTAAACTCTTCTGGTGTCAGAGGGGCTTTGGCACCTGACCTGTGAAAGTGCTTCAGTACATGCTTAAGCACATGATTTCTAGAGGTTTTAATGAAATTGTCATGGGGGTGAAATTCAGCGATTCTGGGTACAAAGTCTTGAGAGAGAATTTGACCCTTCATTCTGCATTTTCAAGTGATTAATTTACTTTTTTTGAGAAGTTGTATGAGAACGGTAAGGGAGAGGGGAGAGACCTCCTGATGTATGTCTCCTTTTAGAGGTGCAAAAGTTAGGATGGCCTTCGTGTGCATCAGTGGTAACAACTGTGTCTTGAGTGCCCTGGTCTTTGAGACTGAAAGGGCAAATCCTTAGCTTGTATACGAGGGACTGGTATTGTTCTCAATGTACATTTATGGAGGTGCTGGGCTATACTGTTGAAGAAACAGGAGAAGTTTTTGCATGATTACTTCTAGGTAGAACAGGAATCCTGGGAGGCATAACATCATCTTTATTGTTCCAGTTGCCTGACTCAGACTGCTGATTTTCTCTTCTGCAGCTTTCACATTCTGCACATTTCTGTGACCTGTAAAACAACGTTAGTTGAAGTGGCAGAAGCTTTGATAGTTTGAGCCATAAAAAGATTTTGTGTTTAATCTATTTTTGATCACTTTTAACTTTCTTGAGCAAGTATTTTCAAGAATTAGTCTGAAGTCTGAAGATCATAAGTTCAAGGAGTTGTAGTAGCATTTTGTCTGAAGTATTGTTTGCACATATAGATACTGAAAAATACTATTATCGGTATGTGATTGTTGTTGGGTTTTTTTCAGAGATAAGAACACACTCTAAATAACAAGCTGCTCAAGAATTACTGGAAATAAGGTTTCTCAAAGCTAGAGACAATTTTTCATGTATGACATTTTTCAATTTTTAGCCCTTAACACCTGGAAGCTTCAGTTCTCTTGTCTTAGTAGTTGTGTGGAAGCTGTTTAGCAGCTCTTCCTGCAGGTGGAGCTGCATTCCAATAGACGAGTGTTTCTGTTATTTGCATACCATATTAGGATGGAGCTGGGAATATAAGAATAAATTATCTATGCTATTTATTTTAATGGTTTTCCTTCATTTGAAAGACTTACCTGTCCGAAATGTTACTGATGATATCCTTATAGTCTTGTCCAGCCAGCTGACTTTGCAGAGGAGATTTGTCTGTACTTTCTGCATCCTGCAGGTTTCAAATAAGAAAAAGCTGTGAAAAATCATTACACAGAAACATCAATAATATAGTTACTTTCATCAACACCCTTTCTTATTTCTGACAGAAATGTGTCCTTCACTCAGGAAGGAAAGGGAAAATAGAATAGTTTCCACTTTCAGAAGAAAGTGTGTATTGCAGCATCTAGTAGGAGTAAAAAGCCTTATCAGCTGCATTTGTAAGTTTCCGAACAATAGAACAATACAGTCTAGAGACACCTCTACATCCCAGCATGCACGACTGAACTTTGAGAAGTTTTTTATATCCTCTCTGATCTCAGAAAGAAAATGCAATCACAGGAATCATGAGTCACACTCTTCCCCTCCCAATTCTTGGCAGCAGGAAGCACCAGCATCTGAGATGGAATTGTTGGTAATAATTTCCTTTTTTCATCTTAGACACAATGATGCCAACGGTAGAAGCAGGGTGCAGCTGCTCTGCTGAAGAAGCACTCAACTAACAGAGAAGGCAGACCCTTGATGACCCTCCACATGCAATAGAAGCAATAGTACTGGTGGCTGTTTTTCCATCCTAGAGAATAATAACTAGGTCCTGCATTTAAATAATGGTGCAGGACATCTCCTGTCAGTATGTGAAAGTAGCTTCTTCTCAGCTGTAACACTTGATAGATAATTATTTAAATTTTAGTTCAAACTGGTGTTTCTTCTTTCACTGCTTAATATCTCAGATGCACCCAGGAAACATCCTGGCATACTACACAGTATAAACTACTGAATGCCCCAGAGAATCTTAATGGTAGCTCCCACTTATACCTTATTTTCCTACTTTTGTGCATGTATTTCCCCATTAGAATAGGGAAATTTATAGCTGCTGATTTAAGCATGAATTCATCTACCCAGTTTCTGCACCTACTGATTACAGAGATCAGAGACTCAGTATTGATTTTTGTTTTCGATTTACAAAGAAAATGTGTTTTACTGCTTCATTTTTACTTTTTTTTTTTTTAGTAGCTTGTCATTTTCAAAGTCTACGTCTCTGGAGCAGATGGCATGTGTGCTCTATAAAGTAAAGCAGAAATAGTTTCTATTCATAGAAGACAACTAAAGGCAAGCTGGAAATAATGAAGAAGAGAGAGGTTAATGGAACCAATTCAGGAAAAACACTAAGCACGTACTTAAATTTAGGCATGTGCTGTGCTGAACTAGATAGACTTATTAACCACATTGCTTAAAACTAAATGTTTGCTTTAATACCTTACTAACTCAGGGATCTGATAGGTAACCTGTAACTTTACTACTATCTCTTACTTCTCATTGATATTATTTGTTGGGTGGTTTGTTTTTTTTTCAGATCATAGATATGACCTTATTTTGATATTACATTTCACCAGTCTCTAAAAGTTTAGTTCCAACACCCATTTCAACAGAATACTTAAAACTTTCACAAACAAATTCCTCTTCAGGGTTTTCTCAGCTTATTCATGTCAAGGATTTTTCTTTTTCTAGTTCAATTATATTGCTTGAATCAGGGTTTGGGTTTTTTATGTGTTTTCTGGAGGATAAGACCTAAATTTCTCACATTTTCTGAGGGGTTTTACAGTTTTAAACTTAGAAATAATAGATGCTGTGGAATTTAATGTGGACTGTCTTGCAGAACTTACTAAGATTCAAAAACATAACCATATTTGAAGAAATTTAGATGCATTTGAATTATGAATATTAGTGGAGACAGTTGAATAGAAATATTTTCATGTATATGGTTTAGAACTACCAGAAGAATGGTAAAATTAATAAATTATTCATTTCAGTGTTACAAAGAATCAGAACAAGACTTGCATATGCAACCTTTCTTCCCTCCACCCTTTTAGCATATGTATTATACTTATCATATGCTCTTATCTCACTGGAATCCTGACTCACTCAAATGTCAGAAGCTCCAGTCATTGCAGCACACTTCCCTCACGTTAAACTTTTTTCATTAAGAAGGTGTGGTTCTTGTCCACATTGCAGCAAACCCATGCTGAAAACAAACGTATGAGTGCATTGCCTGATAACTTCTGAAAACTACTCTGATTTTACCTTGTTGCACATTTGGTTGGAGCCTTCTTCCGTGAAACTGAAAACAGGCTGAGCTTGCAGGCTTTCCTCACCACTTGCTGAATACCAGAAAACAAAACCAAAATCAAATGCATGAAAATACAGGTCCATTTCTTCTCTGCTGCTTACACCAAAGGACTTTGACCTTAGATGAGGCACTGAGATACAGTGTCTTAAACTGGCATAAAATCTCCCTTTCGTGAATGCTCTGGGAGCGTAAGTACAGGACAAATGCCATATGCCACCACTGAAGAAGCCAGCATAATTCAGACTGCTAGAAGATACACTGAAGTAAAGCCCTGTATCAACAGCAGCTATAAAAAAACCTGAAACAATTTAAATCTGCCCTCCCTAACCCAGCTCATTCCTTCACAGTGCTAAAGGGTAAATACCATAGATTAACTTTGCTGGCAGTTCTGCTATAATACCATTGTGTTTTGCAGGAAAACAGTTTAAACTTCCCAGAAACTATGTAATTCACCGATGTCATGTAAGAAGAAAATGGCAACGGCTGTGTTTTCTTGACTAAGAACACTTGAAACAAACCCTCCAATTTGTAACCAGCAGGCCAGAAGGAGGAATTCTATATCCTTCCCACTTAAGTTTCTCCACATTTTAGGAAACATATCAGTATTCAAAGAAATTGAAAGTTGAGGACTATAACTCCATAATCTATTGGTGATATTATATCCTTGCTTCCACTCCCAGCTTTTATTATTATTTAATTTTTGAGTATTCAGGAGAGCAGGGCATAGAGCACAAAGTTCTTCCATAGAGTTACTCATCTCTCTAAGTACCCTATGCAAGATGGGTGTGCTCTCAAATGAATAACAATAGACCTGGGTGCAGAGGCACCTGGATTTGAACATGAACAGGCACAGAACAGAGAGGATCTGTCTGCCAGACAGAACAGGAGGCGTAGAGCTTCCAAGACATAAGTAGGAGTAATGGGATGTGAAGTTTGTGGGAGAAGTATTTTAGCAACTGAGTCAAAAATGGGCTGTGATTCCATCAGTGAGTTGTATAAAATGGGGTAAAATCAGACCAACATTCATGACTTAAAAACTTAAGCTGAGTTAAAGCACCTTTGAGGGTCTTACAGCTTTGTTCCTAGACTATTCCTAGACTTAAAAATCATACTTGGGCATTCCTTCCCTGTGGTCCTATGTCTTGAGCAGTTTAGCCAGAGCTACAAGTCAGGGTGAAGAATGTGTTTGTACTTGCAGCTATGAAACAGGACTAACTCTAAAACTGACTTGTTTTGCTAATACCAAAGTTGAATTCAGGCAACACATAATCCCACTTCTGTCATATGGTGAGCGGATGTAGCTGCTTACCAGGCTCTGCTTTTGTGTTGGGGGTGGAAGCTCTGTTGCTCTGGTTGCCTGAATAAGCCCAATGCAAAGCCACGCTTCGGCAGACAGTGAGTTGAACAGTGCCTTGAGCCTTGCGCAGCAAATCTGTAACTGTTTGGCGTGGCAGACCAGACACAAAAGTCTCATTCACCTGAAAAATACAGTGATGTGTATTTCCAGATTCCTGTAACACAAAGCCTTTTTCTAATCACATATCCTAGGACTGAGCAATCTTTATATAACTCCTTTGAACTTCATGTGTCCTCATTTTCTCCCTTTTGTGGGAGAGAATTCTCATTCTTTCCTAACTTGCTTGATCATGTGTCTCTATGTCTTTATACCATGGTTGCCAGCAGGGCCACAAAAGTATAGTCTGAGATATTAAGTGGGCATTCCCCCATTCTTCAGAGAGAAAATGAAGGAGAGATGGAAGTAAATGAAAACCAGAAAATCAAACAATTTTGAAACTGGTGGAGGGAGAATAAAAAATAATTTGGGGTAAGAAACAGGACAATCCTCTGAGCACCAGGAGCCGAGGGACCCCACCTTCTACATGTTACTGTGCAAAGCAGCATCAGATGTCCAATCTGCACCACCTTCATATTGAACAGATGTTCATTATAGAGTAACTAGAGAAAATGTAGGCCAAAGCAATGAAGAACAAACATTACCTTAAGTAGGATGTCACCAACTCGAAGTCTCCCATCCAGATCTGCACTGCTGTCCGGGCTGATGGCTTTTATTAGGATAGCCCTGCCATTTTTTCCACCTACCAGTGCAAATCCTAGGCTTCCATTTTCTGCTTTTTCCAGCTCAATCTTAATAATGAAGTCCTACAATAGACAAGGATGCAGTCTAAAGTGGAGTTTATTCAGGGCTATATTTTGTTGGCATTTTTATTACCAAAGATTCCCATTATGCTTCACAGTCCTCACTGTCTGGTGTGGATTATGGGATATATCCTACTCTTGAATAGATCCGTAGAGCTGCCAGGGATCAACGTAACAGCTGCATGTATGTATCAGAATGAAAATAGTACATACTTATTTTCTTACTCTTTTTAATAATTGCTGCTGGGGAAAAAAAAAACCCTTAAGAGCAAAGAAATGTGCACTTCTGTAATCCTTTTATAAGGTATCAAATAAATCACGTTAACTGACAAGTGAGGCATTCTTATCTCCAGCATGACAGTAATGCAGTACATAGTTCATTCTCTTATTTTTCTACAATTTAAATCTTAATCTTGTAATTCCAACATTCCCATCTCTTTTGCCTTAGCACTTCATTTGCTTTTAAAATCAGCTGCTTTTTTAGGGTCAAGTACTATGTCAGAAGTAGCAGCAAGGTAGAAATGTTTATGACTTGCAGCATGACTAGTTCCAATGCCATAAATATCAGCCTTGGAAATTATTTTTGCAAGTTGAACAGATAAACCATCATGGATTAAATCATGCAGAAGAAGCAGTAATAGTGATGACATAATCAAAAGTGAGAAAATTGTTCCAATTTTTTGCCAGGCTGGAGGTCTAATTTTAATGAGAGACAGCTTTATTTTTTTTTTTTCAAACCACAATCAAAGAAGACTAGTTAATCTATTCACATGGAAATAACTTTTTTTCCCCCAAGAACAATTCCTGCATATTTAGGAATTCATAATTTAATAATAAATAATTTAAAAATTATTACTCTTCCCAAATTCAAATTATATTGGTCTATGCCAGTGGTGAATAATACTCCAAAGATTTTGGGTAATTTTACTCTCTTTTCAAATATCCATCTGAAAATTGCAGAATGAAACATATTAATCTCAGTTTTCAAAAACTGATTTGGAAAATGTTTCACAATTGCACATATTTTCCCCAGAATCCCATGCTGTGACATTCAGTGGTTTTTTCCTGTGCTACTTTCTTTCTAAGCATTGAAAAACAGCAACAGAAGAGTCTGTCCCCAGGAAGTGCTCAGTGCATTCTACTCTGTGAATGCTGAAGCAATTCAACACTTACAGGACACTCTCCAAGTGCATTATATTCACATTTTCGAAGAGAGGAGGAAAATACATTAAATACTGGTATTGAAAAAAATCTCACTCCATATAGCTAACTTCACTTGATGAACCACCTCACACCTCAGAGTGTCACTTACTTTACATTCTGGAGAATCAGGAGTGTTCTGCTGAGCATCACAGTTTGTTTCCTCCAAATGTTTCTCTGTGAAAAAGCCACAACAATTTATAGATAGTTGTACTGGTAAAATATTCTATAGTATAAGACTCAAAATCTTATTCAGGGACATAATAAAACATTTTATATTTTATATGTGAAATACAAAATAAATCCTATGGATTTATGTGGCCTAAGACTCCTAAAATATGAACTGCACTGTGACTTTTTACCTCTCTGTGAGCAGGTTCCAAAACAAGCTTTAAAAACTGCATGCTACAGTGTAAGAGACACCAGATGGACAACAGTAATGTATAAATGTTCTCTGAAACTCTGAGGGAGGCAGGTTTTTTTATGAAGAGTTAATCTTTCCCAGGCGATGCCATTACCACCTATAGACTTATTTTCTTTCAAAGAGAAGGCACAAAATTTTACAAATCCTAACTGAAAAATGTAAAATTCCTTACCATGCTGATGCAGCAGATGCTGTTTCTGGGAGTTCAGGTCTTCATTCCACAAAGAAATATTGGCTTTCTCTGTTTCAGCTGGTGGCCCTAAAAACACACACATATGTTTGTTCTGACAGGCCTCCTGCTAAACTTCATGTACACATGGAATGTAAACTACGTGCTTAGAGTATTAAACAAAGCAGCAATATCCAATATTGATACTATATGAAACAGTGTGAAACCACTGCATGATTAAGTTTGCCAATTTGTACAGAGATATAAACATTTCAGTTGTGAATTACAGAGATATTGCAGCTCAGCCATTGCTATTTTAAAAATTGTAACAACAGAGATCAGACTGAGTCATTCTAGACATGTGGCAGTGATCAGGCAGAAGAAAGAACACTCCCACCTCTACCCAGCCCCCCCTCAGTTTTTTGGTTTTGCTTTATCATATTTTGGTGATCTTAGCTGTCTTCCACAAAGTACTCTTAATGTGTGAATTATGGAAAATAATTAATGTCCTGTAGTTTAAAAATGGCTACCCGTTGCAACTGCAATTTTGGTATGTGTTCTTGTAACAGGAGAGCCTATAAAAATGAAGGCTTGCTTTCTTAATAACAAATTATTACAAATTTATCTATAAATCTATCAGTGATGATAGCAACGGGAACACCAAATACAAAATTACTATAGGTTTTTAAAAGTGCCTACAACGGGGAAGAATCATAGAATCATAGAATGGTTTGGGTTGGAAAGGACTTTGAAGATCATCTAGTTCCTACCCTCTGCCATGAGCAGGGACAGCTTTCTCTAGACCAGGTTGCTCAAAGCCCCGTCCAGCCTGGACCTGAAGATTTTCAGGGATGAGGCGTCTACAGCTTCTCTGGGCAACCTGTTCCATTGTCTCACCACCCTCACAGTAAAGAATTTCTCCCTGCTATCTAAACCTGCCCTTTTTCAGTTTGATGCCATTCTCTCTTGTCCTGTCACAACCTGCCTTTGTCAAAAATCTCTCTCCAGCTCTCTTGTAGCCCCTTTAGGTACTGGAAGTTGCTGTAAGGTCTCCTTGGAGTCTTCTCTTCTCTTGTCCAGCCCCAGTTCTCCCAGCCTGTCTTCACAGGAGAGGTGCTCCAGCCCTCTGAGCATCTTTATGGCCTCTTTAAATTGCTCCAGCAGGTCCATGTGCTGCTTATGCTGGGGACCTCTGAGCTGGACGCAGCACTCCAGGTGGGGCAGAATCCCCTCCCTCAGCCTGATAGCCACACTGCTTTTGGTGCAGGCAAGGATATGATTCCTGGGTTGTGATTGCACGTTGCTTGGTCATGTTGAGTTTCTCATCAACCAACACCCTCAAGTCCTTCTCAGGGCTGCTCTCAATCCATCTCTGCCCAACATGTGTTTATGCTTGGGATTGCTCGGACCCATGTGCAGGACCTTACACATCTTGTTTTATAGGAGAGGCAGGTAACTGTGCCAGTGTAGAGTTCATAACTCTGTATCAGAGGCAGATCAGGTCTGGTTACCTATTTGAAGGTGTCTTGAGAAATCTTGGAACCTGCAAAGCTCACATGAGGCTGTGTGAGCAAGGTCCTACCAGGATATACATTTGCCGTGCTTCAGTTCTATCACGTTAACTGAGAGTACACATAACTTTATCCATAGTTTGTAGAAAATTGCTTCAGTTTATAGAAACAAACACATGGCTGCATGTGGTATAGTAGGAAATCTGTATCGAACTTGACTTGGTATAAGTTCTTCAGGTAACCATATGCCACTATTCAGATGAGTGCAGGCATGTGAATAATTGTGGTCCGGGGTTACTTTTTGAGGTCATCTTTATATGATTTAAAAAAAAAAAAAAATTGAGATATCCAGTCAGGTAAATGAAACTGGGGTTAGGCCTGACTTAATGCAGCCAAGTGTGCATTGGAAGGTACTATTTGCATAACTAACACTCTTTGTATGTGCTGGCCTAGATGTGATACCTCTCCTTCCACCTGAGGGTGCAGGTGCAGCCTGTGCTTGCTGAGACTTCTTCCACTGCTAGAGCAATTCTTGTCAAGTCTTTGTAGTGCAGATGATTACTGAAGTTCTTTATCTGTTAGAGCATCAAATATCTCCCCTGACAGGAATGCTTTTATATTAACTAAAAGATATTGGTGCTGCCTGCTTCGGATTTTACATAGTTTATTGATAACAGTTTAAAAAGGTGGTCTAGATGATGAAGTAGTGGCTCATATTAAATAGTGGCTCAAGAAGTGCTGGAAAACTCCTTAGAGAATAGTTTCAGTCAAAACAGATGTTGAAATACGACCACATAAAATTCCTACTTAATAACAAATTTAAAAATTAGAAACTAAATATGTAATATTTTTTTTTAACAGAGAACTATACATTTTATTTCTGTCTTTAAACAGCTACCAAATTTTCTTCAGACCCTTAAAATGGCCATAACAGAAATACTGAATGCCAAGTTACAATCTGTTAATAACTTTTAAATGCAATGAATCAATACCTTATGCTTATTTTCAAAATCAGAAGCAAGTTTTGAACTAAAACCCAAAACTATTAGCCTTACTTACTATTTTCCTGCTCTATAGGAACCACTGGATTGCCATTTCTGGGGGCAGAAAAAGTGAAATATATGAGCCATTAAGAGCTGCATGCTTTGTAAAGCACATATGAAAATTATTTTTAGAAAGTCAGTTGTCTAAATTGTAGTTGGGCTTCTATGACTTTGTTAGTGGTGCTTTTCTAAACAGAATTTATATCAGTATATGAACATATTTGACTATAGTGAAAGATTTTATTGAAATGTGTTGGGCTAAAAAATAAGCATGTTAAATCACCTGGCCCGATACAGAACTGCTTTCTGGTCCATTTTGAATTCAGCTTTGGTTACTCCCTGTATAAAGTGGGAATGCTCTTTTGTGAGTTCCTTTACCCTGTTTCTGTTTGTCTTTTTAGTTTGTAAATTCTGACAATCAGGAGGTGCTGCCTACTAACTTCTTGTATAGTGTATAGCAAGATGTATAATGAGGCAACAGTTTCTTCTTCTGTTAGATAAGCACAAGTTAATAAAACAGTGATAAAAGTTTGAACTATGTTAAGACAGCTGTGACAGCCATTCTGTCACATGCTCTGGTTATGTAAATTAGTTATTGACATGCTTTGGGTTAATATTTTACTGTTCCTC
Organism: Oriolus oriolus; assembly: GCA_013400235.1. Lineage (NCBI taxonomy): Eukaryota > Metazoa > Chordata > Aves > Passeriformes > Corvidae > Oriolus > Oriolus oriolus. The sequence continues at coordinate 353,148 of VXBT01003830.1, forward strand.
TGAGATTTTTGGAAGCTATTTCTGCATCAGTCCAGGACCTCTACTGGTGTGATATCAGACTGTGGAACACAATGAATCTAAAGTGCAGCCATGAACTGATGAGCAAAATCCTTTACAGCTGATTATTGTTCAGGCCTGCAAAGACTTTTTGTTTATGCTGCAGATTAAATGCTGCATTTTTAGTACCTTTCTAAAATGTTTTGTTGTTGGAAACTACCTCTCATCAGAGGTAGTTTCTTGCTTGTAGTTCTGAATCTGAGATTGTAAGGAGAAAGTTGACACTAGTGGTGGAAATACTAAGATTTTCCCTAGAGAACAAGACATATGAAAATGGTGCTCAGCCTCACAGTTAAAGGCTTCACATTTGGTTTTGGATTATTAAATTTGAAGAGTTCTCATTTGTGATGTATGAGTCTACTTGTGCTTGCTGTGTTAGTTGTAATTGCAAGGAGTTAGGGTATCTTATGAATGTTATTTGTCAGGTTGCAGCATTCAGACCTTTGTGATAAAGTATTTTCCTGTTTTGTGTTGTCTGACTTGATGTAAAATTTAGAAACCTGCTTCAGCATTAGGATCAAGTATGCTCAGATTTACCTTGTGGCTTTGATTTGAACATTCTGGGTGGCAGCTTCACACACTCTCACTGCATCATCCAGGCTAATGCCCTCAGTCCACAGTCCACAGATGTAAACAATCTGATCTCGTGGCTGCAAACTGCCTTCCACACTGGCAGGAGAGCCAGGCACTATCTCTAGCACATAAATACCTTGTAACTTGCTTCCAGCTCCTCCTGTCAGCTTCAAGCCTAGAATAATGCAGAGAAAGCATCTTTTGTGGCAGCATGTTTTGAATTTCACTGTCAGTGACATAAAGTCTAGTGGAATAGATGTGAGTCATTGAAAGATAGGCTGAACAAATCACTGACATTATAAATAACAGTCTTGCCCCAGTAAGATGGGTGTACAAGCTGGACTGAGTGAAGTGCCATTAGATGTTAAAAAAAGTATGGAGAAACTTAAATGGTGGTGTCCATCTCTATGTCTCAGTGATTCTGTAATACTTTATTTCATCTGATATTCAATAATCATTGCAATAAGGACACTGAGCTGAGTAGCAGCAGCTCCCTCATTACCAGCACATTTAAATGCCTTGCAGTCTTCATGATGTCATTGGGAATGGAGGCCTACAACAGCTGAGGAGGTGCCTACACAGTGCAAACGACATTCAAAGAGTCTCTGAACAAACTAGCTCCTACCTGGAAACAGGATGTTGTACATAAGCAAATATAGCCATACTGTTTCCTGAGCCTACAGTTTTATCTGTGTGCAGTACTCACAACATGCTGCAGAAATAGCAAGAACAGGCATTGTGGGGATTTCTTTTATCGTTTGTATTGCACAATGTAGATAAAGCCTTGTGTCTGTGGTGAATCAAGGATTCAAGTGGAGATTTTCTGAATAGCAAACTGTAGTCTCAACCTGTGGGTCATCCTTCTTAAACTTTACCGTTTCTTCAATTTTTCCTTTCCCTCCAAGTACATCTTTATGTGTCTCTGCAGGTAGTAGACATTATTATCCAACTACCCAAAATTATGTATATCAGTAACATAAAAATATGAGACTGGAAATCTGCCAGAAATTCAGTTAATAGGGTGATAACGCAAAGATCATTTTTCCAACTATCTTCGTTAGTCTAATAAGAGATATTAGTCTTCCTTCTTAGGTGTAGCCCAAAATAAAGCTCTCATTCTTTGGTCATGGGTGATCACAAAGAGCATAAAGGTGTCAAGGTCAGTTTGGATCTCACTGATCTGAGACCACAGTTGCTTATGATTCCTTATGCTGTCATTCCTGTCCAAAATAGCAAGTACAGCATTTACTACACACCTAGCTGTCCATCGGCACCCTTTGTGAGAGTAATTTCAGGAATCTCATCTGGCCTAGTTGAGGGGCGTGGGTCACTGTCAGCACGACCAACCACAAGGTGCAGATCTGGAGGAGAGCTTTGCAGTAAGGTCAGGACGTCATTGCATGGTAAAGATGTGACATCAATTCCATTCACCTAAATGACAAACCAGTAAAATCATGTCATAGGTCTCACTGACTATCATTCACTTCTCCCTCCACTCTGAATTTTGCATATGAACTTAAATTACTTATTACTTCCTTGTTATTGCTTTGCTGTGGTATTTAATGTCAGTAAATTCAACAGTTAAGATTGCAGTAATATTTCTTTTTTGAACTTTTATTTTTCTGAATGCAGAGCTTTATAAAAGTAGCTTTTTTTCCCCTTGAAACTCAAGGTCTTGTTGCAAAAAAACAAGGAAGAGAGTCTTATGCAACAAATTGAACATGTACTAGGCTGAAAAAAAGGTTTTATTCTTACATGACAAAGGATGTAATTCCTGCATCCTTTGTGTGTCACCTATCACCTTATTACATTAATTCAGTTTATGTAATTTAATTGGGAAGGCATTTAATGTCTCACTTGTCTTGCATTGCTCCTAGATTCATGTTATTTGCCTGGTCATACAATCTACTCAGTCTGAAATTTATCCAACTGAGGTCAGCAGAATTAGATTAATTATATGATTTATTTACATACCGAAAAAGGTGATAAACTGGGTGCTACCAAATGAAGAATGCCAAAGCTAAATGACATTGATCTGCAAATATTTTCTCCTCTGTAAAAACTTAAACAATTACTGTACCATAACGATTCTGTCTCCCCTTCTCAGTCTTCCATCAGAAAGGGCAGGATCATTCAAGATTTCATCAACATACAGGCAGGTGTCCATTTTGTTAAGAACTACAGAGAATCCATAACCGTTGTTCTCTGACTTTGTCAAAGTCACAAAGATCTCCATTTCCTATTAAAATAAGCACAAGGTATGTCTGATGGAGGCTTTTCTGTTGCTTCATTAACATCTTCCATTATTTTTATATGCAGGTATCTATCAGATCCTCAGAAGGTACAACAAGAGTATGCAAAAGGTGTTCTGCCGTATCCCAGAATTGTGGAAGTTCATGTTGATTGATTGATAAGGCTTAATAAGGCACAGAATGCCACCAGGACCCGGGATTTGGTTATTTGGAATGTGTAAAGAAAGGCCTGGAGTCCTCTGAGCTGACAAGCATTGCAATAGCAGGGTGCAAAGATTACTATCGTTACTGCTATTGCTGTCCCACTGAAGGAAATGCCTGGAGCTAAATTTTGTCTGTGGTGCTCTCAAATTAGTAGGAATTCAGAGCTCATTAGTGTCAGTAGGAATGCAAGACGTTCAGCATTTGGCAAGACTGAGCCTTATATTTTGAATAGTAATTAGCACAAGGCTCATACTTTCTTATCAGGACATTACAGTAATATCATTGTAACAAAGTGATTTTCTGCATGGACTTGAAACATGGCAAACTCCGTGTAGCTGACTCAAATTAATTTTAGAAGCTACTAGAGAGCTTTTAGGTCTTTGTACACTGAGAATAATACTGCAGAATTTTGGAAAGTTGGAGAAATAGTAAGATGTCAAGAAAAAAGAAAGAGCATTAAGGAAAATAGTTAAGAATTCTGGAGAGCTGGGCATAGTGGAAGGTCTGCTTTATTTGAAGATTGTGGATATACAGGAAAGTTTTTAAAAAAAAAGTAATGTGGAAATAGCATAGAAAATGAGTTAAAACGAGTGTTTAAGAATGTAACATTTTAAAAATTGTTTCTTTTCCCTTGTATTCTACCTGTTAGTAATTTGCTGCCTATCACATACCTGAGTGCAGTCTTCATTTTCTTCCTTCTCTTCCTCTGGTTCCTCCAAGTCCTCCCATTCGTTGTCACTGTCAGGTGTCTCTCTAGCAGGCAGGGATGATGATGAGGGACCACAGATGCGTGGTTGTAGGGTTGCAGTGCTTGCAGAGACTGTCTCGGAGCTTCCTCCTCGTGAAAGTGAGGTCACAGACATTGAGCTGATAGTGAGATATTCTTCATCAATAGGGGTTAGAGAGAGAGTTTCAGGCATACATTTTGTGTTCGATAGGTCATCATGACTCTTATTAAATATGCAGCTGGAAAATAAAAAGATTGCAGTGCTGGGGTTTTCCTCCATATGCTTTATTAGATGTCCACTGAAAAGTCTACTGCTTACACATTACCTTATTTTCATTTTAACTGAATTACTAGTTATGGTATTGAATTACTGTCTGAATCCTCCAATGTATATTAAAAATTAGTATATTAAAAAAAAAAGTAATCAATATTTTGCAAAGCTACTTGAAAGATTGAAAAGCTTTCATTATTTACCTTTGCAAAATCTTGCACTCTTTTAATTTTTTAAGGCATTAGTTAGTACTTTGGTTGCTTCTGGAAAACAGTAATTGGACAATGCCCAGACCATTGATTATTTCATCTTCCATAAACAAATTAATTAACTTTTCTGGTGAGTGGTATGCACATTAAAATACCACTGCAATTTTTATATTAGCATTTGTCTTGAAAAAGGAATGCCAGCTGCATTTCTGTCTTCTACAGGTCTGTCCTTTGTAATGGGGCACAGACCAGAAACATGAAATATAAAGTGGTTCCTGTTTCTTCATGAAAAGTAGAAGTCCTTACTCCTTTTTGTAAGCTTGCTTCTATTCTAATGCTTGCCTTGAAGCATATGAGTTGTCCAAAAGACATCAATGGACTTATTAAATTAATTGAATTAAAATTATTATTGAATCTATTCCACTATATTGCAGACAAACTATTCAGCACTTTTGATGTTCAAGCCCAAACTGTAATCATACATGCTGTGTTTAATAGTTTTGGCTGTTGTCCTTAATGAATCAAGTGTGGCATTGTCTCCCAAAAATTTACCATCAAAGCTCGTAAAAATGCTGGAAAAATTTTTTTTTTTTTGAAAGTATGTTTTCTTCATATCAATCCTTATTGAAATACTGCTAAACCTCATTCATCTTAAAAACACTTAAAATGGCATGTTCATATCTAAGTCAGCCAGGATCTTTTGCTGTTTGATAGAAGTGAATTGTCCATCATCTCCCAAGCAAATGTAGACAACTAAATTGAAAACAAATTGCATGCCCTGTATGAAATCACAGAAGATCTCCACAAAATTCATATCAGAAAATTTATACATTTACATGAAATTTTTTGAGCAATCTGAAGAAATGTCTTCATTAATCAAAAGAAAGTCCTTTATTAATGCCTATTTCCTTCTGGGGATTTTGTGTGGTTTTAGCTGGAAGGATTGAAATGGAGATTATGTTTAAAATACTGTTTAAAATGCATGCCATCTTAAACTTCTCTAGCTGCCTTTTAAGAATGCAAAAGCTGATACTAAGTGATACTGAAAATGTATCAAACAAAAACATTTATTTCAGAACTTCCTTCTTGGGAAGAATCCAAAACTTTTCTTGGAATTGATATTTTCCTACAATAAACATAGTTTTGTTGAATCTGTATTATCTCTTGGCAAATATGTTTGCTGCAGACATATTTCTGCTGGTTTTACTCTCAGAAGTAAAGCAGCAGATAATTAAGCAGGAGCTTCATTCATGAATCAAGTGAAGCTTCTCCACTCGACAATGAGAAGCTAAAATTATGAATTGCCATTATGATCCCACTTGACTTGCAGTGTCAGGCAGTGCTGTCACTTCCCAGAGACTGGAATCTTTGTCTGGGGCTGTGCTTGATGAGTGTCAAAAGTAACAAAATGATTTCAAGTGACTGTGTGGAGAAATAGAAGTTACTTTCTCAATAAAATTACTAAAGCTGTAAGTTAAAGGCTGCTAGAGACTTTTAATTTGTCTTTGCATCAATCCTTTCTGTTCTGATAATTCATATTTTTTTGCACTGGGAAAGATGATGAAAATAGAATGGATTTTCTTCTGTGTGACAGTGTCTGATATAGCCAAGAGAATGTAAAAGGTGACTGAATCCATTTGCACTATATTTTATTGTATAATTCCTCTGGCTCAGAGGTTCTATTGGCTTCTGAAGACCAGAAAACAGGAAAAAACTTTTTTTTTCCTCCTTGATCAGTTTGTCTTCTGAAGATTTTTTATTTCCTATGAAAAAATTTGAAATTAAAAGATCACACAATAAGAAAAATTTATGGTGCCTATTTAAGTCAACTCTGAAAAAAACGAAAGTAAAAGATCATATAATCAATAAAAAGTATTTGTTTCCTGTTTAGTTGAACAAGAGTCTTTCCACTGATTTCAAATGGCAACCAGCTTCAGCTGAACAGCATAAATGATTACAGTAGTCCAGAACTCTTACAAGTATCTTGCAATGCAGGCTTATGCAAAATTCTAGTAAGATGAGAGTAAACAGGGAAAGCAGATTAGGTGAGTCAGAATAAGATAATAAAATAAAATCTTCGGTAATCAGGAGTGATTAGAAGCAGAGAGCCCTGTACTTAAACCTAAGTCGTTCACTTTCAAAATTCTAAGAGTCAAAGGAAGGCTGCAGAACAAATTTTGGTATTCCCTACCTTTTGGCCTGTCCAAATTCACATGGTGAGTAGCAGTTCTGCTTCATTTCTTCCTCTAGGGAGTGGAAGACTTCAGAACTGGAAGCTTCTTGATGAATCTTCCAAAGATGCTTATAGAAACTCTCTCTGGAAGTTGGGAGTTTCTGTATGGGTTTCTCTTGAAACTCAGCTTCCTGCTCTTCATAAGCTGAGCTGTCATCCTCAGGAGGCTCACTGAAATCTTCTCCCACTGGAGAATCGAGGCAGTCTTCGAGGTCTGGAGAGGTGCTACCTCCGTCACTGGTAGATTGATCCATACTGTTTCCTGCCTCTGTACTGCCTGGCATTTCTGCCACAAAGTCCTTAACTGGAGATGGTGCTGGAGTCTATCAAAATAACAGAAAGGTTAGTGTAACTCCTTTTTAATCTCCCATCTTTTTTCCTTCAAGAGAAAAATATTTTGAAAAAATAGTATTAATAAGCTTCTGAATGGGAAAATATCAAATGGTAGCTGGAAGGGAGGAGAAAATATAAAAGGAGGTAGTCTCTCACCAAATAACTCTTTTGTCTTGTGCTTATTTTTGATGTTCTACAAGAGTTCCAGTCAAAACTACTACACCAGATCACTTTCCCAATGAATTATTTCCTAGAGTTTCTTTTTTATTATTTCTGTTCATATCACACCTCAATTTTGTGTCTATATTCTCTTCATTCCATAGAAGTAGCTTCCAGACTTGACTCCTGGGCCACTGACCATAGAAATCAGCCAAGGGCACACTGCAGCAGAGCAGCAGGAGTCAGTTTGTTATCTGGAGGTGGTTCTGACTGCCATTTCTATCTGCTCGTGGGTGGCTATAAATCCTGGTGGGACAGGCACCATGAGTGGGCCATTCTGAATGGAGCAAGAGTAGTACAAATGCATATTCATTGTAAGTGTACTTGTTATGTGTCCATGAGGTGTGTTCAAAAAGCAGCAGTAATAATGCTAGCACATCTAACGGCACTGCTTTAGTCTCTGCAGTATCTACAGTTTGGTTGGGGTTTTTTTGTTTGGTTGTTTTGGGGGTTTTTTTAGTTTTTGTTTGTGTGGTTTTTGTTTGTTTGTTTGTTTGTGTTTTGTTTTTCCCCCTGAAGATTCTGCTATCAATAAGAACCTGAATAACCAGTTGAAACCATTATTTCATTTATTTAACTTCATTAAGAGATAGTCTGGATAGGAAGAGTTTTTTATTTTCTTCTCACTTTGGGGAGTTACATTAGCTGGACTTGAGAATATCTGCAGTTTCTAGCTGAGGATCTGGTAGAGCATTTTTAGAAGCACCGCTAGAAGACGTGCTTGGGTATGTGCTGTTTCACTCCAGTTACAGTACGATGACTCAGAAGTTGTTGGACTGGGATAAGTGTGTTTCATGTCTGCCAGATTTGTATTATTTTGGCTGCTAAGGAAATATCAGTTGAACTCTACAGGTTGAGTTGAAACCAGGAAGGGAAAGAAATGGAATAGAGGGCCTTGGAAAAAAGGGAAGGTTGCCTTGTTCAAGACTGGATGGAAAATGTAGTAGTGTCTTTCCAGGTTTACAGAAGCAAGTTTGTATCAGAAGCTTTGCCTTACCAGAGCAGTCTGCTCTATTTCTGGAAGAACACCTTTTGGTGGTCTGCAAAGTAGCAGTGTAACTTCTCGAGGAGCTCCTCTCAACAAATGCAGGACATCCTAAACAGAAAGAAGGAATATTTTATTTTTGATGGAACACAGTCTCTCGTACATGTCATTTTACCAGCTGGGATAGAGAAAAATTTTATTGTGAATGCTACATTTCTCCTATTTGTGCCTCTCAGCAGTGTCTGAGGGCCAATAGTCACCACTGAAGGATTGTCATAGAAGTGGGCCATAGTTCATATGTGAACATGTATCTAAAGTCAGTTCTGTTTACAAACTTCTGTTTCACCAACAGACACATAGCTTTAGGTTAATTAATTTTCTTTTCTTTAAGAAAACAGAATTTTCAGGCAAATTCATTCAAACCACATGTGGCAGTAAGACATCTTTGGTCAATTATTTCAGCATAGTTCCCCAAACTGCCATATTCCAATGAAAAAAATAAATCCACATGTAGGCCATTGCCATTTAATTTCTTCACTGAGTAAAGAATTTCTCATTCCAGGTTGAAAACTTACACAGGACTTACCACTCTTGTTAGAAATTTGAATCTGGGGCATTATATTTAGCATGACATTACAAGGCACAAATGACCACAGGGGGAAAATTGTTCCAATCATGCATAACAGCAACAAAGATTCCAACTAATTAACACTGGTGTGCATCGAACAATAGAACTCATACATTAGTGGTAGAAATTTATAAATTAAATAGCAGAAGAAATTCTCTGTCAGAATTCATTTAGAAAGAAAATTCTACATAGGAGTTCTAGAGAAGAATCCTACATAGAAATCAGATTAATTATATGCAAGTTCTGCCTCCCTCTGCTGATAATTAAGTTTAAATGCACTGTCTTTATTAACCTGTTACCCATATGGAGCCCCAGTAATAATACTTCCTGCTACCTGATACAGGAGCCCATGGAGAGGTTTCCCATTCACAGCCAAAATGACGTCTCCAACTTCAATTTCTCCATTCTCTTCAGCTGGCTGCCCTGGAAACAGTCTTTTGATCCTAACAATAGCTCCTTCAAGGTGTTCGCAAGCATCTCCTTCCATCTGCAGAACACTAAATCCAAGGCCTCCAGAATTCTTGGTTAATTTCACTTCAAATGTATTGTCTGCTCAAAGCAGAGATTGGAAAAAAAGTGGGAACCATGGCATATGTACCCCCTAAGGACCTGATATAAACTATACACTCAAAAGACTTTTTCCCTGTGTGCTGCATAGGTAGATCTGATATTAATGTCAAAAGAAGGTTTAGATGTTCCTTTATCTTACATAAGTCTTTGAAATCTCACAGGCAGAATAGGGAAAACTGGAATCTATTTCACCATGTGTTCACATGGTCTGGTACAAGCCAATAAAGGAAAAAGCTTTTTGTACCAACATAAAGAGATTCACATGCTATCTTTTTCTGACATTCTTCTGTAAGTGTTGCATACATTTTACTATTCTGTAATTGCCCAGTGTTAGTTTAGGTCCTGCACTAACCAGCACAAGCTAGAATTGGAGCTACTGCTCTTTCCAGTCAAGAATGAGAGATCAGGCCTCTCCCAAACACCATGCTTGTAGCTGAATTCCAATGTAGAGGAGTAACTGCCCCATGGAAAAGTATGGTTAGACTTAGTGTTTATGAGACAACCTTCAGTAAAAGATACAGCATTTATTTGTTGGCTAAATTCTGTGTAAGTGATCTCTAAATCTTCTGCTTTTAAGAAATTAAGTGATGGCAGTCTCCAGTTCACTCCAGCTTCATCACTGTCACAGCATCAGCAGTTGTGCTGGTGAGGCTCTCTCTGGGTAACAGCCTGGCCACATCCACAGAGCTGCTTCCTGCCCAAGAGTGCTGTGGAGTACAGACAGGAGTGTCCCCTTGCCAATCCAATCTCACAAGGCTGAGAGATTATACTACAGTATTTATGATCATACTACATATTGAGATCATACTACAGTATTTATGCCTAGGATAAATTCAGCTATACCTAGCCACTATAACTCTACATACATCAGAAATATTTTGTTCAGATCTGATTTTTGATAATGTCATTAATATTGAATATTACCATTTTATTCAGTATACAGTTTTTTCCTTCCAACCCACAGAAATTTCATAGAATTATTTTCATTCATTCCTTTCCTGCACATGTAGGAAGTCACCCTGAGTTCCTTCTTTATCACTTACCATCTGTCAAAAAGCAGCAGTCCTTGGTACCATCTGTGAGGGATGTTGCCACAGAAACAACTGCACATTGGTCCTCCTTTCTGTCATTAGCAGTCACACATGGCTCTGCCAATTGGTAGTTTCCCCTTTCTAGAACCAGGCTGGCAATCTAAAACAGTGATGAACAGTTTCCAGTTACACAGGACACAGTGAGCCCTAAATCTTTTTACTTTTCTGCTTAGAAGGAATGGAGTTGGAGCAGAGTGGGGGTGGTTCTTTAGGCCAAGCTTGGCTACTGTGCTTCATACTAAGTCCAGTTTAGTCTACTGGGTATCTTATTGATCTCTGCTGTTGTACAAACCTGGCCAGATTTCTTAAGGTGTTCCACAGCCTGTTTGTGCGTGATGCCACAGAGGCTGATGCCATCTACTTCCAGCAGACGATCACCTGAGGTAAAAAAACCAAAGAACATCAAGTTGCTTTGATGTTCAGGTTCAGAGGGTGTAAACCTTGAGGCTGCCTACATTAAAATAGGTCTTCATGCTTACATGGGTCAAATTAATATTAATTCATGGGAAAGCAATACTGCTTGCTGTACAGCATTCTATAACTAGCAGCTAAGACATTTGTGTATTAAGTTAATGCAGTGATAGCATCTGGTTATCACAGTAACAATAATGTCAAAGTCACTAGTCTGATGGCAGCTACAGAGAGTAACTACAATGTTGGTATGAGCCTTCTGGTTTCTCACTGGATTCCCTACATGTAGGACAGGGACAGGCTGAGGAATGATGGACTGTATATTACATTTCACAGTTGTAAGACCTCCAATCCCAAATGTGTTTCATTGTCCACACTAATACTTAGTTCTGTAGCTCAGGGTTTTATTGCCAGACGTGTTACCTATCTTTATTTGTCCATCCTTATCTGCTGGTCCCCTGGGAATAATTGACTTCACATATATCCCACCATGACGCACACTGGTGTTAATTCCACCCTGCAAAACATGCCCACAGATTAGAGTCTTCATATATTCTTCCTATGGTAAAAATCAAAGCAATTTACACATGCATTGCGAAGTAACTGCTTCAGAAATTGATTTTTCTTTAAATGTTGGAAAAAAGGGAAGGAGGATATTACTCCAAAACCCCATCTAGTTAGAATATACTTCCACAGGCAGTAATCTTATTTTATTTTCTCAGGAAAATGCAATGTGTTTCTACGTGACTATATAAAAATATTTACTAAATGTTCATAAATTTTTCCCTATGCTCACATAAAATGATCTTGCATCTTTCAATTATTCTCTAGCCTAGCTTCTAAGCTGTGCAATATTCATTCTGCAATTATTAATCTTTCAGACAATATATAAAGCATGGACCTGAACTTGGGCCCTCCAAGAAATTCCAGATTAAACTAAGAATCACATTCTGTCCATCTACATCCCTGGCCAAATTCAGATGAGAAAAAAATCCCATAATTTCTTCAGCAGGCAATGAAATGGCTGTTGCTTCCCATTCCATTTCAGCAATGACCGTAAAGACATCTCAGCCTGGAGGGGTAAATTCAACTTAAATAGCTAGGACAAGGAATTATCATTCAAATGTGGCAGACAGTTTTCACTGCTGCCTTCTCTAGTCCTCCCTGGCCAAACTCCGCTTTTAGTCGTAGATCTTGTTCTCAAATTGAGTAAGGACAAAAAGGGTTTGTACTGCCATGTGCTTTATGCCAGGACACTTCTTTCACAGAGTGTGGGGGTAAGAAGCAGGGAATGAGCAGAGACAGTACTTCACGCATTCTATGTCAGTCAGTTGGACACTTGGGTTTAAAATATGCCATGCTAACAGTTTCTGTTATCAGCCTATCTTCCGTCTTTGTTCTCATTCATGTAACAATTTGATAGACACAATGAAAGATTAACAGTAACACTTGCAGTCACGCTGATTCCAAAAGTCCCATCTTCTTTAACAAGCTCCACCGTGTAGATTTCCTTTGAGCTGGTTTCTGATGGAGATGGTAAGTGGGAAGAATCAGCTGCCTGTCTCGAAAATAAAAACTTTACTGAGATTACAGCATCTCAGTTTAAAAAGAAAGGGGGGGAAAGGAAGTAAAAGAAAAAAGGAAGAGAGCATTTCCAGAAGATGTAAAGGGTTTGATCCTGATGTCACTGTAAACCTGGAGTGATACCATTTATATCCCTGATATTATGCTAATGCTACTCAAAATTTAATCTGTCTAAGTGCACGTAACCTGAGTATATATGTCTAAAAGTAAGAAATTAGACATGAAATGTTCTGTGACTGGTTTGAAAACTTAAAAGATTGCAAGAAAATAGTCAAAATTTTGTCCCTCCACTGGAAAAAGGAAGGAGAATTTTTAAAACATTTTGTAGAACACTTTCCCCATTTATTCACATATTCCAGACATGTCTATCATTTTGACATTTCCAGTGTAATTTATTCCAAGGTTTCCTTTCCTTCACGGTTACTTTCCCTTCTACGTGTAGCTGATATGTTGTTATATGCTGTGTGCTGGGTGTAACATTACTGAGCAACATCAAAATCTCAGTTACCTCTACATCCAGGCTATCAGCTGAAGGAACTGGAATCCTAGGGCCCAATTTTGGTGCTAAATTCCAGGAAAGAGTTTTCTCAAGTTCATCTATATTTGTGTCCTGTTCTTTGGGGAGAGCTGTATGACAATCCTGAATCTTTTTTCTCCCACTGTCTACACAAGAGATCTCAGATCCACTAGTGCTGTTTCCTCTCGATAGATTCTTTTCTTCATTTAATCCTTCTTCATACATGTCTGTAAAGCCATAGCAAAATAAGACATTGTTGAATGCAAATAGCCAGTAAATGTAAAGAAAAATACTGTTATAACCCAGCACAAGAGGACAAAGTAACTTCCTATTTCAACTGATTGTGAAATCAGATCTATAAAATGAGTTAGTCACTGTGAAATGGAGCACTGCTACTGTAAGTGTTCAGAAATGTGTTTGCTGCATTACTGCAGAGGACTATGACTCTGTCAAAGCAAGAAATGCCAAAAACTCCTTTAATGTTCAGCAATGCAGCCCATAATAATTTTTTTCACACTGATATAGCAGAGACATCACATGATATCTACTAGAAGTTGACTATTTTAGCGTATGGTTGTTCTAACTGGCAGTCAGTCGCAGGAACGTAGTACTTCATCCCAGTGCCTAACAAATATATAGTGTCCTGAGTTGAGTATTAGCATCCCATAGCCAGCAGAGGCATTTGCCTTTATACCTTTGGGTTGAGAGATGATGAGCTCTACTTCATCAGGAGAATTCTGTATGATTTTAACTGCAGTATTAAATGAAACACCCTCAAGGCTAATATTATTCACAGAGATGAGTCGTCCTCCTTAAAAAAAAAAAAGATAAAAATAAGACAAAGCATGTATAAATAAGGAAATAAATCCAGAGCAGCTAACTTTAAACTATGGAAGTACTTTAATTCTAATTAAAAACTAAGGAAAATGACCTGGTTTGATATTTCCAGCTCTGTCTGCAGGTCCCCCAGGGATAACTGAAGCGATAAAGATACCAAGGTCTAATTTTCCTACATTTTCTCCTCCAATAATTATAAAACCTGCAAAAATGAGATAGCATGAGAATGCAAACACGGGCAGTACTGGAAAAGATGAACCTTAGGAGCACAAAAGGCTCTTTCTCCAATGGCATAAGTTTTGTACGTGATCTGAAGGATGGGGAGCTTTGATTTACATGGCATCAAGGTCTTGACTTGAGAGAGCTTTAAACTTAAATTATAATTAAAGCATTCTCGTGACTTTGGTCACTATTGAGATATACTTTCCCAATAACAATGCTTTCCTGGCTTGCTACTTTTAAAGACTCTGACTACTTTCTTGAAAGAGTCATGAACTAGGTGGTCTTGCAGCATTTAGCACCTGCAGGAGGGAAATGGTATAAAAGTTCATTAGGTAAATTTGAACATCATTCTACATCATGCAGCCAGGAAACCTGAGACAGGTCATGTAAACTTCTAATGTAAGAGATCTAAGAAAACTAAATCTATTTTAAGTAGTTCAATTTCACTATCCTAACTCTGACTATTGCAGAATATATTCTTCTCAATGGTGCAACAGTTGGGTTTGGGATTAGGATATTACACACAGACCTGCACCATTTATAAATTTGATTTTCAGTTGTATTAATGGTTATCTGGGAAACCTGATGGTCCTCTGAACTCATCCACAAGAACCGGATACAGTATGATTAAGGTATTAGATAACAAAAATATCCAAATAACAATACAAAAGTGAAGAAACATTCATGTTAAGTTTGTGTAAACATTTTTCACCCCCACAGACACTACCTGTAAGGTCTAAGATAAATAAAATCAGTAAACATGTATTTCAGATACAAAACTAAAACCATGTTCATTTCATTCTACTCTTAGCACTTGGTTCCCTTGGTCTTTGTGGCCTTAGTTAATCCTCTGAAAATATACTGGTCTTGATTTATGTGCTTAGTCCTTTTCAGTCCTGGAAATTCTGAGTCCTTCACAAAGCTTGGTACTCTTATACTGTAAGAAGAATAAATGGAGTGAAAGAGTTGACAGTCTTGCCCAGCCTGAGCCAGCAAGTATCACTGTTAGCACCAGGATCTGATAGGCCCAGTAACAAACATAACATTTATGTTCCTTGCTTACCAAATCCATTCTTAGGGTCACGTTTTAGGCTGACACAAATGATTTCTCTTTCTAGACCACTTAGTAAAACTTCCTTTTGGGTGGCTGGTGATCCAGGTGCTGCAGAAACAAAACAGCTAGAATAAATGTAGATTAATGCAGGGAGACAATAGATTCGTGTATTATGCAAAACGGAAGCTTCAAAAATTTAATATATTTTTTCCTTGAGTTCAACATTACTGTTACTTTATAATTCCAGACGGAAGCTCAAACAAGTGCTCAGAAGTTCTCATTCTTTAGACAAACCTATGTACAGAGCTATGTAAGCTCTTCCTACAATGTTCCTTTCCGGGAGACTATATATTTTTCTGCAATGTTTTTATTAAGATTAAAATATTTAAAGAGTCAGGCATGTAGTGCCCATTAAATCTGAGAGTGATTTGGACACAAAATCTCCTATGGGCTCTAGCCTTAGGCCCTGTGGGCCCCTTTGGCTCTGAAGGTGCAATCCAGCCAATTGCAATGATGACCTCTGTAGTGTTAACAGTACTTAGCATTTTGCAATTGCCACAGTGTGTTTAAAGTACTGTCCGAATTTTTAAATGGACTAACCAAATAAGCATAGCTTCATATTCCGTAGATTGGCTCCCCATGTGCATGCAGCCTGGCTTCTGATAGAAAATTAGATATCCAGTCCTTATTCCAGGAAGTGTCATGCAAGTGCAAGAACAGAGGAAAGACCTGGAGCCTATGCTGTCTCATGCATTACTTACTGAGTTGTAGATCTCAGTTGCAAACCAGAAAATTACCTCTGAGCACAGGGATATTGCCCCGTGCAAGAGTCTCTGGGTGTACTGAACTACATTTCTGTAGAGCATTAGGCACAATTATAGAATCATTTTATCATGAAGTCCCTTACCACTGAACCTGATGGAAAGCGGGAGTTAAGCAGAAGGAAACAGCTTGTCTTGCTAAAGTCTGGATTAATTTCCAGGACTAGAAGTACAAAAGGATAGTCTTTAATCTGTAAGTAGAATTCTATTGAAACAATAAATATGGAAGGGTACTGTCTCTCTTTATGATTATTATACTCACCACTGCTTGTGTTCTGAGTTGAATGGGTAGAGAGGAAGTCGTAACTCCTTTGCTTTCCATTCAAATTGATGTGCATTTCTGACTGGGATAGCCCTGATACAGATCTGCATGGCCAGAAAGGAAGACTTTGTTACAATAAAAAATCAGCAATGGTATTTAGCACTCTTCATTGCCATTAGTCTGTCAGAGCCAAGTTGGGAATGCACAGGTTTATAGCCTTTCGATGAGTATTCCGATTTCTGGGACATAATTCATTTTAGGGGAGAAGCAGTTTATCCTTGCTAGCATTTGCTTCCAAATAACAGCTGCTATTAGACCACTTGTATCATGACTGATTTCCCCCTATGTTTTGCTCTGAGCTGACTGCAAGCATCAGGAAAACACAGCATAGCTTCACCATGATTCATTTAGCCCTGCTGTCCATTTAGACAAAACCATGTCTGAAAGCTTTCCTGGTAGTTCATGTTCTCCTTGGCTCTATTCTAACCCTTAGTATTCTAAAAGGCACTGGAATTTGTCAAAGGCCTTGAGACTGTGCAGCTATAGTAACCACCTACACAGGAGAATGTACCAAAACAAAGAGGGAGAAAGAAGTTCTTGCACTGTTCCCTGTGATTTGCACCTTTGGACGTAGAGGAATCAACTAGATATTGATCAATCTATTCCTGATCAAAAACAGCTTCTGCTGGTTTTTTAGTTCACATACTGTAATTTCCAGACAAGATACACAGACATTAAAGATTTTACATTTATTCTCCCTCATTTTTATACTTCCCCATAACCCAGTCAGTGGTTTCTTCATGAGTCTAGTACAAATTTCAATGTCACTCTTTTTCAAGTTCTTCTCTGTTAGTCTATTAACTTCCTGCCTGCATTTGCACTACTGCTGGCACCATGGAGCCTCAGGCCTTTTGGTGTGACCACAATAAGAACTTACTAAAACAAAAAACTAGTTTATGTCTAAGTCTTCTTACACACGTTTAGAGAAAAAAGCAAACCTACCTGCCAAGATTGCTTTTGTCTCTAGTCCTGTTGTTGGTTTCCACACTGAGGTTGTCACAAGATTTGCTCATCATCCCAGCAGAAAGGTTTTCCAGGTTTGCTCCATAGAGCACATTCTCTGAGCGAGACAGTCTCTGAATAAGGGCAAGGTGTTCATGCTGAGCTGCATATGCGGAATTTGATTTGTCTATTTCCACAAATTTACTGTCCTCTGAATAAGAAGCGAGAGAGGGGAAGAAGCAAAGACAAATGCACTGATATTATCACATCTTTTTCAGGTCAAGGAACTTTAAATAAAATCTTTTGAATATGCCAGAAGAAAAGACTGACATTACAGATATATTTGTTCTTGTATCCTTGAGGATACCTAGGCCTTGGGATGAGTAGGAGTTTCATAAAAAGTATATGCTGCATTTAGGTTTAATTTCCATGAATTATACTGCAAAGCCATTTTCCACAAAGGCAGATGAAATGTACAACCCTATATAATTTAAACCTGAATATTTCTGTAAAGTGTATTTTATAAATGACTGGTGTGTGAGAAACATCTGTCTTTCAGAGTCTGAATTATCCAGGTTGGTAGTTTCTTGTCCTTCACAGGCCTTCCACTCCAGTAAATGTGTATCTTAGAAGACAGGAGCTCTAGTAACACATGCTCTCCAAAGTTCAGAGAGACACCAAGGAACTGAGTGATTTGCACAAGTGAAGTCGAGTGGGGACCATCTTGGTGGCAACACTTGCTATCCAGTTTTCTACCTTTCTGTGAAATCTACTACTTCCTTAATGACACCTGAGCTCTGCTACATACAAATGTCCTCTCCAAAGATTTCATCTTTCTGAAACAAGATGGTGTTGAAAGTGACATTAACTTATTTAGGTTCTCAATGGGTGGGCTGGCAAGGGAACTTGGAAGACAGAGAGACAGCAGGCAACTGGAGACATACTGGAAAGTAAAACAAAAACTCGGCTTGGTACAGGCTAGCATAAACGTGAGCTTATATTCTGCTTGTACATAACAGCTAAACTCCCATGTGTTTTCCTAAGAAATGGTAGCCTGAATACAACTTTCTAGAACGCTTCTCTGCAGCATTAAATCTAGGTTCCCTCTTTCCTCAGTGACTTTGATCGGAGACATTTCTTACGGCATCAGAAGGCTTAACTGTCCAGAGTATTAGCACAGCCTGGGAGTTGCCATGGTGATTCTGAAGTAGAGGGTTGCTATCAAGTTTTGAAGTGATGGTGACTTATACATCAGAACACTGCAGCAGAAGCAAAAGCATGGAGGAAGAGCCTCATAATCTCTTACAGCCTCACTGTGGTGGCAAAGGCAGTGTTTTGAACTACCAGTAAGGCGTTGCCTTACTGAGCTTTTTTTCTGGGATGGCAAGCACACACTTCACCCCATAACCTGTGGTCACATGGCTCATGTAAGTCTGGCTTGTTTCAGTGATTTGGTGTACTTGGGTTATAATTTTCTTAGTTCTCAATAATTTTATTCTGTTATATATGGAATGTAATAAATTTTTTAAGATAAATTACCATAAGCAAATGTGACGCAGGAAATTTAGGATGCACTATTAGCACTCATTTGAATGCAATAAAGCACTGTCTCACTAAATTATGTTAGAAGCTAGAGATGGCAAGCGACAAACAGTGCCTTGAACCTAAATGCCATTCTAGGGCCTTTTTCCATGGTAACAAATTTGTGCAAGATTTCAACTTTCATGAAATAATTTTAGTGGTAAGGAGGCAATATATCAATCATGGTAGTATTTGTTGCCAATGGTAGTATTTGTTGCCAATACTTTTACATTTTTACTACAGAAAGGAGTATCCCAGTGGATAAGGCATGACACCTGATTCTCCTGCAATGGCTCACCAGGTCAAACATTCAGGGGTTCTAAGTGATCATGGTTCTGTTCAAGGCAGTGGATGAGCTAGTGAAAACTCATGTTGCTCCACTGAAGTCAAGAGTGATGACAGTTGTCAGCTTATTTCTTATGTGCCTCAGTTTCCCCATAATAATCCTCACCCATCTTTACAGAACATGCTGAGAACTGTGGGTGAAATGTGCTATGTACCTGCCCTGGATTGAGCAGAATCTTGTCTTAGAAACTATGGAAAATCTGAAGCCTGAGGAGGTACTAGTCATATCTTCCACAGACATGGCAAAATCTAAGATAGGAGCTGCTAGCAGCTGTGTAGTTAAGTGGTTATGACTCATGTGCCTTTGGTTTAGTGGTTTTGTCCTGGGACTGAACCACTGGGTTGCATCCCTGTCTTATACAAAATAACTAAGTTCCAGCATATCTGGGCACTAATACAGTTTTGTGTGAAACATTTTTCAGGTTACATTTCGGGTAGGTCTGATATATTTCCTCAGAATTCTCAGCAGCAGAATTCTCCTGAAGGAAAGTAAAATCCTGCTTGTTTCTTTTTTAAATCTGAGTTTAGCTGCATAGTTGTTATCATCAGAGAACCCCTCTTCGCCCCCTGCACAAGCCTACCCACATGCTAAATTAGACTTAATTAGACAAATTAGACTCCTCTAACTTTCAGTGTAGTAGGAAACATTATTTTCTAACTGAACCAGAGTGAAATTGAGGTAGCAGGTTCTAATTCTCAGATTTGGTGAATGTACCTTACCTAAAACATAAATTTGTCCTATGGCCCCAATAACAAACATGCATTTATACCTCACCTGATGAAGTTTGACGAAGTTGCCTAGAATTCATCTGTGCATTGAATTTGTGCTGGGCAGAGCAGAGGTCCAGTAGGTATTTACATGTCTTCGCTGTATCAGTAATGAAGGTGTGTTTCTTGCCACTGAAGCTGCTTTCAATCATGAATTTTTTTCTCTGAAGGGGAAAAAAAAAAGCACAGCTTGCTTCATATATCAGTCATTACACTGAGGCACTGACAGTTCATTTATATAACCTTGTTGATTTGTTCAGTTGTATTTATGCCTGACTGCATCCCTTTTGGGTGCAGTAAATGCCTGTGGTAAATTCAGCACTTTTAAGCAAGGTGTCTGTCACTGGGCTCGTAACTCTTTTATGTCAAAAGTCAAGAACCTTAGGACATTGAATGCATTGATACTAAGTTGCTAAAACTGCAAAATTTGGCCCTACATATGTTAAAATTATTAAACAATTTTAACATGAAAAGGAACATATCTTCAAGGGGAAGAAGGACCATTTTTGGAGAGCGAACAAGCTGGGAAATGTGTGATGCAGTTTGACACCTAGACTGTCCAACAGTACATTGATATACCTCTAATGTCAAGATCCCATTTAGAAAAGGGTCACAGTCTTGCCACCAATACTAGTTTGTTAGCAGACATCAATATACTAAGAGATGAGGATGGGAATAATGAGATCTGGAAAGTGGAAGACATGATCCCATGACCTGATGTAGGCAGAAAAACAGAAGAAAAGAGCAGTAAAGACAAGAGAGGAATGAATATGGAATATGCCATAGAGAGGTTTGACTTTGTCTCTGTAATAGTCAGCACCAGATCATTCAGTTTTATAGTGATTTGACTTTGGCCTCCGCATAAAAACTGTAAAACTTCACCTCACAAAGAACTCAGTATCTTCATATCCACATCCAGATCCAGCTTGGGTTTAAAACTGTGTTCAGGAAGGACTTGCCCATAGAGGGTGACTCTAATTCTAGCTCTGAATGCAATAAATTTATCAAAGTGACAGGAAGAAGGGCGGTTAAGTAGTAGAGTAGAGAAGAGATTCAGTTAGTTCCAACTCACATGAGCTGAAATTCTCTCTGTTTCACGCCACTGGAATCTTAAACTGGCAATTCTTGTGTGATTTTTGTTCTCATAGACGATGATGCCTTTGGCACAGATTCCCAGGATGATGTCCCCTTCTGTCCCTTTCTTCTCTTGCGACACGCGATAGAATAACACTCCATATTCAGGAAGCTGCTGAGTCACCTTGTAGAGAAAAAGTTCTTTTACCATGCATTACTCAAAAAATTCATGGGAAGACAAGTTAGGTAGATGGAGGAGAAAATGCTTTTGAGTGTCTGAGGAGCCAGTGCCTGCCCCTGCCAGCTAAACAAGCAGGGGATATTCTGAGGAACTCACCCAGAGGTTCTGGGTGTTGATGCTTGTCTTTCTACCTCTGGTACTTCTTTCGACCTCTGGTACTTGGCCACAAAAGTGTTAAAATGTGACTCAGACACTTTACAGAACTATAGAATATGAGTAGGATTTACTGTCTGATCTGCAGACCAATATGAGTTCATCCTAAAACTTTATATTTTCTTTCTGGGAAGCTACTGTAGAATCCCCAAATGACTTTTCAGTTGTGAATAGAGATTTTCAGTGACCAAAATAAAACACTTTAATAAGATCTGTTTTTCAGAAAGTAACCATAGTACAAATGTTCAGGTCTTGAAAACTGGGGCATCTATAATCACTAGCTGAATCTGTGTTTTAATTTTTAATCCCTTTCGTATTTGGAATTTACATGTTCTTGCCATGGGGTCTATCTTTCTCGCTTTGTATGATGTGTTGGCTCCTTCTACAGACTTATTCATTGAAACAGATACTAACAAAGCTGCTTTTCTTCACTGGATTTGCCACACATGATGGGACTGTCACTAAGGCTAAGCTTCAATCTATTTCTTCAGTTGCACTGACAGTGTTAGATGAGGAACTAATATAATTAAATAGCAACTGAACTAAAATGGTGCTATAAATAAAAGCATGTGGCACTGCAGCAAAATGAGTACTGATATTTATCCATTATCTAATCTCTGATCTTCTTCATTTGATGGAAAGCAGAGAAGTTTGGGGATAAAGAGAAATTAGCAGGAAAAAGTTAAATCCCACATCATTGTGACACTTTAGTGCCCTAGAGAAATAGTCATGTGAGAAAACACTTCAGATAATTCCTTCCTCACTTCTAGGGTTCACAGATACTTTTAAACAAACAATCACTACATGTTTAGAAAGTGGCTGAACAGCTGCTCTAATTTCAGAAGTCAAAAAAGTGCTTATTCTCATGTTTTATAATCTTCTGGAGCCCAGACATGTTGGTAATATGCCAAAAATTTGCATCAAGCCTTCGAATGCTGCAAATACACCAAAATGTGTTATAAAAACTCTCAGTGATAAGTGACAGTATATACAGGAGAATGAAATTCTGAGGTTTTTGTTGACTAATCAAATTTTTTCACCGCATCTAAAATCCACTGTATCAGGCAGGAAGAAAATAGACAAAGGTAAACAGAGAGAGGCTTTCTACCTCAAAATTAATATATAGTGTTTGGGGTATGGCAAGTTACCTTTAAAAATTCTAGTTCAGCTTCATCCTCAAATAGGGAGCGATTCATACGATGTAATTTAGCAAGCTCTCTCTGTACATATGCCAGGGTCATTTTCTCTATTCGACTTGCTGGAACATAGTCTTCAACACGAAAATAGCTCTTTCCATGCATCTGTGGGAAAAAAAAATGAAAAAACAGAGACAGGAGCCTTTTGTTCTTTCTTGACTTTCCTCATTCATTGCATTTCATTTTCAGGGTGACCCATACGCAGAAGTCACCCTGCTGCCATTTCCCAAAGGAAGGTGGGAACAGCACGAAGAGTCCTGACAGCCAAAATTGCCTCTTGCCCCTGTGCTCAGGCACCTGCTCAAAGCACACACCACTTCTTTGGGCAGAGGGGAGAAAGGAGCTGGGCCTACAGGTGTGTTCTGCACTTAAAGCTGACAGCTACAGCTGCATCAGTACAACCTACAGTGGGGGACCCACTGACATGATGGATCTGACCACATGGATCAGACCACTCTGAGTTCAGTTAACAGAGCTGCACTGATTTACATAAATGAAGATATGGAAGAGAACAAAAATGGGTGTTCCTTACACACTTGAAAACTAGGACAGCTAGTTCAGATATACAATCAGTGACCTTCCTGTCTTTGCAGCTTTTGGATCTGAGCTTACACATAAAATAGCTGTGAATTCTGACGTGTTAATTTGCTTTTCTCTTCTCTATTTACTAATCTCTCTAAGCCCCTCTGTGCATCCAAGCTGGGCCTATGTTGGAAACTTTCTACAGATTTTATGGAGTTTCTAGGATATATGATCAATTATGAGGGACCTAGACTCTCGTCATTCTGTCAAAATTCCTGTCAAATTCACCTGGCTCATTACTACTCCATAATTAGGAATATTTTGTAATTTTTTTAGTTAAGTCTGAAGGACTTAACTGGAGGACTAACTGAAATTCTGTGCTATTCACATTTCTTCTTTAAATGCTATGTGAGAAATAAAAGGTGCAAAAGTTGTAGAGAGAGACCTCTGAGAAATACTGTATTATTTCTCCACACCTCAGGAGCATAATTGCCAAGCTCTGCCTGTAAAGCCAAAGCGCCGAGTTTCAGGGCAGTCTCATCACTGCAATATAATCGCTCCTCCAAAATATCTTTACGAAGCTGCAGGTAAAACTGATGCCTTGTCAAGCCGTGCCTAGAATAGAAAAGGGTTTAGGAACTCAGGAGGAGCTTTGAATGGTATCCCTAAATGCTACTGGTTTTCCTTCAGTTGGCAGAATTGCCCACTTACTGAATAACATTAAAGTGGTTGACAAAGAATTTTATCCTGAGAAAGAGTGTGAAATTAATGATGGACATTTTCTTCTTGGGTTGGTCATTCCAGCCATCTGGGGCCACTTTGTAGAGTTTGGTCTCCTCATCCAAAAAGAAGAATTCTTTACCTGAAATGAGAATTTTGGGTTCTGTGATAAACCTGGATATACTTCAGCAGCTCAAAGTTTTGCTGTCTTCATAGAGTGCATCACTAGCAATAAAAAATAAAATAGATTGGGGATGTCAGCTGAGATTTACTTCTCTGTGTCATGATTTAAGTTATTGCTCCTTTGATGGAGAACTTAGGACAGTATGTAATTTTGGATTACAAATGTTAGATGCTGGATTAGTATGGCATCTGTGAAATCACACAAGGATTCATGGGGCTTGCATTCTGCTCACCAATCAGGTTCTGCACCCCGTTGTAATCCTCATGCCCTACACACAAGGTGTGCTTTTTCCCAGTGCCTCAGCTGTGCCTGTCATCAGAAGTGGACTAGGGAAATGTGGGTCTGGTAGATGACACAGCTGAACCTGTATTTCCACTTATGTCTAGGAATAAACACAGGCAGCCTTTCTCAGTGCAGTGCTTCCTGGAATTTCTGCTGGAGCTGTATGGCTCAGTATTATTTGAGTACGAGGCTGGGACACAGCTTTTTCTGCCTGGGAATATCAGCCAGTACATGTCATATGGCTCTTCGGATGCACAATCTAGGGTAGACATGCTTTACATCAGTGCAGTATGGTTTAAATCAGCGTACCTTACTTTTGCACAAGCTTTGTATCTGCTTCCACCTGAGGATCTTAAAGGATCTCACTGGAATTCATTGATAAAGTGACCACAGAGGCACTGAGGGACAGAGCTGTCACCATACTTAACTGTCTCATTACCTTTCAGGTAAGCCAAGCCAAAGTAGAAATGTTCCACCAAGTTTGCATATGCCACCACGGTGTTGAAAACATCCCTTGCCTTGGTCTTGATGTCACATTGCACCTCAAGGCACTGCCCACTGAGTAGAATCACATTGAGATCCCTTTGGGACAGATAGGACTTCCCTTTTTTAGTCTAAGAACATGCAAGAAAGAATGAAGAATGAGTGCCAAGTACAAGCAATGCAAGTTCCATAGCATTTTATTACTGAGGCCCACTAGTTGCCTGTCTCCATACAACCTGATGGAATTGGTCACAACACCATGCTATTCTCTGCCTCCCTTCTCATAAATTAATATCACAAACATTTCTAATTTCTTCAAAACCCAGAGAATCACAACAAAACAGCTGATCATACTTGAAATCTCCAGTCACCAGGGGTATTCTAGACTGGGGGCTAATTCCAAATTCTCTTTGCCCTCATTTTTATTGCTGTCTGCTTTCTACCTTATCTTAATGAAAGGTAAAGGATGCAAGCTGGAGAGGTCTCATACATTGGCACTAGATGTCATATTGCATATTTGCTGTGTAGTCTTTGTCTCAAAAGTCTTGGGCTAAAGTGAGCATTCTTAGCTGAGAAGGATAAATTAAGCTTTTTTTGCACCAACAGAAGTAACTAAATAGCACAGAGAATTATATCACCTCCTTTCAAGTCTCAATACCTCTGCAGGAACCCTAACTTGTTTTGAGAGGAGGACATGGAAAGAACACTGGGTTGAGGCTCAGATGATACTTACAAAGAGCCCTAATTAAAATGTCACTAGATTAGTTCTAAATTCTTAATGTTCATACTTACCACAATTGACCCAGGCAGCTGTAAGGTCACTGGTGGCTCACTAGACAAAATAATAAATTCTGGACCTGAAAACTGCAAGGAGGCAATTTCAAAATTTAGTGAATATCTCCTTAATGGAATGAAGATCCCAAACACAAGTATCAATGAAACCCATTTCTGTTGATCTGTATGCTGGACCTAATTGACTTCAGTGTCTAATAAGGTGCAAATGCTGATTGAAGACTTCTCTCTGTTTATGGTCTCTCCTGTGTGGACTCTCCAGGATCTAAGTAGGGGTAAACTCATGCTGAAGCCTTTTCTTTGGTAAAGGCACTTAATCAAGATCCATTTCCTTTGCAAGGACCCTATTTTCATGACACTTACAGAAACTTAATTTATTCTGAGACCTTTTCTCATTTGATTCCCAAATTACTCTGAGGACAGTCGCAGACATGTAAACACATACATACACACCACTGTGATTGCATTATCTCGGCTTCCCTAGGAACCAGACTGGAATGCAGAGCTGCTTCTTTCCCCATAATAAAGGCTGACTGATGGTTCTTATTAGTAGACATCATATTATTTTGTTTTAACTTCAAAAAACTTCAACATGTTTTTTTTAAGACCTTTTTTTAAGATCTTTTTTTCTTGCTGAGCCTCCACCTCAACTAATTTTATATACTGGGTTTTCAACAATTACATCTATGCTTTTAGACCCCTTAAGCAGACAGAAATAATTAAATGTCTTCAAGGGATAAGATGTGAATCCTTCCAGCCATTCACCATGACTTAGTAACTTGAACCATTTACATTTTTTTTTAAATTTAGGATTTATTTAATTATAATAGTATTGTCCTACCAATAGACAATGCAGTTTTTTATCACATTAAAGAGGGACTAGCACTGTGTTGTAACAGTTGCTGAAATCCTTCTGAGAAATGCCATTATTATCCCCACAAAAATCATAATAAAACTTAAAACCAGATTTATATGAGAAAATATATTTTTCCAAAGTATCTAACTGAAGCTCTTGACCAAATATCTGTCACTGGTCAATGTCAAGCTTCTGGGAACTGGGAAGAGGTGAAAGGGCTCATCAGCCTGAAATCTGTGTCTTCCTCTTCCACAACAGAAAACTCTATAGGAAGAATCATGGTGGAGTTTTCTGTGATTCAGTTATTTCTGAATTTTTGCAATCCAGCTTTTAAAGAAACATTATCTTTTCCATTTAACAGAGTCCTACCACAGTTTAGCAACTAGAAATAGTCAATTAGGTGAACTATTGGTTGGGCACATTCACTGCCTATGCTTTCTGTCCAAACATACACTGTAAAAAATTTAAGTCCTTTGAGCACCACTGGCTGGCAAATGTTTGGGTTAAGTGTCTCTGTAAATTTTTTTGCTGTTCTGAAGCTGATGTCAAGGTGGTTGGTGAAAGCAGTCCATATGGTGTTTGATGCTTGCAGAAATCACATATGTAGGTCAGAGAGGGTTCAATTACCCTCTTTTACAAAGTCCTTACGGACAATTGCTTTCACTGCCTTCAGTTCTGAAGTCACAACTGGATCATGCCTAGGAGTCTGTTAATTTAGAATACTCATCTAATAAGATGACTCAGTAGCTAACATGGACATCACCATTGAACAAAGATTAGACGAGAGGCTTCTCTTTAGTGATATTTACATTTTGAAATCAGCTTATATGTTTTTCATTATTCACCTTTTCCTTCCTGTGGAACAAACATTTCTGTGATGCAGCAGCTGCTGAGTAGTCCTTTGTAGACACAGAGAAGGTGGAGCCCAAGCTTAGCAGGTTCTGTTGGCCGTTCTTCTGAGTTCCACCAGGGATTTCTTCTACAGCGCTCACTGACCTTCAAAGGAAATGTCACAGTGAGTAAAATGTGTAACATGCAATCAACACAAAACCAACTTGAGGACAGAGCTTAAGGTACAGTAACTACTGGAATACTATGAAGTCCAGGGCAATGTCTGATATAAGCTCCTAAATGTTTCTTTGCAGAAAAAGAGAACTAATTTAACAGGAATAATATTACTGATGCACTTTATAAATAAATGTGAAGTCTGCTTTGATTCAGTAGAGTCAGGTTTGTTTCTTTTCTTCGTTTGGTGAGCCAGATCTAGCTGGTTTAAGTTTGGTGAAGCCAACAGGCAAAGAATTTAGCCCCATTCCCTTCTGGGAATTCTACAGGATGAAGTAAATTCCTCATTCTTGTTTTCTCAAGCAAAAGGCTTCAGAAAACCTTAACATTTGTCATTACATTATTGGGAGTTTTCCAGGAATGGAAATTTGAATTATTTGAATATTAATTAATTAGAATAAATTAGTGTCCTAGGGAACTGAGGGAATTTTCAATTTAATTAAGAAAAAGGTGTGTGAGATCTCAGATCAGAAAGCTGTCTTTGTACTATAGTTTTAATGCAGAAAGTAATGGTGTTTTCCATGTGAGCAGATATGTGTATCCTTAGAATAAATTTCAAATATACTATGCACTCAGTAAAGAAAGAATGATTATGTGGTTTAGAAGGAGAGGTTATGTTGAGGCGGATTTTTGTTAATAACATTTTTTAACAAACGCCAAAGACACATGGAAGCTTTCTCATTATCCCAAAATTTCATCCGTTTCTTTTGCATGTTGCAGATTTGCTTCAGGAAACTGTTCAAGGAATTTCTAAAAATTTTTAACAAATTAATTGGAGTAGTTTCTCATCTCTTTTGCCTAGTATCCAGTGACAGGGAATGTGGGAATGGTTCAAAGCTACATCAGATGGGGTTCAGAGATGATGTTAGGAACTATTTCTTCACTTAAAGGGGGCCAAACACTGGAACAGGCTTTCTAGAGAGATGGTCCCTGGTCCAAGCCTGTCGGTTTTTAAGAGACATTTGGACATGCCCTTAATAACATGCTTTAACTTTTGGTCAGCCCTGAAGTTGTCAGGCAGTTGGACTAGATGATTATTGAGTCTCTTCCTACTGAACTCTCCTCTCCTCTCCTCTCCTCTCCTCTCCTCCTCCCATATTCTACATTCCTCTGTCTATAAAGATAGCTAGTTATTTTTGTTTCTATCAATGCAACCTCATAAAGATCAACATTTACCTAAGAAATACGCCTCAAAATTACCTGAAGTGACCTTTGTGAGCATAAAAATATTATTAGCTCAAAATCCAAGATTCTTTATTAAGAACGCTTTCTTTTCCTATAGAAAACACTTCCTGTTATTACTCCTGTGAGGTGAGAGATGCCAGATTTAACATTTATGTCTTCTTTATATATAGATCAGAGCCTTGCTTACAAGCTTAACTTTGTGAGATGTAAATCATGTCAGATGGGCTGCCTACAGAATGAGCATGATGATATTAGTAAGCTTTATTAGTAAGCTTTGTGTTGGTTGTACTCTTACATGGCAAACTGGTGATTTCCAAAGTAATTTCAACTCCACTGCTGTCATGGTACTTGTAATAGGATGGTGACTGTGGTGGAAATTCAGTTGCAGATGCTTACAACCAGGAGTGGGGTTTATGGTCCTTGAAGTTCTATGGGAAAAAGCTTGCTGGAAATTTGGACAACAGAGTTTTTCTTTCAGCAGAGGAGGGGAACTTATTCTTGAAGCATGATTTTAGATCAAGCATATCAAGATCATACCCAGGTTGTTAGCTGGAGGCGTGGCAATTGCTCTGAAATACTGAGTAAATAAATCCCCTGTTACTCATATAACTGCCAGATACATGATGCATATAGAGATGTCTGTATACACACGTATAAATGTATGTGTATGTACTTAGACAGGTGGGCAGAGACTTCTTTCTTGACAAAAGCAGACACTATCCTGCAACCTGTTTGTAGATCTCTCTTATTGCAGTTTTACAGGTGTACTGGGATATCTCATATTGCCTAGATTATCATGGCTGATTTTTTAGGAAGTTCGAACTGTTTACTCAGGACACATTTAGTTGGGAGTTGATCTAAATTGAGCATTTCCTGTGGGCCTGAATTACTCATGTCATGGTTAAAAGAAGAAAGTCCTGTTTAACTGGGTCAAGAAGCCAATTTAAACGGGATGTCCGTAGGGATTACATGGTGCTTAACTATGGGATTCTGGTCTTTGGGGTGCCTAGAGGATGACTGTACTTACATCTCTTCTTTGTTTGGAAACAGCCATGATTACAGTTGCACTGTGCTAACAACCAGTCTAGAAAACTCCTGTTTGGCAGCAGTGGTGTTTCCCTGGCTGTTGAAAAGGAGTTAGTATCTATCCGATGTACAAGTCTCAGTTTTCTTTGTCAGTGTCTACAGGGCTGCTGTCCGTGCCATGGTTGAAATGAGGCTAATCCTCATGACAAACCAGAGGTCTTTACTGCTTGTGTTCCTGGGTTACCTATAACTCTCCAGTAAAGTGGCAGTGCAGGGCTGGATATGACTGACACAAGTGAGAAAAATCAGTCTAAGGACTGAGGTGGAAATGCAAATGAAAATTATGGATCATATACACGGTCTGACATAACCATTCCAGAACACATAAGGTGTAACAGCACTTCAATGTGACAGCAAGGCAAGACCACATCCAAAATTTGAATGCAGACAAATAAGAACTCTGACAGAACTCCCTGACTGGGAAAGCAATGACTATTCATACCTTTTCAACAGATATTTCCCTTCATAAAATCATATAATCATTAAGGTTAGGAAAGACCTCTAAGATCATCAAATCCAACCTTTCACAGCCTCTGTGGAGCAGCTTCCCAATTGTTTCAGTCACAGAGGACTAGTCCTGCTTCCCTGCCTGGTGGGAAACACAGCTGGGGCAGCTGTTCTGGGAGGCCCGTGGCATCTGGCAGGACACAGTGGTGCAGAGAAAATGTCGAAATCCTGAATTTGCTTGTTTTGTGTGGATTATTCAGGGCCCAAGTTCCATTTCACTAGAGCTTTTGGACTGTTCCACTTGGAACCAGACCAAGTCTAGGTGAACATTATTTATTTATTCTACATAATAGAATATTATGTATTTATTAAGGTATTTCTTCTACATTGGTATCTATTATCAAAATAGGTTCAGATGGCAAGTCAGGCATTTTCTGATACTGGCATTGCCACACTAGGTGCCTGCTTTAGTTGGTCATAAAACAGCTTCCATCCTGTAGAAATCTGAATTGAGCTTACCTGTTTATGAAGAGCTTGTAGCTACTCTGTGCCCTCGACCCACTAA
Organism: Oriolus oriolus; assembly: GCA_013400235.1. Taxonomy (NCBI): domain Eukaryota; kingdom Metazoa; phylum Chordata; class Aves; order Passeriformes; family Corvidae; genus Oriolus; species Oriolus oriolus. The sequence goes on from VXBT01003830.1 coordinate 383,755, forward strand.
GTGTGGGGTCACATGATCTGTGGGTCTCTGGAACTCTCCCTGAAATTAATAAAGGAAATTTCAAAATTCAAGCGATAGTAGCAGCACTCAGCATCAGATACTGGGGCAATTACAACAGGGAAGAAATTTAGACTGGCAACTTCCTCTCTCGTGTTCTCTCTTGGACATGATAAATGGCTATTTAATAAGGTTAAGGGAATACTACACCAGCATTATTCCCAGTTCCCTAGTTATTGTTACTTCCTCTTCATAATACTTTATGTGAATGTAATTTGGAAAACAGCTGTGTAGGTACAATGGCTGTCATTTCCCTCTGTATGGGGGTAATTTGTGAAACAGCTTTTTCTCTTCAGAAATTATGCCTAATTTTTGTTCTTCTATTTCCAGGCATAAAATGGGCAGAAAAAGCCATGAAATTTCTCTCTGGCTTAATCAGAGTAGAATGTAAAATCAGTGAAATGAAAATGATTGTATCTATTCCACTGGTTACTTGCTATGTTAAATATATTGTGAATGTTTTTACACCATAAAAACCTGGTGGGAGTAGTGGATGGTTTGCATTGCTTTTTACCTTCAATCATCTCTGTTGGTACAGAATGGACAGGTGCTGCTTTGTCCAAATACATGAAGGTTGAAATTTAGAGGCAGAACCAGAGAGGGTTATGCAAGTGGTAGTTCTATGAATGTTTCTTGGATCAGCAGAGATGTTTGAAATCTTTAAGGAAGGGTGAGATTAAATTTTTCTTCACTTGTATCATTTCATTGATGTTATTTGAAGAATCGCATATAAAACTATTACATAAGCAGGATGATAGAGGTGGTAAGATAAGCTGTGTGGAAGCAATCATTTAGATAAAACATTCATGCACTACACCCTGAGACTTCATTGTGAATTCCAACATGAAAACGTGACTCCGAATTCTAGTGTACCAACCAACCAACTGCAATTTTAAAACCTAGAAAATCTACAGTCGCATTGCTAAAATAAGCATAAACATGTGGGGTTTTTTCAAGCTGCAGATGGTAGTGACAAAATGTGAGATTTGAGATAAGCTAGTTACCAAACTTAAGTTTCAATCCTGTGTTCTGAAATGACATGCTTTTTCATGAGAAAACCTTGCAAAAATCTCTGCTTACACTGTGGTTTTCACATAATAGTATAAATATATTTTGACAAGCACATAAAATTCCCCTTAGCCTTTCTCTATCAGCTGTTACAGCAGTGGGACAACTTGGCTACTTTCAGTGGCCAGACTGCCATGCTTTGATCACAAATCCAACACATACCTGACAGTAAATTAACATGTATTCCTCAGAGAAGTTGATCCTGTAGATTTACTAGATGTTAAATGATCTTCTAAAATACAGTCTTGATACTGATCTCCTTTGATAATGGTGTTCTACTAGATGGTAATATTTCTTTTCAGATAAAAATGCATTTTTTAATACATTATTTCATGAAGGAATGTCTGTGGCAAACAAGCTCTCACATTCTGTGTTTACTCTTGTATTTTTAGAATCTTGTCTTACAAAATCCTGAGCAGGAACAGCTACCAGTGTTTCAGTGGAGACTGAGACATGCACAAAGTCACTGGAATGAGCCTTTGTCAAGTTTATGACCAAATTATTTTTAAAAGTGCTTACAAAACAGGCTTCTGTTCTGAGTTTACCTTCACTGTGTGTGACTGTGTATGTGACTGACATGTATGTGTCACTCAGGGAGCAGCTGCAGTCTCAGGTTTTTATTGCTGCTGATATTGATTGCAATTCTGGAGCTTCAGGAAAGCGTCTTGCAGGAGGAGAGCATTAACATGACTAATCTCACTTTCCTCATCCTTGGGCTGAGGGCTTAGGGCTGAGAGGCTGTGACAAGATGGTTTTTTTTTTTTCCCAGGATGTGCCCAGTTTCTCTCTGAATTATGCCCTCATAGAATTGCAGTGAACACACAATTTTTTTGCCATCTTTGCTAGGGAAATTAGTCCCTTGAGGTCTAATGCTCTATGTATTTTTTTTTTGTCTAAGGAATTTTAAACCTTTTAAATTCAAAAGAGTAAGGGTAATATGGTCCTAGATAGTTCATTACAATGAGCGTCTGGATATCATAAACACAAATTAATGCTCCCTATTGAGAAAAAACAAGGACTACTCAGCAATTTTCTGTTATTTATGGCATCAATGAACTAAGCAATCAGTGTGCACACCTTATTGCATCATAACTGATGTAGTGAATGCTAGGGCTATTGCCTTAGGGAAAAATTTCTGGGACACAAAATCCACACGTGCTTACAGAGCAGATTTGAATCTATGCCACAGGAGAACCTATTCATTTCTCACGGTGGTTCAATGAGGGAGGAAGTAAACTCTGAACTACAGAGGTAAACTTCCACCTCTTGGTCTAGGAGCTCAGGAGACATGCCACAGGCAAGATGGAAAAAAAGGTTGCAAGCACGTAGGAGGATGGGTAACTGTGGACTGGAGGATAGGAATGGGCAGGAGTCTGAGATGGGGAGCTGGCATGGTAAGCTTGGTTTTTTTAGGAGAGGCTGATGGCATTTGGCAACTTTTTGCTCTTGGGCAGTGTGAACGTCTTGTCTAGGTGATCCCAGTTCGGATTCCAGTTTATACGTGAACATACACATGCATGGCAGTACTCTCCTTCCTCCTGAATTCCCTTTTTTGCTTCATGGTATCCCCTTACACTGTGATTTATGTGGCTTGGGAAGGAACCCAAACAATGTCTACCACAGTGTCTTCACTGAACAAATTCTCTGCCGAACAGTTTGCTTCCTGTTGTTCTTGCCACAAAAGGGTTGAAAGTGAAGCTAAAATTTCAACTCTGGTATCTCCAGACCAAGTAAATCAGAACAACATTGCAACCTGGCATTTAGCACAACAAAAACAACATGCTGAGCAGGAAATGCACAATGGCTCTGGGACAAAAATGAAAAGAAAACAAAGGGTTATTTGGTTGGTTTTTCCCTCTAGATTTCAGAATTAGTCCATTTGTTTTTGAATGGGGTTGAAGAAAAATTAATCCTCAGCATTCAAATCTTAGGTATTATTCATAGATTTAAATGATTTCAGAGCTGGCATCTTGACATTGCCCACCATATGCATTCATGGGGTAGCCCCACCTTTTCTGTATCAAGACCCCATGTGCTAAAAACATACTGTCAGGCTTTGTGACCTGCTGAACAGCTTTACCTGGCAAAGGGGGCATGAAGCAAGAAAGAGGTGATGGTGCTACATGGTAATCACAGAATATATAGCTTTACAGTAGGACACAAGTGAAAAAGAATCTAATATAAAAGTATCTTTCTTCTCTACAACTTAGCACAAATATACCTCCCAAGTCACATAACCACAAGTTGTGTGGGAGTATCTGTCACCTGGTACATGGTTAGTCCCACACTTCAGGGGACAAAAGAGATGAATACATAATTCACAAACATAATCTTCTATAAAAATCTTACCTCTCCTGTGTCCTCGGTTAGACAGTATCAAAGATGTACTTTCAGAAATACTATTAGAGTCACTATAATCCACAGAGAGTTGTCTGTAATCTTCTGTTGACTGACTATAGTTCATTAATCTGGACCCTTTGTCTGGAAACAGAAAGGAAATATGGTGAATCATATAATTTAATTATAAATCATTGTATTTGCATGTTAATGTAAATAATATTTGGATTGACTATTTTTTTTATAGTCCACATCTGTCTTCTAACTCTGTCTCCAATTCCTTAAAGGCTGAGGAAAGCTTGGTAACTTCATTCTATTACTTTCATAATCTTCTTTGGACCAAAATTAGTTTTCATAGTTCTCTTCAACCATTCCATATAAAACAAACCTAATACATTAATTCTATTCTACATGTTTAACTGAAAGGCTGCAAAGTGCAGATAACCTGCAAAGTTCTTGTTCCTTATACTCTGAGGTCCAAAACCTTCAGCTATAATCTCTTCTTTCTGTGTGCAGGGTGGACAATGCCCAGACACAATCCACTACCAGAGTCAGATACAGAAATTCCAGTAAGGGGTCATCCTAACTCATCAGGACGTATATTTCTCTTGCACACTGACTTTACTTTGCTTGCATTCTCTCTAGTCCTGTTACAGAATCTCTGAAGCATATTTTTTAATTTAAAAAAAAGGAAGAAATGGAATGCTGTCTGTCAAAGTGCTGCTCACACATTTTCAATGTAATCAACATCCTAATTCATTCAAGTCCTTTGGCAAGTGTAAGTCAAGTGACCTGAATCACTGGAAAACACAGAGACCACACCAGATACATAATCCCTAGAACCAGTGTGAGGAAACTGGTAGGAATTTGTGGCTAATATGGGGTTGAAGATGGGACCCTCCCTTTTGGCAGCAGCAGAATTTCTACCTACTTTTGCAAGTGTGAATCTGCAAGCTCAGTTTCTAAGTAAGTAAACCCATATGGCTTTAGGGGTGGTTTGTCCGTATGTTTCCGAAAGAATCTCCTTTTCTTATAACCAGGAATGCCTAATAGAAATGTTCCACATGTATTTAAGTACATGTTTGATTCTAGCTGATTAAATGGAGCATATGTGTGATTTGCTGCATAGAAATTGTATTGCTCATATGCCTAATGTTGAGCATATAAAAAAAAAATCCTGTATAGCTTCGGCCAGATTTCCCCTTGCCCCAAAATCAGAGATCTCTGTCAAAGTGAACAGTACAGTGTAGACACGAGAAAAAAAGATACAGTTATAGAATTACTCTGAGGGATAATAAATCTTGATCTTAGTCAAATGAAATACAAAATTGGTATATACTGGTTTATTTATATAGTGAGCAGGATATATATATGTGTATATATATATATAAATGTGTGAATTTATAAAAATCTTTTGAATAGAAAATTAAACTAAAATCAAAAAGGAACCACAAATCTTTGCTTGAGTAATCAAATAGGAAAGATGAATATATATTCCTTAATGGAAGGAGGATAGCCTCACAGAATCCCACCTTCAAAAATATACTGGAGTATACAAAGTACAAAAGCAGTTTTGAAAGTAGAGGTGTTTTATATGCACAGTTTTTATGGAAAGGGCTTTAAGAGTCAAATCTGTGCAAGCTGATTTGTTATCACTGCTTCACAGCCCTGAGACTACTGTCCTTTGTGGAAACAAGGCAAAGAAACCTCACTGACTTGCCTCAGAGTCTTTCCATTATGAAGTAATTTATATGTAAAGCAATAACTATCCTATCCAACACTATATGCAATCACTACAGCATGAAATTAACTAATTCATCTACCTTGGGAGAGACACAGAAATGGCTGTCTGTATCCTTATTAGAGAGTTCAGAATATAATTCTTTCTTTACCTTGGTGAAAATTCATCTGGGATGACAGTGTTGAGGTGTCCGATATTTTTTCATGCAATCTTTTCCTTATCACATGACTTCTGTTCAGCTGAGAGGCTGTACTGTCTTCAGTGACCACCTGCTCTGTCTAGAAGGTAGTAATATTAAAGTCAATGTCATATGATATGTGGACTCTCGTAGTGAAGTGATCCTTGACCTCTGGCTGTCAGAGGCTGCTGATTTTCTTTGCATAAGCAACCTGATTGTCTCAGGTTAACACAAAGCGGGACTGAGTATGTGGGCTCCATGATCTCATGCTAGCTAAGTTTATGAGGGGACACCCTCTGTCACAGCAGTAAAGAGAGTAATAAAGAGTGCAAGGGGAAAATTATTCTCAGAATCTTAATGAATACTGGTTGAAACCAAAAAACAATCTGGTGTGTTTTCTTCCATTGTCATTCAGCTGGTCAACAAAAATCTTTTTTGATATTTCAGATTTTGAAAAAACTCAAGTGCTCACTTATTAAAGACCTCATGTAGTCAGGCCTGATTGCACAGCAAATATTCAATTCCACTCAGGGACAATGAATTAACTTCCTAACATGATGTAAATGAGATTTCTTTGAATTTCATGCAGAAAGTCTGAAACCAGAGTGGCAATGGAGAATACTGTTGTATAGAGTCCATTACTTTGGCCAATATTAGGTCTCTGTAAAGGTTATAATTGCTTCAGTATTAACCAAAGAAATTAAGATACTGTAAGTACAAAAGCTGGATCACTTCCCAGGAGTGTAGAAGTGGTGTGTGAGATGGCTTCACTGCTTTATTTGCTTGTTCACGTGCCCACACAATTTTCTGTGTAGAAGTCGAGAACCAAATCTCACTTCCTTAATCCATACAAACATTAATTTTTGCAATTACTCACCTGTGTCCCGTGTCGCTGTGTGCCTCTCTCACCACAGAAAAGGAGATGACTGGAGTATGAGAGTAGTACCTACCTCGCTGACACTTCCCACTGCAAACTGGACCATTTTCTTTATGTAGAATTTTGCTGGTAAGGAAGCAGATTCCTTCTGATGTGCTTCACATGCTTCCAGGATTGATTCAGGAGAAAGTCTTCTATGTGGCAGATCTTCACACAGTGTCAGCAAGAGTGTATGTAGCTGGTCACTCAGCAGGAGGGACTGAGTCAAAATAGAGGTACTGTTAAATGACATCTCCCAGGGGACTGAAATCCTGTGTAAACTGGGACCAGGAATTTCTGTAAGCCTTTCACTCTGGGTGAGAAACAGGCACTGAATTCCTTTAGACTTTGGGAAAATTCCAGACAAGCAGTGTAACTTGCTAGTTACACTGGATTTAGTGGGATCCAGGATAGCCTTGGCGGGAATTGACATCTCCAAGAATGATCATTGGCCCAATTAGGGGCTTCTTGGTGACAGACAGTTCAGTTTGCTCCAGAGCTTTTTTAATTAGACTGTGAATCAAAGATTCATGCAATTAAGATATGTGGTAGCGTTAGCTTCAAAAAGGTGATGAGTTATACCAGCCAAAACTGTTGTCATAGAGACCAGATACTTATATTTTAGGGCCATTTAGCTTATAAAGCCTTTTCTCTTAGAATGTGAAAGGGAGGTTAAATCTGCCAGAAGCCTGTGCTCTCCAAATCAAGAACAAGCAACCAAAAGCATCAATATTGAAATGAAGCAAAATGCATGCTACAAGTCTTTGAAAGGATTCCGGGTAAGCAAGAAATATATCATTTCAGCTAGCAGAGATACTGAGAGAATTTTCTCAGAAATAAGGAGAGTTATTTAGTTTTATTCTTGCATCCCATTTTTGGAAAAGCACATAAATGTGCACTGCACCACAATCATGCCAACATTATGTTTTTCTTTTAGTCCTTCCTATCTTAGAATAATAGAATTATAGAATAATATAGGTTGAAAAAGACCTTTAATATCATTGAGTCCAATCATAAACCTAACACTGGCAAGTCCACCACTAAATCATGTCCCTAAATGCCACATCTACATATACTTTAAATACCTCCAGGGATGAGATTCAACCACTTCCCTGAGTAGCTTGTTCCTAATTGTCTTGGAATAAATAATCTTCACCCTTAAAATCAAGATACTATTCATCTTAGTAAGAACAATTCAGGTTTTTGAAGAAACAGAAGGAAAAATAAAAAGAAAAAGGAAAGATGAGCTCTTAACTAAATTCCCTGATTTGGGTGAACTGGTCTTTGCTTAGACCTTGACACAAACTTTTCAATTCTTTCTAGTGGTCCAAAACACAAAGCCCCTTTCAATGATACTTCAGATTATGCCTCTCAATCCTTGAACCTACCAGAATAAAAGAAAACAAAAATGTTTGTGTTACTGGCCTGGTTTGGAGGAACCTGGTAATCTGCTGACCAATAGAGGGTCATTCCTAAGGAATACACCAGCATCTGTCAAAACAGAAAAGGAAACCCTGTGTGAAATCAATACTTAGTACAGAAAAGCCTCATACTAGACATACCATCCTTTTGTGTCTTTGGTCACAGAATGGCATAAGTCAAACAGATGATTTTTTTTTAAAACTAGACTAAGCATATCTAAAAGTAAAATAGAGACTCTTAGCTTATGGACTAGGTTGCATGCAATTAGTACTGTTCAGCTTGAGGAGCCGAGCCAGGCTGCCCTCTGTTCAATGATGCCAGGAGGATGGAAAGAAATTTGAACTCCTAATCTGCTCTCCCACTGCTGCTTAAAGTTCTCCCCTACCTGTGGGACTGACTAGCAGTTATATGCAGGAAAATAATTACTGGACTAAAGGCTGCCTTTTTCCACAGCTTCATTTTTCTGCACTAGTGTCTAAGTGGTCAGTTATATGGGAATCTGAAAATACTGTTTTCTGCTTGAGGGAAGTATGTGCTCTAAGTGGTATTTAAAAACTTCTAGGTGCCTGAATGCTGTATCTTCCTTTCTTGCCAGAGAGACTTATTTGTCAGAGAGAAGAAAAATAAATTGTTAACAAAGCTGAACATATTTCTGACTTCGTGGGACTGCTCCCACCCTCTGATTGTACAGATACTGCAGTTCTGCTGCTTCTGGGATTACAATTACCATATATGCTTAAACACCATTTCATAGAAATGTTCTTCCTTTCTGTGGGCCTTTACAAATAATGCATTTCTGCATGCCTAGGACTGATGTTCAAAATTGATTTTGATGTTGATATGCATGGTAATCCAATGGTAAACTGCAAGATACATGTAAATCTTTCTTAGTTTTATTAGAAATGGGGTGTGACAGTAGGTGCCTGGTATGCTGCATTAAAACCCATGAGCTTGTCTTCATGAGGTGCTGTCAAGATTTACTTTGCAATATACCTCACCTTTGTTAGTCCAAAGCGCTGGTTTTTACTTGGGTGGTGGAGCAGTTCTGGTGGACTGAAAGGGGCAGCTTCTATCTGAGATGCATTGTTTTGGAAGGACAAATTTCCTTCGGCAGACAGTAGTACTGACCATGGGCAAATCACACAGATGGCAGCGTCTGAAAAATGTTGAAGTAGATAATGGAGATCTTAGTGTTGGATTCACTGCACTCAGGAAATCATATTTCTGGCATCTCATCACTGGAGATGTACCCAGAATGACTTGCCTGACTGGGAATCTCATTGGTCCTGACTCACAGACTGAGTTCCCAGCCTGACCTCAGACTTGCCTTGTCACTGTGGCCTTGCCTGGTGACCGCTGGGCTCTCTGGCCCTGGTTGCCTTCAGCTAGTGCTCTCCTTTGCTCCTTCCACATTTTCTGTAGTGTTGTAGGCAAATACAACTCACACCTGCTGGGCAGCTTGCCTGTTTTAAGAAAAGCCAGCCAGCTTGTACTTCAGCCTAATGAAGAATACCTCGGCTTCCGTAGTGCTGGCCAGCCAACGAGCAGTGTTCCTGCCTAACCTGGCAGTGTCCCAGCACACCGGAAATATTCTGTAGCAAGTGGTGCTGACCATCACGAGATCTGGCATGATTTATTACAGCAAGCACAGTGCAGCAAATGTGGCAGAACTAGCCTTGGAAAGAGGCTGATTCCAGAAACAAAACAGCTGTAATTGAGAGATGTGGAGCTAGAGATATGCCTTACTCAACTGGGATGATGCTATGCAGAGGCAGGTAACCTTCCCTGTGCTCCAAGAAACTGGAGCACTGTGGATTCAGAATGACTCCAGCTTGGCATCACTTCTGGATGTGAGTTCTCTAAAGACATGTTTTAGCAGCCTTATACTTGGTCTACAGACCAGCTTGGTTCTGCATCCCTACTTTTTCTTGGTTTAGTTTTCATCTTCTGGTACCCTAAATTTATCCGGCACAGCATAGGGAAGATTGGGTGATTATCTCAATTTTTTTTTTTTTTTTTAAATTTTGTTTTTTTAAGTCAGTGATCGGAAGAGCATAGTGTCAGCTTAATGTCTGGCACAGAGTCAATAGATGGACCGGAGCTGAACCTATCCAGGTGTGTATCTCTGTGCTTCACTCCTTTGCACATTCCTGGTGCTTGTATTGCCTGGGCTATTCTATCTTCTTGTTACACCAGATAATAGAGAACTCATGGTATAGTCAACCTGCTGTAGTGTTCCAGTTCATTAAAAACTAGTTAGTAATGAATGTTCACTGCTCCAGCTATAGCAGAAGTAACACATCACTTGTTTTCTGTATTTTTTGTATTTTGATTCTACATGCTCATGAGGTAAGAACACATCTCATCCATTCTCCCCTCAAAAGGAATATCCATTCACATAAACAGTTCTCAAAATGTGACAGCTTGCTCATCTGTGCTCTCTTGCTGTTGCTCAGTTGTGCTCTGTGCTGTCTCAAGCTGGCCTGCTTGGCAAGCAATCATCATAATAAGTCACATTATTATCATCAAGGATAAATTCTCTTACTAGCTGAATGGAGAGCCATGTGGATTTACCTGTCCTTCTCTACCAGTCCATGAAGGACATGATCCTAGCTGGCACTGCACTTTCTCTGAGTGCATGTTATTCAGCCTTTAGGAAGACCGCTTCTGTGTGCATATAGTTGTACTTAGATTAATTACCACCTGATGTTTAATTTGAAAAAAAAAAGCAAACCAAAACAACAAAACCGTGTGAAGACCTCCTATGTAGGTAGAGCAATCTGCACGTAACGCCAACAGCACTGAAAGATTTCTCACTTTTATTAGCAATATGCTGTTAGTACCATTAGTGTTTTTTGTCTCCACCCTACCCCCACAAAAAACCAAACAAACAAACTCAAAAGAACTAAAATAACTGAAGAATTAATTTCCAACAGTAAGAACTCTAAAAAGATACTTTTCACCTCACCTTTGTGAAGATCCTCCAGAAGCTGCATTGTGGACAGGTACAGGAGTGCCCATATTTCTTCTTCCTCCAGAGGGCTTCCTTTTGCCCACAGGACCTCAGCCAATGTCACACAGGAACTGCTCATGCCTGCTGCAGTAGATACCAGGTTTTGGACACACTAAAGTAGACTGAATTGCTCAAGACAAGCCCTACTGAATATAGCCGTACCCTTCTCTCACAGTAAGAAATATTTTGTGAACCACCCTGCTTTTTTTTTCAGAATAGGTAGGTATTGTTTATCCCTATCCTAATCTGAGTAACAGTAAATAAAGTGGACTGAATTAAGTTACTTCCTGTAATCTTTTTGAGCACTTTTACTCATCATTTGAAATCAGTCATAAGATTCTGTGGAGCAAATAGCCTTTACTCAGGAGGTCCTTCATGAATATTTACTGTTCAGATCTTGTGAGTAGTTATTTGAATGACAGGTGATTGAATTTGCTGCTTAATATATAATTCTATAAAAATGTGACAGAGTTAACCTAAGAAAAAAAGAAGGCAAAGCAAAAGATATGCCTGTAACATGAAAAGTTTATAAACAGCTCAACTGAGCAATTAAATTTCATTCACTGCTCAGCAGATTGATCTTGTAGACTCTTATTGAATTCATTGATGAGAGCTTTTCTTGCTCACACATCTGAGATTCTGTGCTAGCAGTTTATCCCTTCCGATATATACACAAACTTGCTTTGTTTCACTAAACCAAATTAAAGATGATTCTCTTTTTGAACTGCTGAATAGCAATTTAGTGGCTCCCAGCACACTGTCCTATCTGACAGGTACATAAGACCTGGCCCAGTGCAGAAGAATGTGGGTTCTCACACTCACCCTGTTTTGTCTCAGTTGCAACACAGCATCAGATCATTTAGACAAAGGCACTCTGTAGTGAATCATAATTTTGTGTCCTATGTACTGGAAAAGTATTTTCCTAATACCAGCCCACTAGGAACTGTCTTTTTACTTGAAGTATCAAGGCTGCTTTTCCTTCAAATGTTTTGTTATGCTAAATATTCTCAAAGAAGTTTTGCTCTTAATAAATGGGTCTGATCTTTCCATTTAATGAGTTTTACATTTCAGTAATGTACTAATCTAGTCAGAGCTACCCTAGGTTTACACATCAGTAAGGAAACCCGATTCCAAACTTCAAATTTCCTGAAAATTTTTGAACAGCATTTGCTGTTACTCTCCTTTAACAGTGAGCTCCACAGGTTCATTTTATGTTGTGTAAATAGGGGAATAATGAGAAAAGTTAGAAGTGATCCATTTACTGATTTGAGGGTTTTACATTGTCTGTTGACCAGCAGGTGAGGACATTATAGCCTGGGATGCTATTGTCTGGTATAGGATTGTAAACACCACTGTAAAATGAGTTCACTCACAGCCTGAGGACAGATCTTTCCCCCAGCAATTTCTTCACTCTCTGTACACAGCCCACTTGCTGCCACTGTTTGCTCTCTGCCTGCAATAGAACTCTCTGTGTCTTACAGCTGATTGCTTTGCCAGCTTCCCATTCGTTATGGAGTCTTCAAGGGGTCACTGCAAGAGCATTACAGTGTCCTGCAGGACCAACTTGTTGCTGATTAATAGACTACTCAGACTTTGCTTCGTGGGGTCTTGTCTTGGCTCACTAGCTTGCAAACAAGGAATCCCAGCATGGGAAGAATGATCCTTTGTTGCAACCACTACAGGATTATAGACCAACCTAGTGACATTTTAAACAACCAGAGTCCTAATTTTAGTCTCTGTAGCTTCAAAGGGCAGTAAAGCTTCTTACAAACCTAACCTTAATTAGAAGAGGCAGACAAATCTTCTTAATCTAAGCCATTACCATTTCTCCTAATAATAAATTACTGTGATAGCATTTCACTTAACCCTGTGGTACTGGGGCTAAGCAATCAATTCACATCCCCAGAGCCAGAATCTGTGTGGCTTCTCCATACAGGTAATCCACCAGATTGCACTTAGTACTGTTTTGTTTGAGACTGTGCTGGGGAAAGGAGCACTGCACCCTCTGTTTTAGATAGAGTCCTTATACCAAGTGATTTCAGTGCTGATATTTCTAACTAGCTTAAGTTACTCAATAAGCAGCTATCCAAATAGCAGGTGTTACAGCTTTATACTACCAAAAATCAGCAGTTACACCAGAGATGCTTAACTTTTGTAGCGAATGTTTTTTTCTAAGAGTGAAAGTAATGTCTCAGATCAATACTAAGTATGAATAAAATTAATTCTGCTATCAATGACGTGCAAACTTCTTGAAAAAATATTAGATTGTATGGCCATGGAAATCATAATCTCTTAAAAGGTAACACATCATTGCTTTAAAGCAATGGTGGAGTTAAGCAATGTGCTATCTTACAAGCAAATTAGCAACTGGTTTTTAAACACACTCAGAATGCCCTGTATCTTTAGGCTGTATTTTTGACTTCTGATTTTCAAGACCAACATGATGTTGTATTTAACAAAAATCTAACTGTGTGAGTGCTTGGGGAAAAAAATATGGCCAGGCTATGGTATGTGTATTATAAGAGAGTAAAAGTGTTGGAAAGATACTGTTATCATTGTAGCACTGCCCACATTCATGGTCCCTCAGTTTAATAAAAGCTGTGATCCAGAACCAAACAGTTCTGACATTCAAGCAACCTACAACTCATGAGACAAGGCAGACAAATGAGGAGGCAAGAAGGAAAAAGTTAACACCAACTTTGCAAAAAGGGACCTTTTTTCAGTAACACTACATATCAGAAAATTATGCTGGATCTGGTAGAGCCTGCAGGGAAAAATTAGAGCAGCAGAATGTAATCACCCACTTTGGAGTTTGGCCAGGATATAGAGGTTAATGTTTTTGTGATTGGAAAAAGTAGCAAAGAGCTTCCAGTGCCAGTTCGTGCTTTGAGGTCAAAGGCTGATTTTGCCGATGTCTATGGAAGAAGCTAGTACCATCCAAATTAATCCTAAAATATCCTCCCTGTTCTAATCTTTGCAACACATTTATTCATTACATAGACTCTCTAAAGTCAACAGACTTTCCCCTACTCTTCTCGCATAGATATGAAAGGTTGCATTGGGGTGAGGCTAACCCATAATTTTGCCAGCAACATCCACCTATTTATCACATTTCTTTCTAAATAATTCAAGTTTGGTACATTTTGTTTTATCATATATGTAAGTTTTCATCCATTGAAAGCTGGAGTCAAGGAAAGAAATTGAATTTATCGTGAAAGTAAATGAACTACAGCTTTGCATCTGAATTTGACACTTAGCAACAATTGTGCATTAGTAACTTCATATGCCAAGGTCACTTTATTGGATTTGTCAGTCTTATTTAGTAAAATGTAAAGGAGCAGCTTTGCTTTGGTCAATCTTTACTTTTGCTATTTTGTTTACTGTGTAAATACAGCAAAAGAACTAAAATCTATTACTTTTGTAGTAAAAGTGACCTTCCCTTATCAAACACAGTCAAGTGCATTAAATATCCTCAAGACGAATGGGTCAGCTGGATTCCTAACTATGTGACAGCCCTGTTCACGCCCACCTATCAGAGGGAATTTACTGGGGAGTAGGTTCAGCTGTACAGTAAGTTTCATGGTATGAATGTCAATCCATTATCTGGATGGTGGTGAAAAAAGATGAAGGGAGATCATAGGACACACCAGTGAACAAGATGATGAGGAAGGAGAAATCACATTTAGCTTTCGAAAATATGGAGTCAGGTTTGTCTACTGGTCTACCTGTGAAGGCACAAAGCAAGAACAGATTTGCCCCATCTGGACATCCTGAAGAACAACTGGATATGAGAACTTTGGCAAAATAGTTTGTATATAAACACAACAACAGCAGTACCAACAACAATAAAGGATTAACCCTGGTAGGAAACAAGCATTCTGTTAACTGGAAAGGCTTCTGTCAAATCAGAAAGGCCTTTCAATTTTTCCTGCCTGGAAGCTATTCTTACAGAGATCTTGTCTTTTGTGTGACTGAACTTCCAGTTCTGCTTCACTACTCTGTGTGTGTGTATTGCAAAATACCTAGCTGCAACTTAACCAACTTTTAAGTTGCTGGAAGGTGTAAGCAAATGTAAATTTTGTAAACAATTCTGTCTGGGAAGGCCTATTTATGGTTTGGACATACATGCCCGTCACAGCCCCTCTGTTAGAGGTGACTGACTGATTTTGACTTAAGTAGGTCCTCTGACAGACCTGAGAGGTTGCTAACACTGGCCACTCACTTCACTAAAAGAGTGTAGGCAGGTACTGCCAGGCAAGTGAGAGGGACTTGGAGTGTAACTTCTTCCATGTGCACCACTATATCCAGGAAAAGTTCTCTACTCATAACAGTCCATGGAAGCTGGCATAAACCCACTGCACTTAAAGATGTATGAAGTTGGACAATACTGATTTTGCCTAATTTACCTGCAATGCCTGAGTATCCATCAGTCATTTTCAAGGGCAACTTTAGAGACGAGGAATTGCTTCTTCTAGTGTGGCATTGAAGGAGTCACTGATAAAACTACATGCGAGTCTATAAAAAGATGGCCTTTAGCCAACTTTCTCTAGACAGTATTTTCCTTAGCCTTCTATCCCTTTCATCTGTTGTACTCCAGTTTCTCAGCTATGTTGGCAGTCCCTTTTCAGACTCAGGTGCTACCTGGTAGTCTAAAAGCACCTTCTGTAAACAAATGACCAAACCCAAGGGAACTCAATCCTTGAAATAGCCAAAGTCAGAACTTCTTATATCCGTGGCAACAAGATGCAGTGGGGGAAAAAAACTTTCTGAAAGAAGGGCATTAACCAGAGGACCTCAGGTGCTAGTCGGCAAGACTTCAAGCAACCTGCTTTCAAGACCAGGAAATATGGGAACTTGAAGTGATACTTCTCTAGGGTGCTCGAGGGCCAATAGACTGATTTTAAGTACTAAAGAGGGGTCCATAGAGACAGATTAACAAGACAGACTTGCCAATTCTGAAAGATCCTTTAAAATGAGAAGTTACAAAGAAAATGTGTTTTCAGTCAGCATCCTTTTACTTGACCTGAGTGCTGGACAGTGGGTTATTTACATACCAAGTAATGTAATTTCTGACCATAGCCAGGTGAGGACCTCGACCGAGATAAAATCAGTCTGGCTATCCTATCTCTTGATTTTCCTCTGTGGTTTTCCACAGAGGAAAATCAAGAGATATCTTGATCAAAATCAAGAAAATCTTCCCCCTCAAAGATTTAATAAGTGACAGTAACACATTGCTCTGAAGTGCCTTATGTTTAAGAGCAGGGATAAATTTGTATCTTTACATCTTTATGACACAGAAGCTCAGAAACTTCATCAAAAGGGGCTGAAAATTCATGGAGGAATAGACGTAAATTAAAACACAAATAATATCTCACTAAGGGAAGACAAATGATTGTTTAATATCAAGTATTCCAAATACACTAAGAAAAATTCTTGCAGCCTGTCTCAAGACTGGCTGCATAATAAATCAAATTTGGAATACAAATTTAGGGGTATTAAAAATAGTATAAAAATGGGATTGAGCTATAGTTTTGAAATAGTCAGTGTTAATTTCAAAGTAAATTTACAGAATTTATGAACAACCTGTCCTGAGCTTTTTCTGTAGTCACAAATAGAGAAGGAACGGTGCATCAATCTCACTGCCTCTGACTCCTCTGAGTCATGGTGGCAGGAACAGCATTTGGCATGAACTTGCATTCAGTAGGAGGTATCTCCAGGAAAAAACTTGAATGATTTCCTTTGTGCCCTGAAAAATCATATAGTTATAAAAATGAAAGTAGAGACAGTTTTGAAATTTAAAATTATCCTAGTATGCAAACAGATTAAATGTTTGATATAGATAATAATTTCTGAATTAAAATGGGAAGACATGACTTGATTTTTATAAAGGCACAAGATTGTTCCATAGCAAATATGTATTAATCTGATTCTGGGTCTCTACAGACAGTTTGGGATCAGTGATATAATTTTGCCACACTCCAGTGTCTACACTGAAATATTCTTACATGAACAGTTTTCACATGAGGATCACAATCCTTTGTTGCTCATGGCTGCATGTTTTGCTTCTTACAAAAACCTCAAACACTAAAAAAAACCAACCCAAATCCTGTAAATTAGAATACTGTGTTGAGATTTTGAGAGATGCTAGTCTCCAAAATATTTAGGACTAGGTAGCTAGAAGATCCTGAAGAATCAATGAAAGCTGTGACCAAACTGCAAGTGGCAACTCTAAATCTTTTTTGTTTTTCATCTGATTCATAACAATCCAAAAAACTGTAACATGCAAGGGGAAAGAAGATGATCACATCAGCCTGTAACCATGAGCTTTGAATAGGGTCTGATTGCATCTATTATGTTGATGATTGTTCTGATTCAATACTTCAGGTTGCACGCTGTTTTTGAAGAACAGTGCTCTTCCACAAGAAAAATCAAAGTTATGAAAATATAGTATAGAAATAATTTACTAAGAAATGACAACTACATATATTTGCTTTATAGACTCTATTCATCTAGAGCATGTAAAATTCAAAAGTCAAGTTAATTCTTAAAATATACTGAAATGTAGTTCGAATTGAATTAAGGTAATTCAATTGGCTGTTGCTATCACCTAATTGTTACTGATGATCTCAGGGGAAATACAGAAAAAACTGTATTGAAAATAAATATAACGTCTTAAGTATCTTAATCATAAATGTACGCATATTTTAGAGAAATGAAAAGGGAAAGACTTTGGGGACAGAAGGTGCCCACCCTGTGTACTTTAGACTTTCTTAAATGTCTACATTAAACTCTGAGCCTCTTCTGTATATAACACATGTTGGATCAAATCCAGTAACCCTTTTATATGTTTAAAGGGTTCTTGGTATGTGCTATCATTCACGATATTATGGTTTCTATCTGGATACATAAGCATAGTAACTGGATAAAAAGCTGAATATTTGCTAATTACTTTACTTAAATACAACCTACTGTATTTCAATGTTGCATGTCCATCAAATGCCAACAAATTTTAGCTATATGAAAAGTTGGAAGAGACTGAAAAGAGCACATGTTTTGAAAATTATAGTTTAAAATTAATTTACATCATAACCTCATTTATTCACATATATTCCATGTACAAATTTTATACTCTGACTTACTGTAAACTTGTTATAATTTTGGAGAAAATACACTATATTCCTCATACCAGAGAGATGAATCTCATTAAGTATGAAATTTAACTCTCTGAAAGATGGGGTGGAAATGTGTGGGCTTATAATTGGAATAAACACTTAAAATGCTGTTAAAACTTCTGCTCAAATAAAGTAGACAGGCAGAGCCAAATCTGCAAACACTGACAAGTCAATAAGGGAGTTGCCTTGTTGCTAAAGCATGACCTTGCCTTGGAAAGATTGTGTTCCAGAAATTATAGCTGCAATGAAACAGCCTTCATTATATGGTATTTTTTCACTCTCTATTGTAAATTATTTTATTTCCTTTCTAGAAACATATACTTCAATCAATAGGAGAATTAACCAGACTGCTGCATATTATTCAGCACTGAAGGGGGATAAAATTTCACTGCTGCAGAGAGATGAATTTCTTTTCTAGGAAGTCATAAACTTCACATGAGTTGGGCCAGTCTCTAAATAGTCTAATCTTCGAAGGAGAGAGCTGAAATCTAGTTCCTGAGTAGTGTAGTTACGTGCCTCTCCATAGGGAATTTCATGAGCTGGGTGGTAAGGATGCTAAAAGATGTGACTTTATTACAAGACCTATGGACATTGCTCCTCAAAGACACAAAATGTTATTGATACCTAAAGAAAATTTAGAAAAACCCAGCATCCTACAAAATCGGCCTTATAGGGTCAAATTCTTATTTCCTCTCTACTTCAAAGGGAACCTACCAGTGAATTTCAGAGGAAAATATTACACCGTCTGCAGTCAGTTTCCAAGTAGGTATTCTTTCAATAGAAGTGCCTAAAAACCTATCACTGGATAACTGCAATCAAAAGAAAGTGGTGCTATGCTCATTCTTGCTAAGTTTATATGCCCTTTCTCCTCTGTCCTGGCTGATGCCAAATGCCAAGGACCTCACAGAATATCTGTCTGTGATAGACAGCTACTGCCTCTAAAGTAGCTAGTGCTACTTTTCTTTGGTTTTTTTCATGCACCTTTCATAAAAGCTCATTCTGCATGAGAGTAGACCAGACTGGTGGCCCAGAAATAAATCTAATACATCTAATACATTATCTACATTCTAGCACTTCAAAGACTGACGCTTCAAAGCCATGCTCTCTTCTGCTGCAGTGCCAGAAATAGTAGGACAGCAGAACTCAAGCACCATGGTAATACTTCTCTTTTATATTTATTGATTTATGTCCTTTTTAAGGCATTATGTAATTCTCTGAAATGAGACAGCCTCGTGTCAGACATAAGAACACGGAATGAAGGGTCAAGTGATGGTACTGAGGTTAATAGGTAGCACCTCAACACAGGTAAAAGAACCTGAGCAGGCTGTACACCGGTGTCTTCAGGTGCCAAAGAAAAAGGTACTCTTAAATGAAAGATGAAGAGCTAAGGTTTTAGTTTATATTGTCCAGTCTTCCCAAAGTCCCTCCATAGCTTCTCATAGCTAATCCTGTTGTAGTCAATGCTGCTGTGGTTCACTTCTTGTTAAAGCTAGTTCTTGAGTTCTGACAGTGCCACAGTTACACCTTTGCCTGCAGAAGAGAGATATTCAAAGCTTCTGATCTTGATTCTGATGCTGACTGGTTCTGTTACTTTAGAAAGACTCAGTGTCTTCTTTCACCACATCACTGAGGATGATGCAGTTTTCCTTCATTTGTAATACACTTCAGATGTAAATAGTAAATTATCAGTATTTGTATTCCTCTGGAATCTCCAGCTATAAATTCTAGATCAGTAATGATTATGAAGCCTATGCCAAAACTTCCATAAAATGAGGTGGCTTTTATTTTAGAAACTGCAAACTGTAATGAAGGGACTTGCTAAAAACACTGGAGAGCAGTAGAGAAGAAATTAGGAAAGTAGTTTCTTAATTGAGAGCCTTTAGTTGCAGGTTGTAATCACTGGTAATCATTCTGCTGTTTGGAGTTCAGTGCTCTTTCCAAAATAATAGTACTTAGTACAAATACATGAAAAAATAATGTACTTAAACATGTTTTCCATGATAATGTGAACTGTGTTATGCAAACAAAGACTTACCCCTGCCATAAGAGCAGTAACAATTTAGTGTCTTCTACTCCTTTGCCTTCAACAGAAAACAAGACTATGCTGAGATGCCCTGATTTTTTAACAGTGCAATACTGTTGTAAGTTTTTAACTCCAGAAGAAGGCAGGAGGGACTGAACACTGACATGCTGGATGACAATCCAGCCAGCTCTGTATTACCATTTTTCATACAAACAGGCAGCCTTCTAATCAGAATGAGCTAATGATTTAAGAGAAATGAAATGAGGTTTAATGTAAAAAAACCAAACAACAAGGTAAATATTAGATACTGCTGTACAAAGCAAAGAAGATGAGTGATTTAATACTTATTTAATTGATAATGAGATTAAGAGAAATACGTAAGAACCTACCTGTACAAGTTGGACAGATGCCGCATCCAGAATAGTCTGAACTCTTCTATATTTTTGCCCAATAATGATTGTCTAGACCACAATAGTTGTAAATAGAACATTAAACATATTCAGGACTTGATTGGACTTCTGTTTCTTGGTTTTTTCTCTCTTTTCTTTCTTACCTTCCGTCTTCTCTCTTTCTTTCCCCCTTTCTTCCTTTCTTTCTATTGCTTTGTTTGTATCTTGTAACTAAGCACTGTGTGGTCTGGCAAGTGGCTAAGCAAGTAAACAGTGAGGTTCCTTCCCTTACTTGCAAGCCAAACCTAGCAGCTCCTGGTTTGAAGCTGAGGGCAACGTCATGTCTGCTAAGACTGTTTACACTCCTTCCTTTCTTTTTCTTTCTTTCTTTCTTTCTTTCTTTTT